>JAZFAU010000127.1:1425000-1936409 GCA_037178615.1 Dione vanillae
GTCTCTGTAATCGGACCTTGACAAAGGACTAGGTATTCTAAATTATGTAGGTGGCCTGGTCTTATGACCATAACTAATTGGAAAACGGATTACTTGCATTTGCTTGATACACCGCTAGTGTGGGCCGATGGATAGCTTAGGTAGAGTCGTTTCTAGAACATTTTAAATCTTATCAACCACATATAGAGTTTAATATTGAACTGTTCAAATCCAATAAAACGTAATGTAATTATCACAATAATAATACACGCTATTATAGAAAGTATAAGTCACGTTATATAACGCAAAGTCGCGTGCAAATATTTTCACGTTCAAAACAAGTTTTGCCACAGATTAATTAGGATAATAGATAAACCTTAGTTTCTTAGTGTAATAAGTTTATTGTTGTAGCTAATACAGGCGGCCTTCGAATATTTGAAACGTAATCGAGTATTATTTGTATTCGGTTGAAGTTGATAGATAAATATTTAAATGCTTGTCAAAATGTCGCAGAGCTTTTTGTGAATGTGATAGATATTAAGTGCAGCGGATAATTGAAGTATCTCTAGATGTCAGTACAGTCACTGATCTGACGAATTTTGTAACTTATTAAATAAGTTATTCTAGTTATTTTGTAAAGCTCTACATCGTATAATTTTTTTATAAAAGTTAAGTTCAACTTTGAGGCTGGAAATATTTTATTTCTCCGTTTTGGAAGGAAGTGCAAAAATTATTTTCGTAGAAAATGGAATATCTTTTCACTTAAGCTCCTCCAGCTCTCTTCATCCATCATCTCTACTTTAGTAAAAAACTAAATTTATGGAATATGCATTTATTTTGTAAGCAATTAACTGCAAAAATAAGCTTGTAATATATGTTTAGATGCTTTTTGAATGTGTTCCTTTATTAGAATCTATAGTAAATTATCTGTTTATCAAGAGTTAAATTATAAAGCTGTCGCTTTTGTCTTTTCAGGTACGAGACTTTATTAAAGAGCTTTCACTGAAACAAACACAAGTAAGTACCATAAATATTACTGTAAATAAAACGAAAATTCCGACAAATTCAAAGCATTCAGAATTTTTGTTAGTAAGTCGCATGTCAAAAATAACCCACCGATAATTCCGATCCACTGCATTCGTTGCACGACTGTGTAATTCCGTGATTATGACGTATAATTTGCGCTATTATAACATGGCATAAATATCTTTTATTTAACATTTTTACTTCACGTTCCAATAAGGACTCTATTGCTAGAGATTAAGAGCTATTTCTTCAATTTGGATATAGTAAATTGTTCTGTGATATGCACAGATTATTACTGTAGATCGCTTACTATACTTTTTTTTTATATATTCTCATCCAATCCAAATTTCTTACTTGATTAAGCTAATAAAACAAATGACTTGGGTGTGTATAGAGGTTCTACTGTTAAGACTAAATAGAAGATATATATTGTTGAATTTGTCATAATGCGTAAGATCCAAAATGTAGAATATATATATATATATATATATATATATATATATATATATATATATATATATATATATATATATATATATATATATATATATATATATATATATATATATATATATATATATATATATATATATATATATATATATATATATATATATATATATATATATATATATACATCAATATAAACCTGATTTTTACTATGCTACAACTATGTTATAACCGCTTTGTTACTAAGTAACCATATATAAATATATCAAAAATATATCGTAGTATTAAATGTAACATATATTTGTATATCGCTTAGTAGCGTGGAAATGTAAACAAAATTCCATAATCGAGAGCAGCTATTTTAATGCCTGGTCAATGAATTCGACCTTAATTAATGTATGGTGTTAATTATTAATGCTACGCCCCATCACTAGTAAATTAACAATTAACGTTTCATTAAGTGGAAATATAGTAGCGTAGTGTTGAGCTCTGTGCTTTGATTGTTTTAATGGAACATCTTATGTTATCTACGCCTATAACATACATTTTAAGCTCTTTTCAATATATATGTTAATATGTTATGAAATATGTTCATAGTTTGAATTATTAAAGGCAAATTTATATATTTACTTTATTGAAACTTTGTTGGATATGGTAAAAAGGAACGAATATCGTAGATATATGTTAATTTACGAATAATATTTTATCTGATTGATTTTATCAAGAAATGCCATCAAGTAGTTCATATAGAAGTTCAAACGTAGGGTGGCTTTAGGCTTTTTCCTACATAGCTTAGAAGGCAAGGGTACTTTCTTAGGGACGTTCAGTAAAAATTAATACTATATATATATATATATATATATATATATATATATATATATATATATATATATATATATATATATATATATATATATATATATATATATATATATATATATATATATATATATATATATATATATATATATATATATATATATATATATATATATATATATATATATATATATATATATATATATATATATATATATATATATATATATATATATATATATATATATATATATATATATATATATATATATATATATATATATATATATATATATATATATATATATATATATATATATATATATATATATATATATATATAATATAAAGGCAATAAATCCTTCATATAATAAAGCAAAATAAAAACTCATTTACATAAACACTAGTCACTTGCATGACAATCTGTTGTATGTCAGTATACGTTTAATATCAAACATAGTGGTCACAGCCTATAGTATTTTTTTTTTTTTTTTTTTTTTGAATAAAACATCATCCACAGGCTCACACTTGCCCGTGCCTTTTTTTATATTTTATTTATTTTCGTGTTGTTAGTACAAGGCCATACTATTATATACTATATAAACTTATAGAAGACGGTAAGTCCTTACTGACATATATATATATATATATATATATATATATATATATATATATATATATATATATATATATATATATATATATATATATATATATATATATATATATATATATTATTATTATTATTATTTTTTTTTTTTTTTTTTTTTTTTTTTTTTTTTTTTTTTTTTAAACTAAGTATGTTCTACATATGATTAATGTTAAATAGTAACCTTACTTCTAGTGGTACAGATAAGAGTAAGTTTGTTCTAAATATAATTTATGTTAGATACAGTAATCTTACTATTAATGATATAAATGTAGGGTTATGTTAAATACAGTAATCTTACTATTAGTGGTATAAATGTTGGGTTTCTTTATAAAGTAAGACTTGTGTATTTTTTTTTTTTTTTTTTTTCTTTTTGATTTTATTACCAATATATACATATAAGTTTTTTTTTTTTTTTTTTTTTTTTTTTTTTTTATTTTTTTTTTTTTTTTTTTTTTTTTTTTTTATAGTAATTGAGTTTATACAATTGTTAGTATAGAATATTTTTACTTTTCTTATAGCTAAATGTCAATCCGGCTGGGTTTTATAGTGTTTAGGGTGTTTAGCAAGCCATTCACAACGAGGTTATCGCGTGAATGGATTGCTGCTTTTATATTATATTCCAGGATCTCCCTCGCTGAGGCTTCGGTCGCTCGTCTTATAAATGTACCCACGGCATCACCGCCGTCGTCGGAGTAATAGACACAGGTGTTGGTGTGCCTAGTTACTGCGACTACTGCATGAGGGACACTATCGTGTAGTCGTATCCTTGTGTCTCCGCTTCGGACAATGATGACGTCGCCATAGGTCTGCCCCTGGGCTTCGTGTATGGTCAAGACGCGCGAACCGTGACCGGTCCCATATCCCTGGTCCAGCAGGAGTCTTTTTTCCTCCTGCGTATGGGCCAGGAATAAGGTTCCTTTTCTGTCGATTGGTATTTGCGCGCCTGTGAACTTTTCTAGCCTCAGGGATTGTAGGACAGGGCTGGACGAGTACACATCCCCGTACACCTCCGCGATGGCATAGGCCACATCCATAGGGTTGCGGTGCGTGCAGGACAACTCACGTGTGATGTTGGTTATCAGATTGGGACTGCTGTACCTCATTTCGAATAGATTTTGTCTGTCGATATAAGGCAGCTGATTTATGTCCCCGATGAGGGTGACAACCTCTGCTCCCGACAGTCTTGCCGCCATGACTATGGCTCCGAAGTGGTTCATTAGGGCTTCGTCCACCGTCAACCGACGAACGATTGTGCCCTCCCTGAACCCGTTTACCAGAACGGAGGCCATAGTGCGCACTCTTGCGAGGGCTTGTGGGCCGAGGCGGTGCGCAAGCTTTCTTCTAAGATCTTGAGCGGCTTCGACTGTGGTTGTCACAACTACTTCGTGTTCCTCATCGAAATTTCTGATAATGTGGGTCGTCTTCCCGCACCCTGGCACCCCGTTTATCCATATTAGATGTGGCAGTTTCCAGCCCACGAAGGCCGCTAAGGACTCAGGATCGCTTGAGATGGTGTTTGCCATGTCAAGTATCCGGTCGTCCAGCATAATCCTCGTGCACTTGGCTACCACCACAATTGGATCGCTCTTTGGTGTTGCAAAAAACGGGGGAGCCACCCTGTCGGCCTCAGGATCGACCAGGCCCACAAAGCCCTTGGTGCCGTTGTAAGCTGCCATATACTGACCGGACATTTTCCCTTGGATGATTTGGGATGTGTCATTGTCGTATATGGCTGCATCGGCTTCATCGAGTTCCACCTCCAAGAGTGCCTTACTGCCCCTGTGGTAGGTCTGCAGGATCTTTTTGCAAGTGGCTAGGTTCACCTCGCGGGTTGCCTTTAGTATAGCCAGGAACTCGATGTATGCGTTAACTGCGTGGTCTTTTGGGTTTTTGGCTGGTCTTCTCTCGGGCGGTATTATTCTGCCTTTGCCGTGTTTGAGCGGACAGCTACGGCTGCTTTCTTTGCTCCCGTGGTTGCGAGTTTCAAAGAATGCCTCTGTCGCCCGCTCTAGTCTGGTGGTATGACTACTTTGAGGTGCGAGGCAGGAAGGAGTGGCTTTCCTCGAGGCGACCGTTTCCAGGATGGTTGTGGTCAGTGCCAAAGCACAGCCGCCCGGAGATGCAGTACTCTTCCGCATGGTGGTGTTTGCGACGATGGGGCTCTTGAGCGCGTCTCTTTTCATTTGTAATCTTTCGGATCCGGTTAGGCGAGGTGTGGTGGAGAAGCCGTCATTTTGGGGAGATCGATGGCCCTTAGCTTTTAGGTAACTAAGGTTCTCCCCTCTGTCCTCGTAGACGATGACGTGGTGGTTGTGAGAGGCTTTGAGGCACGCGTAATAGTCCGTAATGTTGCCTCTGTCTTGTCCTAGCCTCATCGCGTCTACGCTTATTATTTTCGGAGTTTCTCCACTTGTGCATTCACTCTCTCTTAGGAGCAGCATTGTCGCTTGCGCAAACGGTGACTCTTCCCCCCCCTCGAATAATGCTATGGTCTTGTTATGCGACTGCAATATTCTGTAGGGAGGGACCTCCACCGTGCGCACTGTGAGCGCGTCGATCCTTTTTCGCGACATCACTGTTGACGTTGTGCTTCCCTTGAGTAGCGATGCGAGTCCAGGTGATGTTTGGACTTTGCCTGAACCGTCCGAGCGATAGAATGCTATTCCAAGCCTCTCCGCGTCCTCACTCATGAAGAGGGCCACGCTTCTGATCTTTATAGCGGCTTCTCCGCTTCCTGTTGTTTTCTTGAGCAATAGCGCAAGGTTGCCAGTGGCGGCTGGTGTTGGTGCCTGCGGCGGGCGCTCTCCCGTGAGTAGGTCGCGCAGGGTGCTCGGAATATTTCGGATTGTTCGAGAGAGGGAGGCCAGAAGTGGTGTTATTTTCTTGGGTGGTGTATTAGTTGATGAGTTTGTTGACATCGGATGTGATGACGTTATTGAGGGGATTTGGGTCTGTTGTGTCTGCATAGTACTGGGGTTTGGTCGTTGATTTTGATTTTGATTTGTAGCAGGGTTTGTGCTGGTCGGTATATACGTGGTTGCTTGAATTGTTTGGGAGTTTGTGGAGGAAGTGGGTAGGGTTTGTGTAGCAGATGGCACCGTTGGTGTTGGTGTTATGGCGCGGTTTCGAGGAACTGAAGTTGAGCCGTTCATCCTGGCGGCGGTTTGGGCAGCTTTCCTAGCGAAGGTGAGGAAGGGTGTTCTTGTGGTCTCCTCCTCCATGATGTTCTGGAGCTGTTGCTGGGTTAGATTGATGCGTAGTTGCATCTCCAGCTGTGATCTTTCGAGACCAAACCTTGGGCAATCCAAGATTATATGGAGAACATCCTCCTCACTTCGTGAGTCGCAGACGCACGAGGGACTGTCCTTTAGGTGGAACCTGTGTAGGTAGGCCGCGAATCCGCCGTGCCCCGTCAGAATCTGTATGTCGGTGGGTGTTAGTACCGATTTTCTTGCCAGTTTGCTTGCCTTTTTGGCGTTTGGCAAGAAGATTCTGGTGATGGAGCCTGTTTGGGAGGATTCGTATCTGGCCTGCCACCTTTCGACTGTTTCCTCGCGAATGCGTCTTCTGACATAAGAAATTGGCACCTTGCTGTAATCCGGTGCCGTTTTCTTTGTCAGGGCTGCTTTTTTCGCCAGCTCGTCCGCGCGCTCATTACCCGCTGTACCTACGTGGGCCCTCAGCCAGAAGAACCGCACTTGTCTTCCTTCGGTCTGAATCTCTTGTACGCACTTCTTCATCACTATTGCCAAAGGGTGAGTAACCGAAGGAGTTCTCAGGAGATCTAACGAAGATCTTGAGTCGCTCAAGATGTTTATAGAGCTTTCCTTCGATTTCCTCGCCACTTGTATGGCCCTGTATAGTGCGTACATTTCCGATTGGAAGACAGTATTGTGCGGCTCGAGGTGAAAAGTGGAGTACCTTTTTTCCCTCCCCTGGTCCCAGACTGTTAGGGCAGCGCCTACCTTGCCCTCTATTTTGCTGCCGTCTGTGTATATTAAGGGACCAGTTATTTGGTGTTCGTCGAGGGCTTGAGGGTCTAGGTTCTCCAAGCGCACATACTCCGTTGTCCTGAGTTGTGATGGGTGGGGATTTTGCAAGGGTCCCACCCTGCTTTCTATTTCGCGTCCCGGCGGTAAGAGCTCCACGCTATGGCCTTTCTTTGTTTTGAATAGAGTGGCAGCCTCCCGGATCCGGAGGTCGAGGGGGAGAAGGCCTGATAGGACGAGTGCCGACGTCAGAGACACCGTTCTGTACGCTTTGCATATTTTTTGCGCGAATCCTCTTTGCAGCGAGTCGAGCTGGTTTCTTACGCTCAGCTTCTCAGCTGCTGGAGACCACGCACTTGCTGCGTACAGCACGATGGGCTCTATCACCGCCACATAGATTGTTCTCACTACCTCTCCATTAAGACCCCATGACACTTTTGCGGCACACGCAAGCTGTTTGTATATATCTGCCGCCTTTTTACAGGTGGCGGATACGTGCGCGTTAAACGTGAGCTTGGAGTCTATGGTGAGGCCCAGCAACTTCATTTCTGTAACAAGACTTAGCGGTTTCCCTGCCATGTGGATTTGGGGGGTGTCAAACTTGAGCTTTTTCGTAATGAGCATCGCGTGGGTCTTGTGCGCTGCAAAGCTCAGCTTGTTTTCATTTCCCCAATCCTGTACGGCTGTTAGTGTGGCTTCCGCTAAAGTCTGTAGTTCACTGGTGTGGTGGCTCGAAAATGTGAGAACAACATCGTCCGCAAAGGCCTGGCAATGTACCCCCATTGACGCCAGTTTGTGGAGGAGCGAATCAAGAATTAGGTTCCAGAAGAGTGGCCCACCAATGGATCCCTGGACACATCCCTTCGTGGTAAACCTCTCGCTTGTCGCTCTGGCGTAGTTGATGACGACTTTCCGGTCTTGTAGGTAGGATGCCACTAAGGCGAATAGGTTCTTCGGGCAATGTTTTTGTACCATCTGCTTTTTAAGGGCTGGCCACCATGCGTTATCGAAGGCGCCCTCTATATCCAGGGAGATCAGTAGTACCGTCCTCTTATGACATGTGATCTCCGTTTTGATGTGATTGACTAGATCATAGAGTGCGTCCTCGGTTCCCCTTTGTGGCATGAAGCCGTACTGGTTGGGATGTAGGGTAGGTAGGAGGCGCCACTGTAACCTTCCCACAAGGAGTTTTTCTACTGTTTTTCCCAGGACGGACAGTAGCCCTATGGGTCGGTAGGACTTAGGATGGGTGTAGTCCTCTTTTGCTGGCTTGCGGAGTATACACACATGGGCGACTTTCCATTGCTTGGGGAAGTAAGATAGTAAGAGGCACTTATTTGCGATTGCCATGAATACTTCCCTGTTGCTATTGATTGCCGCACCACATATGTCCGAAGACAATCCATCCGGGCCCGGAGCTTTCTTTGGGTTCTGACTAGATAGAACCAAGTCTAGCTCCGCGTCGGTGAACGGGGGGTCATCCTCGGATAGATCTTTAATCTCCGCTAGAGTTCTGTTTTCTGTAATCTCCCTGGTCCGTTTGTGCTGCTCTGTTTCAGCGTCCGTAGAGTCATCGGGATAGAAGGTTTCGGCTAGCAGGTCGGCTGACTGAGCCGGTGATAGCGTTTCGCCAGCCGTGTTCCTAAGTAAAGTATCTTCATACCTTCTTGATGTTTTCCTGATAACTCTATGAATGCCGTCCCAGACGCTTTCTCGGTCCTGAGATGTACAGAACTCCTTCCAGCTTTGCGTGGCTGCCTCATTGGCCCTTTGTTGGTAGATGTCCCTTGCCAGCACGTATTGCTCGACTGTGAACTGTCGGCGGCTTGGAGCAGCGTTTCTGATGCGGCGTTTTTTCCTCAGGACGTCCTTTTGAAGGTTTTCTAGGGTGGGTGTCCACCACGGCGGCCTGGGATCGCCCCTCCACGCCTTTAACTTAGGAATCGCTATCTCGCACGCTTTATGGATGTTTGAGGTATAGATGCTGAGTACCTCGTCGAGTTCCTCCGGGCTTGCGACTGCCGAGATCCTACTCGCTGTTAAGTTGTGCTCGACTAGTTTCTCCCTGAGGGTGGAAGTGAAGTCCGACCATTTTGCCTTCTTGGTGTTGTATTTGCGCGTTGTTATTGGCGTCAGGGATTTTAGAGCCCTTTCCAAGCGCAGCGCGAAGGTAATGGCGTTGTGGTCTGATGTTATTAGACCTCTGTCCACTCTCCAGAGTTCCGCTCTGTCAAGCAGGGACTGACTTACTAAGGTCACGTCCACACAACTTGCGAATAATTTTCCGCCTCGGTATGTTTCAAAGGTTGGTGTTTGGCCCGTGTTGAGCACGTGGAGATCCATTTCCGTAGCAAAAGCGTGGTATGCGGCTCCTCGGTGATTTTCAGAGCTGCTGCCCCACCAGTGACTCCAAGCGTTCACGTCTCCCGCCACAATGATGTTATTTGTTGGGATCTTACGAATGGTGGCTTTTATTTGGGTAAGGTATGGGATGAGTTCCTGATCGCCCTCAAAATACACGGACAATACAGCCAGCAACAGGTTTCCGGCTTTAAGGTGGATGGCAGCGACGTTTTCGGTGACCAGCTGGGGGTCGTGGATTACCTCCAGCTTGTCTCCGAAGACTATGACTGCTGCTTTTACCGGTTTCTGACGGTTCAGGGTGCACTGGATGGTAGTTGTGCCTGGGTGCTGTTTCATCTCGCCCGATTTGCCCACGTACGGTTCTTGGACAATGGCGACTGAAATGCCCCTCTCCTTTGCCGTCTTAAGGAGTTCCACCGTTGCCAGCTTGGAGCGTTGCAGGTTCACTTGTATGAACCTGATTTCGCTTCCATTGCCGTGTTGTACTCGTGGTGCGATCAGGGGGGGATTTTCTAGGGAGCCCTTAGCAGTATTGGACCCTCGAGCGTGCTATTCCGTCCCACCGCTGACGTTCTGGGCACTCTGCACTGTATGCTGTGTGCGACAGGTCAGCGGCTTCTCTTTTTGCTCTGGAGCAATTCACGCAGCGTGGGGACACTTGATCTTTTTTTAGGGAGCAATCTGCTCCTGCGTGCTCGCCTCCACAGTAACTGCAAGCGTCTTTGCTTGCTTTGCAGAGGGTCCTTGTGTGTCCGTAGCCTAGGCATTTTGCGCATTGCACGAGGGGGGACTGATCCTCCACCGTGCAACGACCAAAGCCTACGTATATTTTCCCATTCTGCGTGAAATGCTTCCAGATGATGGGCGACAGTTCTAGTACAGGATGGCATTCGTGCGGGTTCCGGGCCCTTTTCCTGTAACGGACCCTTATTCTCATGTCTGCCTCGTTGATGCCCTGTAGAAGGTGTTTGTTCTGGGCTTTTATGTGGTCTACTATCTCGTCGTTCGAGAAGCAGCTGAGAACTCCCCGCACACATGCTAGAGGGTCCTGATTCGTTGGCTCCCTGATGGTGAGGTCCTTATTGTGCGTTACCTGCTTCTTGATTATGTTTACATCCTCCTTACTCGGACATCTAAGGACCACTTTTTGGTCCCTGGCTTTCCGCACCCTGTCCACTTTCGCCCCTGTCTTTTTAAGATCCAGGGCGTCTCTGATCTTGGTGATAACATTTTCACTGGTCTCCGTGGGTATTTTCGAGGAAATGATCAGGGTGTGGCTCGAATGGTGGTTTTTGGGCTTAGCAGCGACCTGAGCAAAGGTGTGTGGTCCCGCCGGGGGTCTTTCGCTCTTCTTTAGCTCTGTAACCCCCTTTTCTATAGATGCCAGGGATTGTTTCACCTCCTGAACCGCCAGTTCTGTTCCAAGTGACGGCCTTGGAGGAGAGGTGTTTCTGCCCTTGTGGTCTCTGATTGCCCTGAGTTCAGAGGATACTATTTCCATTTTTTCCGATAGATCTTTGAAGTTTCCTGTTATGTCTATTTCGATGGGAGGGGGAGTTGGTGGTGTGTTCTTTGTGTTTTTGCTAAGATGTTCAATGGCGTCTTTGAGCAGCTGCAGGTTCTCCTCGAGACGGGGATCGGTTTGCGGCGTCGGGGGGGCGGCGATCGGCGCGATATTTTTGGTTTCTGATTTTGCCGCTCGACTCTTTTCTACTTCGATCTGGAGGGCGTTGAAGCTTTTTCCCAGGCTGGCAATTTGGGCTTCTAGTTTCGTTAAAGTAGACTCCAGTGCTCTCCAGTTTGCCGCATTTTTATCGGTCGCGTCGTCGTTCCGGGAGTCGAGGATGGTTTTGACCCCCCTCGATAACGCCGCCTGTGCCTCTTGGATCTCCTTTATTCCCCTGAAGGGCTCGGTGGTTTCGTACCCAAGCCAGTTCCTCACTGACTGGGTCTCCTTCAGGGTGGCCTCTATGTTGCTATTGGCCAGTTGCAATCCGGAGGACATTTCTGTTACTATTTGCTGGAGGCGCTTGTTATGTGCTCTCTCAATGTGCACAAGTTCGCGTGCGTGCCGAGAGCGCTCCTTCTCCAGATTGCATTTATGTCGATTACGGGAGTCCGAGAGGGAGAGGACCGTCTCGTAGAGGCCCTGCAGGCTGTCATGTGCGGTTGCTTTGGCCTCCCTCTTCATGTTCGTCGCGGACTCCAGCGCTTCCAGCCCCTTGTGTAGCAAGGTGTTCGCTACCCCTGTTACCATGTCCATCGCGACCCCGGTACCTTTCTTTGGGGTCGAGTAGAGAAGGCTGACCCTTCTGGCGCTTGAAGCGGAGGAGCCGACCGACGACGTCTCTACGTCCGAGTCGGAGGCACATGGATCCGTGTCGGGGTGGGTGACAGTAAATTCTGCCACATTCTGTTTAGGAGGAGTGTATGGTGGTTGGTGGAGGGTTGTCTCTTTCGGCGCTACTGACGCCGCTTTTGTGAGCACTTTCTGCCTCAGCGAGGAAGATTTAGACGATGGGAGATCTGCCTGCTTACGTGATGCGGATTTTACGATTTCACTTTTGGAAGACATTTTTTGTGGCTAAATTTGCTTAAGTGGTTTTTTATTATTTATTCTTACAATTTGATTCTACAGTATTTTCACAATGCGTCTTATAATATTTATTACAATTATATATATGTGTATATAAATATATCAATTATTATTATTATTATATATATATGTATATATATATATATATATATATATATTTTTTTTTTTTTTTTTTTTTTTTTTTTTTTTTTTTGTCAGTAAGGACTCACGTTTCGCTGGTGATCTGCGATGTTGAGAGTCCGATTGGCCTTGAGTACTTCGCTGTTCTGTGTTCTTGTTAGGCCGGGCGGTTTTATTCTTGACTGTAGGCGAAAGCTTCGGCTTCTCACGGGAATTCTGTTGGGGCCAAGTTGTAGGACTTCCAATTCCGCGTCGATTGATACCAAACACGGTGCTCCTAGGACTGCAGGTTCCGGAGATATAGCTCGCGGGGGTGAGGTGGTCGAGAGGGGGGGGGGGGGGGGAAGGTTTCGTGTGGTTGACGTTGGTGGGGTCAAAAATTTTTCTTCCCGGGGGTAGGTTCCCGGGGGTTGGGGGTGGTGGGGGTGAGTTCTCCACAACAGCCCCACTCGTTTGATACCTCACACGGGGGGGTGGGTATTGGTAGTTGGTACTGGTTTGTTGAGCACCAAATTTATAGGGGGTAGTTGGATGGATAGGGGTGGGTTTTTGGGGTGGGGGGGGTGGTTTTTTGAATCTTAGGGAGTGGAAGGAGCTCCTTGAGACGGTGCAAACAAGCCGCCGCAAGGGATGATAGGAGTACTTTGAGGGAGGTTCCTCTCGATCCTTACCTTGAGGAGCAGGTTTTTTCGTCAGCGCTGGTGTCACCTTGGTGGCGGAGTCCTCAGCTGGTCCGAGGTAGGTGGCGGCGCCCGAGTTTTTGTAAGGCACCACGTGCTTTATTAAAAAACCACGTGTTTTTAGGTTATTTTACACCTAGGTTTTTCTTAAATAACTCCGCCAGCACTTATCCGATTTGAGTGCAACAAATGTTCACAGCTTCAGCTCGATGAGATCTTTATTTTAAACAAAGTTGCACTCACGTATCTTCTGTGACGGCGCTGTGGTCTTTCTCCAAAGTCCAGGGGTTGTAGCTCTGGAGTCCCGATGCCGACGGTGTTGCAAACAATAATCCCCGTGAGTCACACAATCTTCCGCTTAGTTAGCCAAGAATTAGGCGGCTAGGCTCAAATTTGTAATTTTTACAAATTTTTTTGTAAGAGCCGATGTTATATGTGCGGACGTTGGACGTGTACTCTATAGTATTCAAAAGGATACAGTAAGATACAAGTTTTGAAATAAGTATATATTACAAATATTCTAGGTATTACGTACGTAAGTAAGCAGGGGGAAGTTAGTAATTGCCATTCCATTGTATTGCCGGTCATTTTAAGCCTTGTTTTGTGCGTATTTTCAAATAGACCAATGAAATTAATTGTATACATAGTAATAATAAATACATTTAGTATATTTATATATGGCAGCTGCTTTTTTATTGTGTTTTAAAATATAATAAATAACTTTACGCTATATCCCGTATAGCAAGGTAGGTAAATACACTCCGTTCCCCGCTTTCTGCCAATTCAGAGGTTAAGTGACGGAACTCAACGCCATATTTGCCTAGTTGCCAGAGCGAAGAAATTAGAATACATTCCATCCATATAATCCAGAGTCCCCTAGTATGGAACGAACCCACAACCGTCACGTTTATAGGAAGGCGCTACAACTCTGCGCCCCGACGGTCCTCCTTAATTTTATTTTAATTTCATTATTTAATTCATTTGACGCCATACCATGTCAGAGGACTTTTTCCTTTAGAAATCGAGACTGTTATGTGTGTAGTGACGGAACTCACCACCATGCTATCTTTCAGAACAGGAAAATGATATTAATTTGTGGAATCCAGTGTAATTGAACTTGAAACCCGTCAAGTCTTAAAACAGAATCTTTTCTTAAATACTTTACTGCATTAAAAAATTTCGAATATTACCTTTCATGGTACTAGTAAATCATGGCCTGTCAAAAAACTATAATCATATTTTTTAGCCCATCTTCCTACTAAGTTTGAAGCAACACTAAATCTCTAAAGAAAACATCATTTAAACAACCACTGTACCAGAACGTCAATAAATATTATTTACACTAAATGAAGCATTGTTAGACGTACACTTATTATTGCTGTGTAGGAGGCAATATAACGAGATACACATTATGATTTGCTCAAACTTGGCCCCTGTAATGAGTTGCGTTAAGCCCTGATGTTGGTTACGATATCATACTTGTGTACTCTTACGTACTTACGTACATACGTACGTGCGTATGCGCGGCTCTTTTAAATTGATTGTGACATCCGGTGTAGGTCTGCCACACTGTTGCTAGTCAGTTTTGTCGTCAATAACATGTAAGTTGATTTTGATTTATTATTATGAAATATGTATAGGTTTTTAGAAGTCTTTTTATTTTTTTTCATTTTTTTATAGTTTTAGTTGTATATAGTAACGCAGAGAACCTAGTTAGAAATATTTTCTTTTTAATTTTTTATCCATTTTCTCATCTAACTTGAGTTCATCACGATTTTCTGATCATAAGCTGTTCCAGTGAGTCACTGTGGCCTTCTGGTAATAATAGAAATTAGGTAGCTCAAGCTTTAAGCTGATCCTAAGAAAACAAATTATAAGCTATGAAAATAATATAATATAAGACTAACCTCTTTATATAAGAGATACCTAACTATGTAACCCTCTTCTTCTTTTTAATATGTATTTTATTGAATGTTTGCCTGTAAGAGATCACTTGCAGTGATAAGGCCGCCATTGCACATAATATGTATTATTTTAATTATTTGTATTTCTTCTTGTTATATTCTTGTGTGCAATAAAGTGTTATTATTATATTATTATTATTATATGTGTTATTATTATTTATAGCTTCTCGCTTCATCCCTCTTATAGCAGGGTAGACAGAGGAAACCACAGAAACCGTGGGAACCTAGAGTTAAGACACTCCGTTCCTCGCTTATCGTTTTTTCCAGACAGTGCGTGTTGAGTGGTGGAACTCAACGCCGCGCTTTGCAAGTTGCCAGAGCGAAGATAATAGAAATGGAAAAATCCATCTTACCCGAATGAGAATCGAATCCAGAAAACGTCGCCTTGCACGCCGACGTTGCGCCTCTGTGCCACGACGGTACTCACATACAAACCTAGCATGATATGAAATGAAATGTAAATTTAATAATACGTATGCAGGTTCAGATCCGCTTAGACCAATTCACATAAGAATTCATATTTACTAACGGTTATATTTTCTTATAATTATAAAAATAACTATAAAAGTTATGTATTACCTTTTTAAGACAATCCTAAAGCTAAAAAGCCAACTTCGAGAACTTTTAAGAACCTATAAGAAATACAGGCACAGGTATGGGAAGCAATAGTTTGTATTTAATGTGACAAGAACTGGTGATTCTAACCAAAGCAGATAGTTTTTACGTTGTTATACCCAATCAGGCTGGAATAACATTTGTTCCAAGTAACAATGTTCCTAGGATTAAAGCGAAGTAGAAAGAAATGCGACTTGTTAGAACAAGTACATAGGATAGATCTCATATAGGGAAAATTAGCTAAAAAACACTTTATTAATACGTATATTTATTAATTTTGACATATTAGATGGTGGAACTTAACTAAACGTAAATACATATTATTGTATTTTCTATTATAATACCTTATAATACCTCAATACAAAATACCTCAGTTTGAAATAAACGAGATTTCTTCCTTGAAATGTCACTATATAAATAATTAATTTATGAACCACACGAAATAATTGCACAACAAAATCCAAATTTATAGCTTACTTATAATATTTCAGCATTCCTATCCCGAAAGTCATAATCGACAAATTCGAAATATTTAACAAAATTATTAAAACCGACCGTCGCGTTGTAACGGCAACATTTGATTTCTCAATGCAAAATGTCTAATCTGCTCGACAATTTGTATTTAGTAATCTAACAGAATTAGTTTACTGTTACATTGCTTGTTTGCTGCGAATTTGAATGTAAATTAACTTGTTTACCTTCAAAATTCCCTTAAACGGTATTTTCACATTAATTATATTTGTGTAATTATAATGATTACATTATATGTATATGTGCAACGTTGTCGTAGTGCAGTTGATTTGTGTATATTGTGTGGTGGCAGTTCGATTTTTTTTTAATTTTATGGTTGATTTAACTTTTTTTTATGTCTTTTGTTACAGTTGTAGTTCTGATTTTCTCGATTTTTTATAGCTTCACTCTTTATCCCGCTCATAGCAGAGTAGGTAGAGGGAACTACAAGAACCGTGAGAATCGTGAATCTCAACGTTAAGGAACATTGCGTGTTGAGTGGTGGAACTCAACGCCGCACTTGCATCCTTTGTTGTTTTGCTTTTAAATTTTTTGTTAGACATCAAATTATCCGTTGGTTCTTTTATGATTTTCTTTTCCTTTTGGATCTTTATGCAGGTCGTAAGTAATATAGAACTTCTTTGTTTGCCTGAATTCGATTAACTAATTAAATTTAATGCCACGTTTTGTGTTACCAAAGTAGGGAAATAAAAATAACATATTACATATGAAAATACGAAATCGTCGTTACCATTTTAAACTACGAAGAATATATTTAATAACATAATATTACAGATTTATATTTATATTGAATTATAATATTAATAAATGTTTATGCCGCATACTGGGAACTTACTGGCTACAAACCATCTCCAACGTGAAGCTATGAGAGTAAACTGATCAAGAACCAGTCTACAAAGAATTACTTATGAGGAAATGGTGATGGATTGGACATTTACTGCGTAGACCAGACAGTCACATAGCTAAGCAATATGGCAAGCGCAAGGCACAAGAAGACCTGGTCGCCTTTGCTTTACTTGGTGGCGTTCAGTTGAGAGAGAAGTTGCGTCAGTTGGCCTCGATTGGAGCAAACTGGCGATTGCCGCACAAGATCGCCGGAAATGGAAATCCCTTCTGCGAGCCCTACGTCCCTGATGAGGAATAACAGGATCACATTATCATCAAATGTATATTTAACGATATTTAGGTAGCGTTGCTTTTATTGCCACATATTGAAATGGATGAAAAAATGATAGAGCATTATATAAGAAACTAAATAAAAAATAGGTCGCACTGTTTTCCCGATATAAATACTGTAACTCAAAGTAAGTATACTTATAGATTACAAAATTTTTTGTACACAAACCAATTTTTAAAAGCCTTATTATAAATTAAAAAATAGATTTAATAATATACATAACACCTATATATCAAGCATTTTTTTTTTTCACTAAATTTATTGTAACTTTTTTATTTATCTTTTCTCTCTGTCATCCCTTAGACGCATAATAAAAAAATATTAATTACTTAAGACAAATCGCAATATATCATAATTTAGTACATAAATATAAATATGTAGGTGTGTAAAAATCAACCAATCACATTACAGCCATTTTAATTGAAGAAACGTTTCTAACATTATATGGTAGCGCCTCTAATTACGACTTCAAGTAATAATCATACAACTTAGTTTTGTTATCTAATTGCATTCATAATGACATTACAAGAACTAGTAGAGTGTGTAATATGTTTATAATTATTTTATATAATAAAATATATATTTTATACTAATTTTGATTATTTATTTTATGTTTTTTATTCACGACAGTTTATGGGTTCGATGCCCATTCGGAGAAGATGGATTTTTCTATTTTCATTTCCTTCGCTCTGGGCAAACTAGGCAAAGCGCGGCGCTGAGTTCCGCCACTCAGCACACAAGGCCTCGAAAAAGGCGGAAGGCGGGGACGAAAAAGCAGGGACTAAGCAACGGAGTGTCCTTACTAGTGTAAAAAAACCTAGTGGTTCATATAGTTCCTGCAGTTCCCTCTGCCTACCCTGCAATATGCGGGATAAAGAGTAATTTCTTATATAATATATTATATTTTCATTACAAATATGTTAGTGGAATTTGCCGATCTGACTTAACGTTAGATTTTGCCTTTCCTGCTATGAGCACAATACAGTGTAAAACTAAAAAAAAAGAAAATTTTCATCTTTGGATAAACATTTAGGTATATTTTATAAAAAAACAGCACGCAGTAGTTGAAATTTAAAAAAAAAAACTTATCCTTTAGTGGAAAATCAGTCCAAAACTGAAATAAATGGTTTTAAAATAAGTAATTTAAATTAGATGAAAATACAATTTGAACTCATTTATTAATTCACTGGATGTGATTTTTCTTTCTAGTAATCCTTATATAGACCCCTGCAAGTTAAGGCGCCCCCTGCTGGTACTGTAAGCAAATAACATGGTAATTCGAAATAAACTATTTTCAATTTATTACTAGAATTCAAATTTATACTCATAAAACCTTTTCTTAAGCTCCTAGACAGTTTCTAAATTGGGTTATATTAGGTATATGTAAATGATTGATTTTACATTACTAACAGTTTAAGTACACCGATTTTGATTAACGATAGCGTGGCAATCGCTCGCATTTATTGGGAACTAATCTCGAAAACAACCCCTTTCTTCCAGTGCTGCCACCCTCAAAAGAAAATAAGAAAAACATCCCTCGTTCAAAAAGTTTCGCTATTCGCCACTAGATGGTGCTTCACCGCGCGTCCCGAAGCATCTGCTCTTAGGCTCGTGTGTGTGCGTGCCAGAGTGAGACAGCACGAGAAAAATAAAAAAGGAGTAAAATAGACAGCAATATGTGTATACAAAGGCGTGGTTACGTGCATGCAAACCATTTTTTTTATCGCAAAAATGGCCGGAACTCTACACGCTATGCCTTAAATCATAAAGTTGTAACTTCATTCCGCGATATTGGCTTTGGCTCCTAATATAATCGTACTAAGGTCGGATTTAAAATCTCATTTCGTGCAACTTACGTAGAGAAGCTGGATAAGTGCAAAATAATTGGCGTCACCAGCGTCGCGGCGTCTCTAGAAAGAGATGGCGGAACTCTACACTAGAGTAGAGATCGCAACGGCCGTTGGCTCGAGGGATAGAGTATTAGCAAACGTGGCCGCGAGACAGAGACGTGGCGAAAAAAATGTACGAAAAAAGCTATTTTCACGAAAGGTGCGCGATATGATAGAAATTACTAAAACATGGGCGCGGTTTAAAAAATGCTAGGGGCGCCTGCGTTCTCATAGAGTCGTAAAAAGTATTGGGGGAAAGAGACGAGCATTACAAGCGAGAACGTGCAGTGTACTGTGCGCCGCCACTGCCGTAAAAACAATCATTAATTATCGAGATTTATATGAAAAAGTGCAAAGTGACGTTAAAGTGTATGTGTTACTTACGTGTGCTTTTATGACAACTGAAAAAGGTAAATATTAATGAAAAGCTCAGCAAAGCTTTTTTAAAAGTTTTTTAGTTGTTTTAGAATTGTCATAGTTGATTTTAGAAATATTTAGGTAAAATAGAAGTGTAGGAAAAAAACGTAATATTATCAAAAATTTAGATATATCTTTAAAATATTATTATTCATACTTTAACCAAGTTCCTATTAGAATTTTTTAAACTGAATATCAAATGATGTATACATACATCTTTTTGGTGTTTAAAAAGTTGTAACTAACTTAAACCTGGCTGTTTTACGGGAAAAAAATATATAAAAATATTTTCGCGGTAAAAATGCATCAAAGTTATTTTTTGTCTATAATTAGTTTAATAAATTTTAAATACACTAGTAACTTAAGAAACATGTGAAAGTGACATGTGATATGAAAATATAGATTCAATAAAAAATTGTTTACAAAAGCTCAAAAATTGTTAGGTAACGTCTAAACCAATTCGGTAAACACACAAAATATAAAACAAAATGCTTCTTAAATATAATATTTATTTAATATAATATTTATTTTTTGAGAGTCCTTTTAATTTTACTAAAACGTGTTATTTGTAAACTATAACAAGTTATTCATATTAATGATTTATGAGTATGTACTGAAAGTTAAACTATCGCATTGTTTGAGCCTTTATACATAGCCTAAAAATTCATGGGGAATAAGAATGTCCTTTAAAAATACATTCTTAAGTAATATGGTAACGATATTTTTTTTTTAAAATTTGTATTTGCAATTTGTATTTGCTTACACATTTAAAAAGTAATAGTAATTTGATATTAAATTTAAAATTAAAAATTTAATAATTAATTCAATTTTATTAGGTAAAATTTTGTTAGGAACTAAGTATTGCAAAATGCAATTATCGTTGCTAAGTAACTTAAAAATATGCATGTTGCAATTTTGACGTAACCATGTATGTTTTTAATAAGATAAAAGATAGATAAATAGACATAAAATTCTTTACTATATCTAGAAATAATGCCTTGGGTCTTACTTTTTAGATACCTTGTGAAGTACTTCATCAAAAGTACTCTAATTCTTACCTTCTTATATTATATTAAGTTATATTTAAAAAAAATATCGTTTGTCTCTATCATACATTTATTACGAAATAATTAAAATAAATTATTAAATTTAGTATAACTTTTCAATTAGACAGATTCATATCGATAAAATATTATATATATAGATATAGATTAAAATATATTTTATATCAAAACTATAACAATATTTCTTCTATGGTAGTAATTTAAAACGTCCGTTAAGTTAGCCAATCAAGTTTCTCAAAATCGCCGTCAACGTACGCGTAATTAAATTTATGATAGAAACGGCCGACTTGGCCAAATAAATCAACGGTCAACAAATTACCACCGCGCCTAGACGCACCACGATATCTAACACGAATTATAAATCATACTATATAATCGTAGCATATGAAAAAAATCGTGATTCGAAACTAGAATTTAGAACGACCGTCATTATAATACAAAACTCGTCGCGTTAACTCAAAACTGGGTGGAATAGAATTTTTAATGTCCACCGATGACACTCGTGGCGTATTTAAATGTTTGAACGTCGTACGTGGGTGGAGCGCGGCAGAGCCTCCGACCCGTCATATTTTACTCATCACAATATGTATTTAAAAAAAAC
Source organism: Dione vanillae (assembly GCA_037178615.1). Lineage (NCBI taxonomy): Eukaryota > Metazoa > Arthropoda > Insecta > Lepidoptera > Nymphalidae > Dione > Dione vanillae. Next base: position 1,445,934 of record JAZFAU010000127.1, read on the forward strand.
ACACCAGAGGTCTTTACACTCGATTTCTCAATAACACGAAGGCCATTCGCCCGTCAAACACATCCACACGTGTGAATGTGAAACGCTTATTTTTGTTTAATTATTCTAATAAAGTATAGCCGTTGCAGATTCTACCATTTCGACGGTAGAGGCTGATGGGTTTCCATCGATTTTTGCATAATATGTTTGTTTACTTTAACGTACTTTCCGTTTCTGTTTAGCTAAGACAATCTAATCTATCGCTTTGGAACCCGATCTGTCTAAAGCTCGTTAGACGCCTACAAAGCGCTGCGGCTCGAGAAACGTGAGCTTACATGTAGAGTAAATTGAACTGTAGTTCAGTGGTCCGTGAACGAACGACTTCGAAGTCAGAGCGGCGCTGCGTCGGGGATCGAATTTAAAATTCATAAATATAGTTGTTAATAAAATCTCCAAGACACTCATCTAGCTGCAAAGTGTCACTGTTCAGTGCCCAGTGCTCACTACCGCAAAGTACCGCGTCCATCGTCACGTCACGCGTGTATCGCAACACACATGTCGACGGCGTTGCGTCCTTTGCTCGCACGCGGTAGAGCACCGCGTCCCTCTCTATCTCCGTAGCTTTTATACCTATCGCATAGGAGCTAGATTGGCGTGTCGTATTCAAAATACGAGCGTTAGTAATGGATAAGTTGAAGGGGGGGTGTATGTGTGCGTGCGGCCTCCCCGCGCCGCCCCCGCGCGACTCCCCCGCGCGTCTCCGCCGGCCCGCCACGCAACCGGGCGTCGGGCGTCGCGCGGGCGAGGGCGAGCGGAGTTTACACAATCTGTTGGCGTCGCGCGGGCGATAGTCGCGCCTGCAGTCGGCTGCCCTTCTCGTGACGACGATCAACGCGCGAACACGTACCATTTGTTTTTTATACTAAATGGAAACTCATGGCTCTACGCCGATAGGAATTATTTAATAAGATTCTCACCATCATACGACGGTGTGGTCGGTGACGCGATGTGATGCGGTACCACTACAGAACACGTCGCTCTACATATTTATAAAATATTTCTTCTATTTCAACACCTCTTCCAACAAACTAAAAATAAACTATAAACTACAACTTTGTGACAAATTAAATAAACATCGAGTGACGGTCAGTGCTAGTGTCGGAAAATAATGAAAAGGCGCTTAAATAGTGCCAAGGGAAAATTTTCTAAATTCAAGAACGAAAAAGCAAATAACAAACAAGAAATATAAAATTTGAAGAACGATGTGGTGAGTTTATATTTATTACTTTTGGTGTGTGTAAAAATTTATTAAAATATGAACTTTAAAAAAATGGCGCGAGAAATCTTATAAGAAAAATTTAATTTTAAAAATGACAAAGTGGCACTTACATAGGTATTATCACTTCACTTAGTAACAGTATGCTTGCTGATAAAAAAAACAACCGCATATATTTTTTTATCTCGTTGCCACGATTATTTAACAAACTGGTGTCCTTATCGGACGCAAATGTTTTCAACATGTTATATTTTAATTTTCATATCTTCGAGAGTATCGTTCACATCCTTTAGTGATTCAAAATTTATCATAATATATATAAAATAATAAGACAATTTTGCTTTTTAGAATTATTTTATTACTATACACTTTATTTAAACTTGAAATTAATTTAAAAAAAATCTATATTTTTAAAATGGCAAGTGGATATTGAATATACACGAAATATTAAATTCAACAAAAACACATTACGTCAACGATCTTAAAATATTCGCTTAAGCGAATTAAAGAAAAAAAGTTGTTTCCAGCTCAAATAAATATAATTTTCTGGTAATATATAGAATAACAACGTGTGTCGGAGTGTCTTAACACTAGGTTCAAATGGTTTCTGCAGTTCCCTCTGCCTACCCTGGCATGTGCGGGATAAAGCGTGAAGCTAAAAAAAAAAAAACAACGTGTATTATAATTAAAATTTTAAAATATATAACAAAATGTATATTAATACATTAAAATTTTTCCTTACAAACTAAAAAAAAAATATTTTCCCTTAAGTAATTATAAATTGAAATATTTACAAAAGTCACTTTAAAGTTCGTTTGAATTTTCAGTAAATTAACATTACGTCAATGACTCATATTCATAAGATATTTAAATTAAATAATTTATATAGATACAACATTTTTAAAAAAGAACATGTTTTTTTAACAATTTACACGAATTTGTTCTACATTTTTGTGCACAGTCAAAAAATTAATTATAAAAATATGTTAAACCGCCATTTTTATTACACTCAGTAAATGAGCATTTTACAGATAAAATATTGTTACCAAGAAATATATTTTTAATCTAAAATTTATTTTTAGGTTAAATATAAAACTAAAATTAACCAAATAAATCTAGTAAATATTTTAGTACCTGTATATAAAAAAAAACTTACAAAAGAACTAGTTTTGTGTTACTTAACTTTAGTGTCTATAAATATACCTATATATTACTGCTCTATGTTTATTTAAAACGCAGTTTATTACATATATTTATTTTTAAATAAATAAAAATTAAGATTTATGAGTACATAGCAATACATCATATTTTATATAATAAGTAAAAAAAATATATATTAGACCATAAGTAATCTGTACAAAAGATAGTAAATTAAAAAAAAAGAACGTAATTTATCATGCGTTGAAAGTAACTTTTAATTAAGCCTAATAAAACCAACGAAACGTAAGTCTTGAGAACATGTGGAAGTAACTATAAAGATATACATCAGTTTTTGTTCTTATTAATAATTTCAACCCGCCTCCAGCGACAAGATGGATAGTTAGTATCAAACGGCACGGGTTCGATTCTCGACCGCTAATTATTATTTACGATCAGCTTTTATCGCCCGCTCGCGGCAACGCACTTAAACCATTGCTTAGATAGCTATTGGTGTATGGAACGTTAATTCTTCTCCATTGAAATTACAGCGATGATAAATGTATAATAATTTGTTAGCTTGTAATTTTTTATTGAGTTATGAAAACTTAATTATATTACACGAGTACGTAAAGTTTGCTGAACATGAAACAGTATGATGGAAACAAATATAATATTTCTTGTATTTCTTAGATTTATAATTAAATTCATATAAGAAAAAAGTTTTAAGTTTGTATTTTAAGTTATATATACATGTATACAACGTCATTGTAATAACTTTCAACAACACTGCAAGTATTCTGTCAACAGATTATAAATATTTCTATACCACTTAGTACAGATGTCTTCGGTACATATTATTATTTCTTAAAATAATCTCAAGTGCACGTTACTTGGTTGCAAATTTTTCTGTCAACGATTGTACTGCGTGCCAAATTCACTTGGTAATTTTGTAGTATATTAAATAAGATATTAGTTATTATAGTCTATATTAGTGCTTTAGTATAGAATAAAACCTAATCTGAGTCTAAGTCTTAGTAAAAAAAATAAAGATTGAACGGAAACTAAAAAAACCTACAATTATATAGGTTATTTATACATACAAGAATTACTAAGAAATAGTAGAAGTATATTATATTTTTTCGTATATATTTTATTTTTCTAGGTAAAGTAACATTATAATAACTAAATGATATATTATTTTTTTACTCCACACTAAAAATAGTAAACATGGCCGCTTGTATAGTAATTTCTCATATTAAGCAAGGTTTTATATAAAATTTTTGTATAAACATATAAGTTTCCAAGAACTCTATTATTATTAATTTATAAATATATATTATGTGCAAGTTATAAACTATATAATTAAAAAAAAAAACACAATATATTATATTTATTATTTTTACATATTTTATGATGTTTTAATGAGTTAGTCTTAATAAGTATGTATTTAACTAAAAATTACCTAACTAAAAAAGTTATTAAAAAATAAATTCTTAAACTTGAATCTAAAGATATATTTAACTTCAAATTATTGAATATCATAACAAAATGCTTCCAAGGTAGACGAATTTACGGTCAATTTCACGACTTCATTGACTTTAATGATCGCTACAAATGTCACTTGTGTAGGGTATAAATTATATGGGTTTCTGCATTGCCGTCATCTAGCAGTAACAGCTAGGCTCCCTTAAATTAGCACTATATTATTGATAGCATATTAAAGCGTTAAACAGTAAAATATTATTACTTTCAACCTTTCACAAGTCTACCATAATTTAACCTTTAATTACTTAAACTTTATACTAAGGTTTCTAAATATCAATCATCAATTCAATTCTAAATATTGTAAAATAAAGTAAAATGTTTAATAATTATATCATATAATTTTGTATATATTGTTATATATATATATGTTTTTTTTGTTTCTATATAAATTTACAATTACATAGATATACATATATCTTGGAATTAAGTAAGTCTATTCATTTAAGTACATATACATATATAATCTTAGAATATATGATGATTCACGTAAGATTTTCATCTACACTGTGACTATATTAAAAATTACATACTATTATTGATAAAGAAATAAATAAAATTGAAAAACATTTAAAAATTATAATTAAAAGTGATTATTTTACAAACAGCATGTATTATTTCAGTCACGTATTCACAAGTAAATGGGAAGGAAACAGATATTAAATTATGTACGAGTAGGTACATCCACTTTGTAGGTACGATGGCGTGGCCTATTAAGTGTTTGGAATCATTACACTAAATATAGCTTACTGTAACTGACATAATATACAGATATATGTTTCATTTTATATTTAGAAACCACGATATATGTGTGTATGTTATATATTTTTTTGTTTCGTGATTGATTTGATTTTTGACTTGTGTGTACGGCACTCTATGCTAAAATTAATAAAAAAAGAATATAGAGTGTGAATTAGAAAGGGATAGTACTAAAACTATATTTATCTATAAAAAATTACATATTACTTAAAATATATATATTTTATTCTACTATACTTACTATATATATATATATATATATATATATATATATATATATATATATATATATATATATATATATATATATATATATATATATATATATATATATATATATATATATATATATATATATATATATATATATATATATATATATATATATATATATATATATATATATATATATATATATATATATATATATATATATATATATATATATGAACGTTACATATAGCTAATGTGGATTGGCAACAGAAAACAGAATATTATTCACAAATTTTCACATCCAATCTATATAATTCGCTTCACCGGATCGCTACGGCCAATGTGTCCACGGTAACTAGGAAAACATGTTTGTTACTGGTGACTCATGCCACGTCTCTGAATAGAACGGATATAATAAACTATAAACTAAGTGTGTACTACTTATACCTATTAATAATATTGAAGAAGAAACTACTTAGCATTCTATAGAGTCAGTGCGGGTTTCGGACCTTTAACGCTTTAGGGAGAAAAGCTCAGAAGCTGCTCAAAAGCTTTAAAATTATCTTGGCGTTGGATGGTTTAAAGTTCTTTTACCGTTTGAAGGAGTGAATTATTTTCATTTCTCGCTCTAGTAGGCTATATACGACATTAATTTCAATTATATAATTTATATTATTATAAGGACCGTCGTGGCGCAGAGGCGCAACGTCTGCCTGTAACGCGGCTGTAAGATGGATTTTTCTATTTCCATTTTCTTCGCTCTGGCAACTAAGGCAAAGCGCGGCGTTGAGTTCCGCCACTCAACACGCAATGCCTCGAAAACGGCGGAAAGTGGGGACGGAGTAAGCAGGGACTAAGTAACGGAGTGTCTTAACACTAGGTTCGTATGGTTCCTGCAGTTCCCTCTGCCTACCCTGCCATGTGCGGGATAAAGCGTGAAGCTAAAAAAAAAAAAAAAAAAAAAAAAAAAAAAAAAAAAAAAAAAAAAAATTCAATTATTGGGTAAAAAACAGAGAGTTTTAACACTAGATTACTTTTTATATATGTCTATAAAGAACAGTTAAGTTGAAAGATTTTTTTAACATTAATTTATGAAATAATATAGATATTATTGTATTTACATCAATTTTTGTATGATTATATATGTACGTGATATATTTACATATATATACTAAAAAATATACAAAACTATTATTACGACTGTTTTATATACATATATAATATGTTTAATTTTTTGACTTAAATATTACTTTAGTTATGCCTGTATTATAAGTTTCTAATATATTGAACGCAATGTCAGCTCATTTCCAAATTATATTTAATTTCATACAAAATTGCCACGTAACGTTGTACGTCAATATGACTGTCGATTAAATATTATTTTAATATTAGACTAACGTTGTATGTTTTCGCTTTAAGATTATTACAATAAATAACATTTAATATTCAAATTAGTGAAGTAATTTAAAAAAAAAATATTTTTCTAAGATTATAATTGTAAATTAATAATCAATTAAGTTGTGCTTGACTGAAAACTAGTCATTATATATGTATTTATGTATCTTTGTATGTATATATTATGAAATACCACACATATTTCTTTATTAGCCAAAAATAGAGAGCGGAATATATAATCACTAGACTTTCTCTTACACTGTATCATAAAAAAAATGTATAGAAACAAAAACAAATAGATAAACATACATACATATATCATAATAAATACTAAACTAACCATAATATTCACATTATTTATAAACATTAACAAAACGTTTGTGATTAAGTGAAATTGGCTTCAATGATAACCCTTAGGCCTTAACTCATACTGACTCCGAGCCGTTAAATCTTTTGAACAACTCAATAGACGTCAAAACATCTCGTAAAGTAACAGGCAATTCATAACTGTCCCGAACACAATAAGCTACTGCCGTGTAAAGAACTATTAACAATTATACTTGCATTTGTTAAAATGAAGTATCCTTAAAAACTCTGGATTCTTGCGGTTCCTTAATTTTATTGTTTTTTTTTTCTTCTTTCTATTTTGCTCAATAAAAACTTTTTACTTTCGATTAGAAAAAAAACTGAAGTGCCCTTTTATGTTGCGTGTTCTTTGTGGGTTGGAATCAATTAATATTAAATAATATTGTTAAGATTTATTACTTAGTTATTTATTCTTTATTTCCATCTTATTGTGACTTTTATAGGTCTAAAATATACAAAAAAATGGCACATGAAAAATTTGAACTATAACAATATAAATAAAGTACCGTCGTGGCGCAGAGGCGCAACGTCTGCCTGTAACGCGACGGTTACTGGGTTCGATCCCCAGTCGAGGAAGATGGATTTTTCTATTTCCATTTTCTTAGCTCTGGCAAACTAGGCAAAGCGCGGCGTTGAGTTCCGCCACTCAACGCACAATGCCTCGAAAACGGCGAAAAAGCGGGGACGGAGAAAGCAGGGGCTAAGCAACGGATGTGTCTTAACACACTAGGTTCTTACGGTCCCTGCAGTTCCCTCTGCCTACCCTGCCTTGTGCGGGATAAAGCGTGAAGCTAAAAAAAAAAAAATAATAAAGTATAAACCTTAATTGCTTGTACAGTTTGATAAATCTTAAAGCTAAAGATCTATAGATCGTCCATATAAGTGCACACTATTGAAAGCCAAGTGCAAATAGTTCGTGTTTACAAATTAATTAACTGCCCACACTTCCCCTATCGTGATATTGCGTTGCTTTCTACGAACTCGAGTTTAGCAACATGATATTTTAATTTTCGAGATACAATGTTGCACTGTAAGTTCAAGGCGGTTCCAGATCGTGTTACTTGCTATTTTATGTGGCTTCCTATGAATAAGTCAAATTAAAACGGCTAAGATGGCTTTATAGACGGTTTCCGTATATATCTATCTATATATGTTATAAATCTATATATCTATATATATTTATTTCCTTATTCAGTAAGTGTGTATGTAGATCGAGATACTGACGATATTTGTCATAAGAAAAAACATATATTATTATAATATAAATAGAATATTATTTTATATCAGATAACGAAGGTGTTTCCAAACACTTTAGCTAGCATATTACATAATTATAAGTATCTTTTTTTTATGTATGGATCATAAAGCACGAAAGCTGTTTTTTTACAATACGAATCTAAGGTCAAAATAATCATCCAACAAAAAATATTGAATAAGAAACGTAAACATCACTTTCGTGGAACGATGCCTAGTTAGTCACGGCGTCTGTCAAAATAGACTCCGAATGGCAGGTCGTGCCGCCTTGTCTAATAACAGTAGTTTGTATATTGTAGATCGCTTAGGCTGTAAGTTCACGTGACAACTATGATAATATTAAGTCACTTTTCCCATTATTGAATAAAAAATTAAAAGGTCATAGCTCATTATGATTGTGTGTTCGATATCGACGACTTGAGGCTTTCATTTACTTGCTCTGGTAAGATGAAATACGGCGTTGAGTTACATCACTAAGCACAAATCTCAAATTCTGACGGAGAATAAAAACAAGTGTTTCTCAATTAGGTTTCTTCATATATTTTAAAAACACCGATCTTAGTCTAAATAATAAATTATCCTAAAAAATTAGAAATCGTTAACATTATTATATAAAATACTAGAGATTTAAAAATAAAAATAGTATATAATATATAGTGCGTGAAGATAAAAAAGCAACAACTACTATCAAAAGTAGCATCAGTGGTTAACCCTTGAAACGTTGATGCAAATTACGTGCCTTAATAAATAATGTATGGCCCCGTCGACACTTAGATATCTGAGCGATAAGCGTAGTTAGACAAAGATGGATGGCGCAATGAGATTGCTTGACACCTCTGTCTGATAAAAATTTTAATAAGCAATCTGTTTCGGATTATTCATACATTCATATAACGGTTGTATATCACCCTTGGCGTTTTTGTAAATGAATAAATTATTTTTGTTTGAAATTTGTGTGTCTACAGTCTTATTTGCAAAAAATATACAAATATGCAGTATTCCACATACATATATAGTCTGCATCATATTGATGCCTTAGATTTTTATATATCTTTAACACAATTAGCTAAGATATATAGCACAAAATAATAAAACACATCATTTTCTTGTTACAGATAATCATGTACCCAATTGAATAGCCAAAGCTGTTACTGAGGTAAGTTATGCTATACTAATAATATGATTTAGTTAGAAAAGGACAATGAAAGTGTACACGTGTATCGACGAATATTATCATTCTGTACTTATGATTATAAGAAGTAATTATATAGGTATATCAAATATAAATAATGTAATTTTTATATTGACTTAAATGACAAGTGTAATCATTGAAAATTTTCAAGGAGAAAGTCACGATAAGATATTGATTGATGGCCGGGATAAAGTTTGAAGTGAAAGTTGATATGATAATGTTACTTTTATATTCTTTTTGACAACACTCCTTGACCTTCTAGTTGACTTTTAAATCTAATTATTATTTATACTATGCTTTAGTTCATAGAAAATGTTGAAATATAAAAAAATATACGTATATTTCTGTCGCCATATATGCCATATCCATATAAATTTTTGCAAGTACATATCATGTAGTATACGCTTTTGTAAATTTTGTTAGATGAGTAATATTAATTTGTTTAATATTATAATAAAGTCACTGTATAATAAAAAAACCTGTGCACACAACGTTTGTTCTGTAAATATAACTTTCATTTTGCTAATAATAATACTATCCAAAGAAATGCCGCAAGGAGGTGAACTCATTCATTTCTTTAATAAAACTAATAGACATTAGATGCCGCAATAATTCATACCTTAATGCGATGTTTTACCCATTATACTCATTTCTTTGTCCCACACAGCCGGTCTAACCCTAACCCTTTAACATACGGTGTCTTCAATACTTACCAACTTTCACATCCTTCCTGCTTTAAATGTATTCATAACGCGACAAAAAACTAAAGCGTATCATTTGACGGCCTATAGACAAAAAGCTGGTATCTATTGTTCAGTTAAAAGGATTTTTGAGCATTAAAATGAGTTGGTATATGCAATTGATACTTTAGAAATGGTTTTAGAGCTATTAGTTTACTATTGAGATAAAAGACGATAGCAAGCAAGATTATCAAGCAACTTTATTGCTGCAAGTCACTTCAATTACAAAATGGAAACGAAGACTCATTATCCATATAAGGGATAGTTAAGCGGATTTTGAATAAGTACCAAACCGCGATTGCTCAACTATGCTCGTTACTTAAGGTACATTCACTTTCATAGAAACTTCTTACAAACCACCATCACAAAGTGCACTATTGTTACGCACTCCCTTATCTCAGAACACAATAACTAGCTACCGCGTACATCATACAAGCGGAATCAGAGATACTTTGAATAGAGCATCCCATTGTCAATATTATAAATATTATGCTAATGCGATAAAAGAAAAATTTGACTCCGGATCTAAACGGCCAGGTGTCGCTGTGAAAGGGTTATAAGAATCAGTCTTTCGCCCCTATTTGAATGTGATCATTTATTAAGATTTGTTCCATTGTTTAGTTTCTTATTCCCATAGATGTGCATGCATTGGTTAATAATTTATGTGCGAACCGTGTTACCGATATGTTTTTTTTAGAATATTCTAATGTATTTACTGTTATGGAGATCAAAGACAGCATTTTGTTAACCGATGGTTTACTTAATATTTCGAATACACAAACTATAGCCTATTTTAAAATTATTAATTAATAAATCATTTATAAACAATATTTCAGTCGTATCTCAATAAAAAATATTAATTAATCAATATAAAGACATACTATAACTTTGACTTGTCCAAAATAACAATGGCAACACCACAGCGCGAAGTTGATAATTTCACAATAAATGACCAAGAATTTACTTAATAACTGAGCTGTTTTAAATAAAAAGCACTTAATTATGCGCATCTGTCATTTCATTTTTTAAGTAACGGTGGAATAATAGAAACATTCTGCCATTCGATTTGGTAATTGGAGTTACTTCTTTACTGGCTGTACCCAATTATGTAATTATTGTCGAGAAATAAATATTGCCTTCTTTAAGCAAGGGCATTTTCGTTATAAAGAATTAACTCAAGACATGCTAATGCTGACTTAAATGAATTATAATTTAATCGTTTTGCATATTGTGTTTTGTAACTTAACTAAATTAATTTATATATTGCACATTCTTAGTAAAAAGTTGAAATAATTATTGCGGTATGTACATATTTAGCGGAAATGTGAATCACGATACTGTAAGCCTTCCCTAGAAATTGTATGCCGAAGCCATATCGTACATTAAACGTATGTACTGTTTTAAATTATTATTATTATTTTCAGTCTTTAAACTTAAGTTCAGTTAACTTTAATTACTTTTATCATTAAGAAGCAGTTGTTTAGGTTACTTTATTATTTTTATGTATTTAGATTAATAGCATTTTGATAATTTTAGATATATTCAAAAAGGCATACATAACAAGCTATGTGTGGTCGTTTTAGGTTTACAAAAAGCAAGTCACTACACATGCTTTGTTTACATTATAACGAAACTTGACGTACAGTTTGAGTATGCACGAAAAAATAATAACCAGTACCACACGCGTTTACAATACTTGTATGTTTATTTGATAGTATATGGTGTATATATGGTAAGAAATACGAAAATCATTTAATATTATTAATAATATTCAATATAAAGTTAAATAAAAAAGAAGATAATATTTATTAAGTAAATCGTGCAATGTTTTTTAAATTTTGTTATAAGACTAAGTTCCAAGTTCGAACCTGAAACAAGCTGTCGTACAAAACTACAACTATCCTTTGTCCCCAAAAAAGAATATTTTGCTTAAAATTTGATCTAATGTCACCGTATTTCTAAATGATTGATTACATTATCTATTTCTCGTTCAGTTAAACACCCCAACCCTAACAGCTGTAACTTTCTCTTTAACCGACTAAAAGGGACATTTTTCTTTTTCGAAAAAGAAGATGTCTTCAATTAGAAGAGTATAATTTAAGTTTTAGTGCACTTTCCCGCGGAGGCACCGAGTACAGATGGTCGGCGGACACAGCTGTTGCCTCACTATTCTTATGCAAAGGACCATTGTGTTGTTAAATGTACGTAATAATTGTACTATACGTGTTCGGGGTTAATTTTTTTAACTGTCAAACATTTTATAATGAGTAATGAGATGAGATGTTTGATTATATATCTAATCTTTTGTGATTAGTGAATTTAGGTAAAGCTTAAATAACAGTTGAAATATTTTCTTTTGTTACATTTAAACTTTTTGGTAATTAATATAAGTCGATTAATAAGAATATTTTAGATTTATATTACTTTCTCTTCATTTATACATAACAAAAGGTAGAGTTGGAATATGGCATGCCCATATAACATAAAATATATATGAAATTACATCTTTAAAAATTAATGGATTCAAAGGATTCAAAGGTTAAAATGTTATTCCAATATTTATAACTGAAAAAATAAATGAAATAACATTCCAAACAACATTTTAGTATGATTATGTAAATGACGTAATCAGTTAAGCACTTCGACACCACTTAGTTGATGCCAATTTTATGACCCCATAAATTATTTACGACTGCTCGCCATTATTACATATGATTTTTTACATTTCAGGAAATGCTTAAGAGCTTCGTGATAAAATAAATTAGAAATTATTGAAAAGTATTATCGTTCTAAAAGGTAAAGGTTTATATTTAGCTATCGCAATATTTAAAGCAAGGCTAAATGCTGCTGTATCTAGACTGGAAATAGACGTCTATGTTTTGTTATATATAAATGTGTTTTTGACGCGAACGTTTACTTAACAACATACGATTGCGATTTAAAATTTATAACCTAGTGTTTTTCAGCTTTTGCTTTTTTAATTTTTTTACCTTCACGCTTTATCCCGCACATGGCAGGGTAGGCAGAGGGAACAGCAGGAACCGTATGAACCTAGTGTTAAGACATTCCGTTGCTTAGTCGCTGCTTTCTCCGTACCCGTCTCCGTCCCCGTCTTTTTAAAATAACGAATGGAAATAAATTAGAATATTTTAAGACGCATTATGATACTATGCCTACCATGCCATGTGCGGGATAAAGCGTAAAGATATAAAAAAGTATATATATATATATATATTTATTTATTAAAAATGATTACTCTGACTGCACGTACATTGAGATACACCAACCATATTAACGTGACAATTTTACGTTGCCATTTTAGATATAGTAAAATACGCCACAAAAATAATTCTCGAAAACCATTAAATGAATCTAAAATATATAATATATAGAAATACCAACCACATGCGTTTTGTCATCAACCGTCTTGATGTCATTTAATTTGTTGACTTCCTCAATAAATTTTTATAGGTGATAATTAAAGTCAATGTACGGTACACATGTCACCGCGTAAGCGATGCTAAGTTAAAAATATGTTTTTTTTATATCAGTCTAATTTATAAACTTGCTCTCATACCTTGTATATTTTTGCATGCTTCGATGTAAAAATATACGAGGTATCATATATTTCTAATTTATACCCACTACCCCACGCAATAACTTTACAATTTTATAGCAATAATACAATTTTAATAAATATACATTTATTATGCAATCTATGTACTTATGTATGGAAAAATTTCACTATCAATTAAAATCAATTATTTGTTTTTTATTTATTTGATATAATTTATTTACAATTAGAATGTAACAGTCTTTTAAATAATATATTTTTTTATTAGCGCCATCTTTTCATTTAGCGCCAATTATTGGCATACTCAGTTCTCTCATCGCCTTTATCTTGTTTTTGGAGGTTAACACTGTATTTTATTAGAGTTAATTAATTCTCTAAAGGGAATCGAATCAACAACCACCTACAGTCAGTGCCACGTTGATATATCAATAAAATACAGAGCAACTCTTCAGAAAACTGGGACTTCATTTTGAAGCTTGTGCTTAAAGAAAGTTTATGAATGTCGTGTACTCGTATACACTTATTTTTCTTTGGCCAGTGTAAAAAGGGCCAATTTAATTAATGATTCAATACTGGAATTTAAAATTTATTGACGTACTTCATTACATTTTAAAACTAAGTGATGTCATTTGTTGTATAAATTAAATAAATACATTTATTTAAATTAAATTAAAGGAAGGACCGTCGTGGCGCAGAGGCGCAACGTCTGCCTGTAACGCGACGGTTACTGGGTTCGATCCCCAGTCGGAGAAGATGGATTTTTCTATTTCCATTTTCTTCGCTCTGGTAAACTAGGCAAAGCGCGGCGTTGAGTTCCGCCACTCAACACGCAATGCCTCGAAAACGGCGGAAAGCGGGGACGGAGAAAGCAGGGACTGAACAACGGAGTGTCTTAACACTAGGTTCTCACGGTCCATGCAGTTCCCTCTGCCTACCCTGCTATGTGCGGGATAAAGCGTGAAGCTAAAAAAAAAAAAAAAAAAAAAAAAAATTAAAGGAACGTCGTGGTGCGACGGTTTGCAGGTTCGATTTGTACTGGGGATTAATGAATTATTTTTACTTTCGTCGCTCTTGCGACAAAACAAGGTGCGGCGTTCAGTTTTGTCAGTCAATACGCAATGCCTCGAAAGGCAGAAAATGGGGAATATAGTGTCATTAACCATCTTGGCGCAGTGGATGTGCCTGACCGTAAGCGCAATGGTTACAGGTTTAATACTTACTCGGGGTAGTTAATCATTTTGCATGCTCTTATTCTGGAAAGACAGATTAGCGTTTAAATGAGTTAAAAATATTTACATATACACAGAAAAATATTAAACGTATCTCAACTAGGCACCGACACTACGACCCATTAGTCATACTCTATGTATACAGCGCCATATTGATTTTCCTTTTTTCATGCACATACACAACTTTGTTGTTAATTAACTTACCTTGTTTGGTTTGAGTGATGTTATTTATTGCGACTTCAACTATTTCTATTATAAAGTTAGTAAGCACACAACAAACAACCAATCAAGCCTATACTGCAGTTTGGCTATGCCTGACTTAGCACAATCGTTATACACTCTAATACGTTAATCGATTCCACTGCAAATAATAATTAAATCGATTAAAAATCGAAAACAGATTGGCTAATAATGGAAAGTATAAAGAAATATATATCCAATAACTGTCTTTTATATCACTTTCGACATACTTCAAGTCTGATATTGAAATAAAACGGAACAAGATGCAGCTTTCCAAAAGTAAAACAGCATATTTTTCACTGTAAAGCGACAAAACAGGTACTGCGTGTACATTTCTGACTGGTCGGTTTATGAGTCGTGCAAGACCGTTCAAATATCGAGTTTCGGCACCACTTTGTACTTTGTTTCATGCAGTTCTACGTACGTATGTACATACGTGTCATTTTGTGGACGAAAAATAAATTAAACATCAATTAATCGTTATTTTTGTACTTTTCTTGTATTTATTAGCATTTTTATACAATTATGTTTGATGGATATGGTCGTGTGTCGGTCATTAATCTTTTCTTTTACTGGTATGTTATGTTTTCTGTATGTGTGTATATAATATACTTACATTTAGTATGTAAAAATTAATAATTTCGTTTCGTATTTAGATACAAAGATATCAGATCGGTTCAGTATTTTAATATTGAGAAAAAATGTTATCATTACTATTTATTACAATTTTTAGGGGTTAATTAACCCCTATTAATATAAATATTTCATTGACATTATACGATTGCTTTTGTTTTTTATACTTAATCGTATAATCATAAATTAAACTGTTTCTTAATTTATCAATAGAAATAGTTCAACATTTACTTGTTAACAACTGACAATTGTTTATTATGTATTCACCCATTATATGAAGATGTAATATCAATTTATATATAATTCGCCGTGCCGTGTAAATTTCCTGTACATTTTCCCCAAAAATTGAGTTGTGCTTCTTTGGCTCTGACCTGATTAATTGTAAACAAGAGAAACCATACAACAGGAAACATCGCTTATGAAAACCAGAACACTGCAGTAATATTACATTAGGTATAATTTACATTTATAAATATAAATACATATATTTATAAATATACATTTGTAAATATATTATTTAGTAATATATTTGTAAATATTTTTATAGTAAATAATTCAAGCAATTACGAGTTACGTATGTATCTAGGTATTTCGTAACCACGCTTTCAAAGGTTCGTGTCCCTGTCAGGGGGTAGATACTAATTTAGTATTTTTTTATCAACTCACGACTCTTTGTTTTTCTTATTAATAGTTTTTTTTTTTAATTTAAATATTTCATTTTCATTTATTTCTAAAGCATAATTATTACATTTCAAAAATATCTATATCTTTTTATTGATGTTAAAGGAAAATGCACTTAACTCCTTCATTTAACAGGTCGCGTTGCATGCCTCTTAAATTGGTTTAACGTCGAGAATTAAACGACAAATCAAGAAGACATTTTGTCTTATATATAAAATGTGGAGTTTACGTAAAAAATAACAAGAGAGCACAATTTGTTGCCACGTATATTATACTTTTAAATATTTACTTACACGACATTGCTGGACATATAAAATGCCGTGATTTGACTCTTTAAAAATACTCTTTTTGCCCCAATTCGTTATTGATACTTAAAATGGATGTGGCGTAAGGGAATTAAATAAAATTCCCTTTGTTCAATCAAGGTTTTACCACCTTCGAATGTTCGTTGTAACATAAAAACGTCAGTACTCGAGTCAACTTTGAAGGATCCCTCACTTGTTCTGAGAGATAGCTTAAGTAACATCTGTGAATCTCGATCCGAGATGTCCGTCTGTCGGATATAAAGGTTTATGTTATACATTCAAGCAACCAACCTGTCGCAACTGCAGAGACATTTGGTGAACGTTCGTATTCATTCTTTACCCTTTTTTTGTTCCATTTTTTAAATAAAAAATGTAAATAATAGGATCCTTTTAAATCGGGCAAGACGAGTGGAGTAAAGTTTGTGGTATACTTAAAACAAAATGGTTATTTCGTGGATATATTGAATTATTTTTCATTTGTTTTGTATTTTAAGTAGCTTCCTATAAAAAAAGTAGCAAATATTTCTGTGTCTTTGCTATACAAATATATATACATATATTTTTTTTTAGCTTCACGCTTATCCCGCACATGGCAGGGTAGGCAGAGGGAACTGCAGGAACCATAAGAACCTAGTGTTAAGACACTCCGTTACTTAGTCCCTGCTTACTCCGTCCCCACTAATATATATGACATAGTAAATATGACATACTATATATGGATAACGATATTGATACTAAATTTTATAATAGAAACGAAGATATTAATTGAATATAAAATTATCTTCTCGTATGTAGACTTGGATTAAAGTGATTGTAAAGAAGATTGAAAATTAATATATGCATTTCTTATATATAAGAGCCCAGTGTACTATAGCGTGTCAGGACCGCTCTCGAGGTTAAGTGCAGTTATCAGTTTTTTGCCTCAAAAATGGGTAACCTATTCCTTTATGAAATTGGGGTGATGGGATGTTGACTCTTCGAAAGGTTTGAATGAATTACTTTCAAGTAATATGATATTATAATAATACGGGATTAGATGATCTCATCTATGTTATTTCATTCATTTTATTTCTTATTTTTGTAAAAAAATAATTGCCAACACTGTTTATATTAATTTTTGTTTAATTTTCTGTATGTTATTAAAATATCATTGTAAATCTATTAAAATATAAATGTAGTTAGTTATACGTAAATACTATATAATTAATTTGCATAATTGTGTCAAAAAAATTATTGAGTAATTATATATGTATGTACTATGTAGTTTTTTTCAATATTTATTACCAAAAAATTATATTATAGTTTTTACATAAATTATAAGATATTGAAATGTACGTATAACTATACGTACGTAGGGTAAACTTGCCTAATTCGTACCACTTAAGGAGAACCTCAAATATTTTGGAAAAGAAGGAAAAATACATAGTTATTTATATAAAGTTATTAACTATAACTAATATTCTATAAGTATATTAAAATAAAACAACGTAAATCTTTTAAATTTCTGAAAAATAAGCAAATTTCAAAAACATAAAAAAAGTACGATTTAAGAACATTCGTCTTAAATCGTACTAGTATATTCTTAAATCGTACTTTGAGATCCTATCATTGGTTTACAATATTAAAATTAAAAATCTTACTAGCTAATGTATTGAATGTTAGTACATTAGTATTTAGTAATACAGCCAATGGTTTTTGCCAATTCCTGTCGGTCATCACCGTAATAACATTTAATTTTTTTTGTTGTTCCTGCACATAGCTTATGTATCCATAATTCACAATTACTGCATTTAATCATGTTTTCGTTGTTTCTGTTGAATAATGTTGTAATCATCATCCAACAGTCATTTTCATCTTGTTCTTGTTTCTATTTCTTGTTTCTATTTCTTGTTTTAGGTATTTTCGTTTTCTTTACATTTAGCTTCTTTGGTATGGTCTTCTTCTTGGTTTCTTCTACTTTAACTTCAGGCTCTTGTTTATATGGACTTCCTGTAATAACAAGAGTGCCTTTGGCTTTTCTTTTAACTGGTTTTAATGTCCCAGAAGTGAATTTATTGACAACAATACTCCAAGTGTCTCTAGAATTAGCTTTGAAGAAAGAATGTAGTTATTTTTCTTCTATATTACCTTTTAAACATTGATCTTGCTGTTTTTTTTGACATGTAGCCCTAAAATAGTAATAAAATAATTGGATACAAATAAAATACAAAAAATAACTAAAAATTAAAATGAAATTATAAATAGTTTTCCAAAATCGTACCGGTACGATTTAAGAAGTTGCTGCGAGTACGAAATAGGCACAAGTGTCAACTGAATTTCAAATCTGCTACAAAAAAAAATGTCAACAAACAAGGGAGTTTTATTTTGTGAAATACATTCATAAATATACGCATAATTATATTATAATAAGGTACACAGCTTAAGAACGATATACTTATAAGACAGTTCTTGTGAAATATGCGAAAAAACTGTTCAAAAAGTAAGAATAAACTTACCTGCTTTATATTTTAGTCGGGAACAACGTAGCAGATTTGTATTTGTCATATGGCAATATGACCACCAGTTCTTAATATTTTATGGTACTAAAGGCACTAATAACTATTACCCAAGCCGAGATATAGAGGAGGTACGATTTAAGCGCAGGTACGAATTAAGCAAGTTTACCCTAAACGTTAAATCACAGCAGGTGTTTTCAAATTTCTCCAAAGAAAAAAACCTCATTAATTTAATTTGATTAGTTTTTGTCACTATAATGTGAAAGGCTTAGAACCAGCACTGATACGATTTAAATTATACTTTTATTGCCGGCTATTTGCTATAATAAATCGTATTCATAGAAATTTACTTTTTCTGTCGTAATTATTTGAGTTTATTTTACTCTGAAATCGAATTGCTGTTCAAAAGAAATGTGAACGACTACTCGCCAGGTCTTGACGTGTGGATGGTATAATGCAAAACGTTTACGTTATATTTTTGGTTATACATACGTATCTTTAATGTGATTTATAACTTTAAAAAATTATTTATATTATTAATATTGTGTAAAAAAATATTGCTTGAAATATGATAAGAAATATAATAAATTTTAATTTAAATCGTTAAATGTTGCATAACAACATCACATAGCACCTGTTCTCTTGAAACAGGTTTAGATAAAAAAAAATGTTTTTAAATTTTTGTAAAAGACTATGGTGACTTTCGTTTACATATAGTAGGTTAGAATATTGGTCATACGCGTTTTAACCGTGATACAAAACAATGACATTGATGAATAACAGTGTAAAAACACTTTATTTTATAGAACATAATTAGTAATTACAATAAAATTTGATGAGATTTGAGCAATGATTTGGGTTGGATTCATTAATACTAATTTCAATTTCTCCGCTCTTAAAGGCAAGTTATCTCACAATGTGTTGAATTAAAGCGGAAAGCAGAGTGTCTTTATTCTATGTTGTCTGCCTACTAGGCTATATGCAGGATAAAGCGTAATACTTTCGAAGTCAGCGTAAAAACACTACTACGATTTCATAGAAGTCTTGATATTAAATTGTTTACTATTGAACAAGTTATAGGTATCCTTCGAGAACTCGTATCGCTATTATGGTAGTAATTACAAACCGGTCGTCGTTTCTGATTTTTTCAACTAAAACATGTATCTCCAGAGTATTTTTATCATTTAATTTGTTACGTTGTAGAATACCTTGTAAAAATATTAAATGATGTATATGTAGATACGTATATATAAATTAATAAATTTTATATTTTATATATCTAAACGATAGTAAATACGTTATATCTCAAAATTATAAGTTATTCAAGTGATTGCTAAGCTCGCAACCATGTAAACGAATATATATATATATATATATGTTCTCTAGAAAATTCCTCACCAAACAAAGGATGACAAAACGAAGACACAACGGTACGGTATTTTGATACAGGCCCATAATTACCGCTTTAATTATTTAAAAACTGCCTCCCCTATTAGTTTATCGCTGGGCTGCCATTCACCGCTATTAACTGCATATTTAAGATAAAAAGAAACCATTTGGAAAATTCTCTAAATTAACCATCGGTTACTAGAATCTTGGCATTGTTTAATTAAATTGTGAATTAGTTACATAATAAACATTAAGATTCTAACTTCCATTCCTTTGTTGCGAGTGTGATTGGTCAGTCGGTGTTATTTATACTAATAAATACCTACTCTTTTTATTTAACTTATAAATATTCGTCTGTTACAATCGAAGCCAGTCTTAAATTAACTTTTGTTTTATTATCTTGAACGTGTCATTTTGATCGATCCTACACTGTATATACTGTATATTTTTTATTCCTTTTTTTAAATCTAATAATGTTGCGAGTTTCACTGAATGTTCTTTAAATTCATCCCCTATCAAATATAAATAAATTTCATAAATTATGCAACTGGAATATATTTATTATATAGACAATATTTGAAAATGAACATCCTAAAAAAGAAATCAAACCCACAATCATCGTTCACAAGCACAATAAGTCAGTTAACTGAGTCACGAGAATGTTTGATCGGTTAAATTAACAAAAAACATTAGAGGGCAGGCCAAAGGAGGTCGTGTAGGTCACGCCGGGCGTTGCACGTTGCACGCTGGTAAAAAATATCGCAGATTCATCGCAAGCACAAAAACAGTGTCATATGAGTCACGCAAGGAAATTCGCTTCGAAAGAGTGGGGCAGTCGACGGCCTCAAAGTTGTTGGGTTCAATTCAATGTGACACTACGGCCATTTACTTAGGCAAAAACTTAGGTAGTTCTGGCAAATTACTTAGAGTTTTAACAGTGAGTTAGTTAGTGTTTCAAACTCAATGGGGTAACATCGTAAGTTATATTGTTTGATTAATATTTTAACTATCTAATTTTATTTCTTATCTTTATTCGTTTAAATTTTTTTTTTTTACTACAAGTAGAGTGCTCTTTAATACATTATGTAATTTTCTGTCTGTCACTCCAACTAATGTCAAAAAGTCATAACTAAAATTAGCATATTTAACTTACTTTAATTAGCATATCTGACTTTAAAAATGAGAGTTGTGGGTTCGATTCTTACTCCAAAGAAATATTAAGAATGCCTTGCATTGCTTGCTTGCAGAAGTTTTCTGGACCTATAGATCTATATACATAATAATTGTATATCTATATATCATGGTGGATTTTCCATGTGTTTATTGTACGTTCCTTTTCGGTATATGTTCTTATCTACTTGTATATAACAATAGGTTTACTAACAACATACTAATTATATGTTCTTAAAATATCTACTAACGTGTATATTTCTTCCATTATTGTCCAATGTTCCTTACATTGGACAATAATGGAAGAAATATCATTTTTTTTCACAAGACTGGAACTTGTGCCATCTTATCGTCTGTTTCCAAAACAAGAGTTTCAAATTGAACTACGTCTAAATTTTAATAACTTTTTCAAAAGGTTTTTTTAGGTTATTACCAGTATCCAGCTTATAGAACCAAACAAAAAAATCGAATAATAATAATAAAAAAAAATAAAATGATTTACCCATTTTTTGTATATACACTACCTACCTCAAGCTATCCAATATTGTGAGTCAATGTACGGGGAGACTACAAAAAGTGTTGTATTTTTTCACCAATTCTTATTTTTTACAATCATTCTATTGACTTGTTCATATTGCAAAAGCACGAAGTATTGAAGATACATGAATGATATTTAAAGGTTATTTTAACCTATTGCATTCTTTTGTTTTAGGTATACAATGCGGTCGTCGACACTTGCTGTAAGAATGGTAGGTGGATTTTTATTTAATTTCAAGATCAATATCTTGTTTGTTATTTATTTGCTTAGTAACAGTATTAAAAAATGAATTATATATATATATATATATATATATATATATATATATATATATATATATATATATATATATATATATATATATATATATATATATATATATATATATATATATATATATATATATATATATATATATATATATATATATATATATATATATATATATATATATATATATATATATATATATATATATATATATATATATATATATATATATATATATTTATATGTTCAAAAACATATAAAAACTACCATATATTATAATACGTTAAAATTCCGTAAGTAATATTTTATAGCAAACTGTGGTTAACTGAAATCTATGTGCTGTTTGAACAATGGAGTTAAATTGAATATCTCACACGTATAACATAATAGACACTGTATGTATGTATGTATGTACATTGTTGTTTATACTGTGTTTTTTTATTACTCATCATTTCAATAGGTATGATAAATATTTTAAGACTACTGAGTGCTAAAATTTTAAAATATTTCATAAACAGCATTCTCTCTTGCTTGGTCATTCTTAAGAATATCTTTGTGGTAGTAATGACCTGTAAAAATCCTACAAATATGCTAACAACGGTAAATGAATAATCTAAGTTTTCAATTAAAAAGTTAGATTTCGCCTAACTAATGACTTAACCTAACCTAACCTAACTCCGTATGCAAAAACGTGTCTCTACATACAAGTGTGTCCGTTACACAACACAAATCTTTTGTTTTTAAAGTAAAATAAAATAATGAATATTAAAAAAAGAATTGTAGAAGTCATAATAAAAAGGGACGAGATTTATATGACACTTTTTAAATCAAATCATATTTGTCTAACCATAGTAAATATGATTCATGGTACTAGGTATTGTTATCTATGACAAAATAAAGGATATTCTTACTCTACGGTTAGGATAGGTCGCAATTGAACTGTTGATCAAATCGGACCGGTTCGGCTGCTAGTGACAGCTCAATACTAGGCGTGTATCTAAAGGTAGGGTTTACTAACTCAAAACTAAGTGTTCATTGTATGAATGTAAAATCTTATATGTATATCCTTAATTTTTTTTTATTCAAATTTACATGTAAAGAACATATCTACATTCATCTAATATATGTAAATTAATTCGTACTGAGTGTAGGTTTTACTTTACAATTTGATAAAATTCAACATACTACATATTACAATATTCACAAAATTGACTTAAACTGTTCAATATACATTTCCTAATATAAATATAGTTTATAAACTATAGGACATGTAGGGCCGACGCCTAGTTTCCAGCAATCGCTGGATGAGTACGCTTGTAGGACCCGTTGTATTGTCTTTGTACGTCACAATGACTCACGCCATTGTATCCGATACAATGCCCTTTGTGCATTGTGTAGACCTGGTGTTACGTATTAGAAAATAGATAATTAATCTACATGTAGATTGAATGACACATGACTTTCCATTTATACGACTTTCCGTATGGTTTATCTTGTTTAATCTGTAATTATAGAACTAGCTGTCAACTGTCAAAGTTTCGGATTTGTTTATTTGATTTAAATGATTTCAATGAATTTTATTAACATTTGATTAAGACCTATTTTATTTATTAGAATCGTGCTATCATTGTTTATTTTAATAATATATAACTTTAGTCATAAGTTGTAAATGTTATGATTCAACAAGTAGCAATTTATATGCCTATATAACAAATATACTTTATATATGCACTTAAGTGAATAATGTAGGCGTAAATACTCATCGTATAAATATCTATAAACCTTTTTGTACTAACTATTGATCGACCGCGACG
Organism: Dione vanillae; assembly: GCA_037178615.1. Classification (NCBI taxonomy): domain Eukaryota; kingdom Metazoa; phylum Arthropoda; class Insecta; order Lepidoptera; family Nymphalidae; genus Dione; species Dione vanillae. The sequence goes on from JAZFAU010000127.1 coordinate 1,470,128, forward strand.
CTTTTTTTTTCAAACGAATCGCAATATCGTATGGCACGCGTTCATAGGGGATCACCCTACCGGGACGTTTTACTCTACAATGGGCAAAAAATAGAAACCGAAAGGGTCCCAAATATAATAGATATGCGAAAACTCGATTGCTCCAGCTATAAAATCTACCAAATCCTACCCCTTCAACGTAATTTGGTCCCTATGTGTGTATGGTATACATTATTTTTTATCTATGCGACATTAGGAAGACCCTTTATATTTCGACCGCGCAAACTTGTAGGCGGGAAAAGTGGTAGTTCATTGTGAAATGTCAAAACAAATTGGTATTATTATATTCAAAAATTTTTTATACATTTTTATATAATATATATAGATAGTGGAAATATTACTAAATATAACCATTACTGAAATTATATATTAATTTTATATGGACATTTTTTGCTATAAATTAATGTTTTTTGATGAAAAAAAATGTATAAGATTTATACTATACATACATTTACATATGATAAAGTAGTAAAATATTTTTAATCACATATTTTGCAAAAATCAAATTCTTTTTTTTGGTGTTTAAATAAAGAAATCTTGAATATATAATTATATTTAATCTGTACTAAAAAAAATGTGTGGCCAAATGACATTTAAATGAATCGTAAAATTAATGAAGTTGCTTGATTTAATTACTTTTTAAATCATACTATACTAATTTGAGAAATTAGTCAAATATATGCTAGAGTTGCCCATATATATTTAAGATAATATTTTTAATACTAATTTAGTTACAATAAAATATAAGTAGGTACATATATTTTTTAGCATATATGATCTTCTTCTTTAATAATTTTTGTTAGATTGAATCGCAGCATGCCAAGTATTTTTGGCGGTTTGCCGGAAGTTTCATTTTATTATAGGTATATGCAATAATTGCATGTAATCATATTTGATTAGATTTGATATGGAAATATTTCCATATATTTTTTAATAATTATTTTATAGCTTATGACTTTCTAGTTTAAATATTGCCAAATTATCTCTATATTTCAAAACACTAAAATTTTTTGTATATATATCATATATGTATATAAAAAAATTTAAATCGACGTCAATAGTAATTGCAATACTCTAAATTGCCTTTAATTGTTCAAAAGCGATTCTTGAATTATTCTAATAGCTATACGAGAGATGAATTAATAATAAAGTAAAACAACTTGCACAATCTATTTAATAACACCCGTCGGAGTGATAGTTACATGTGAAATTATTAACCATATCCCAAAAGAACAGTTAGATAAATTGTATGTAATCTTTATGGTGAAACTATGAACCCTCGAGCCAAACTGAAATTGTTGATTGAACTCCGTATATACATTTACGTTTTATGTTTATACTGTTTTTATTCACGATATTCACGATAAAATTTTCAAAATTTTCTTGTAGGAAAAATATGGTAAATGCGTATAGGCAATTGCATATAATATATACGAGAAAAAGCCAAAAAAATATTTCTTTCTAACGATGCGTAGAATCGATCAAATATTTTTAATACATATATTTATTGACTTAGTAAAAAATTTACTTAATAATATATAATTCTATAATTTTCCTTATCAAACCACAAAATCAAATATAACTATGAAAATAAGGCCAATAACATCCCGACAGGCGATATCAACAAAATTCGAATAACGAAATTGCTATAACTAATTCCAATGATGAGTAGAGTGGGTGGCAACGTTCTGATGGGGTAAAAATTACCCCTTAGGGTAAAGCATGGGGATCTCCCCCTTTCCTGCTCATGTGGAACATACAAGGTACACCAAAATAATAACTATAATTACATGACCTAGAGACTACTTTAGCCTGTTCCTACTATGAGATAGAACGTATATGCCTTTATATGTTGTCGAGTATGATAATAGTGTATTTCCGATGCGAGTGAATCCCTCACTAGGTATTGGCAGTAAAAAATCGTTGATAAACTAAATGACCTCAGTTAAATTGCGTGTTTAATAAGCTTGGAATACACAGTATTTACTTAAAGAGTTTTTTATAATACCAAATATACATATATGGTAAAATAAATTAATTCGCTTTAAATTTTCTACGCAATGTATTTAATTTACCACAGCGTTGCAACTCACCATATTGGGATTAATTAAAATATAAATAATAGTACTATTTAAATACCAAACGCATAAGTAAATATTTAAATAAAATTAATATCAAAACGCTAAACGGTTTATATCACGTATAACACGAAACGACCAGAGACGTATAATCGCATCGTTACAATATGCGAGTGTGAACTCTTACATTTTTATTAGCGGTTATAAACTTTACATATAGCGGACAAAACGGCCATTAAACTGCAGCTATTAAACACCTCCTGAAATATCCTAAAACGACTGTTTGTGTTTACGTTCGGCGCATACGAATGCATTTTGCGAAACGGTCATAACTCAAAATAAAACTGCGCACCGAAACAACTCGTGAACTGCAACTTCACACGTAATTACCCAGGCATTTAGTGCCCTTACGATATATTAGGGTTCCTTGGGCCGAGCGAAATGCCACTGAATTAAGATTATACCGGCACCGTCGTAACTAGTAACGTCGAAAGTTTATTAAGCATAAACCTTTCACAATTTCCATTTATGTTACGGCTTGGCTGTCATAAAACTTAATGTTTTTATTATCTGCATAGGCTCCAAGCAGGTGCATCCACGTGTACGATCTAAGCTAATAATAGCTCGCGCGGAATAGAACGGAACCCTCATCAGCCCGTATATCGGTAGGCCAATATACTTTTTAATTGTCCCCATAAAATTTGAATATGGTAGAGGAAGCGCTATAAACGTGCATTTTGGCGAGGCAACTTTAGCGAGCAAATGGGCCGTGTAAAGAAAATCGTCGAGTACTATGCATATATTAGTTTTTTAGTACAATTATTCAGTTGTGACAATGCGGTCGTTTCACTTCGTCGTGTGTTTGGTTCGCCGGAGGGGCGGTGTAGATCACCGTGCGTGCTATCACAGCACCAAGTTCCACGGATGGACGCAACGGGCGTCAAACGCGTATTTATTGGGTACTCGCGCCGCTGCGTCAGGCGCGTACAGGCTAAACTACCGCCGTACACGCGATACCTAAGGTACCGTCCACACTATCTCGGATTCCGATCTGCCGTCATAACGAGATAGCGAGTAATTAACGTTTTTAAAGAATATCCTTATCATTTCAAACACAGTGGATATCTCAGTCGCCGTGGAAATACAATAATCAGTTAATTTTTAATTAAGATTATGTTTTATAATGTGTAGAGTGCGGATCTAAGTCTTTCGGTAAGTAAAAAATTGTGTTTTTTATAAAGTTAAGCCGGTTATATAATTTAAAAGTTGTATGTTATAGTATTTATATACTATGTATATATTTGAAAATATTGCAACACGCCAATAGGTTTCCTTCCACGTTGATAGAACAGTTATGCCGTGAGTACTCGCACTTATTGGCGTTGCGTGGCTATTCAATTGAGCTGTTCATACATATTTAGCTGGCATTAGGCCCGGGAAATTGGATTTATCGCTACGTAACTTTCACACAAACATTCCTTTCTTAACTAAACGTGAACGTGAAAACGGCCGACGACGTGTTTATTTTTTTAAATATTTACTTTTGCATTTAAAATGTGAAATGTCACGTCAAGAAAGTATTATATAGGTTTTATTAGTTAGAAGCGCATAATTTCATTTTTATAATATGTTTCAACACGAAATCTTGGTAATAATTCGGCAACCCTCAACGGCTTGTAAAAACGATAAACAACGCTAGAGTACGTACCATCGTATCTACATTTGTAAGGGGCGGGTAAGCCTGAGATTTGCGAACTAATTTCAACTGTAAATCCCCAAAATGAGTGGGATTTAGCAAGACGCCTCGTCGCCCATCCGAACACACCTTTACTTGCTTTTCTGGAATACAGCTTGCAGTGTGCATGCCACGAAGGCTAACTTGCTTGCGTTTTGAGCAACACGCAAGATCTTGTTCTTTTTATTTGAAAGTGAATTTTGGCTTAAATATATATTTCAAAATATTTTCTGCGTGTATTTGGCTCTATGTTTTTTCTCTTTTTACTAACTAGTATCTCATTTAGTCTTAAAAGTCTCTCGAAGATTGTGAATTCGTATACAGAACAGTGGAGATCAATAGAATATTACATATTACAATTAAACTTTTAAATTAATCTACTACTAAATTCGAGCATTACATGTCGAGTGACATTATTATACTTTTTTATATGTAATTTTTTTTCCCCAATCAAAATTCAGTAAGCGATTCATATTACATACAGAGGTTACACAAAAACTACACGTGCCATGTTTTTACGATATTTTTTGCAGTGATCTCACAATGAAGCAAATTATCAGATAGTGTTATCACAAAAGTCAATAACGCTCTGATTTTGTTACATTTGTTTATCTTCGCGTTGGATATTACGACTGTTTTAAAACTGCTTTCACACAAAATATATTGTTTTTTTATTATATAAGAAGTAGTATATTTTTATTTTTGTGTTAGTTGCTTTTTATAGAAATAAACGACAATTGTACATCATTCATGGTACAGACATAGCTTCACGCTTTATCCCCAGCGAAGTAGTCAAAGAGGAGCGCCAAACGCTGCGGTCCCTGCATACCTCTTTCGCCTCGTCCACTGTCATTAACCTCTTTGTACATGCTCTCCGGGGGGTCCTCATGATTTTTACGTGACTTTCTTCCAGTATCTTTGATACTGTGTTTTCGGAAGTTAAGCGAAATTTACTCCATAAATGGAGTACAAAACAATTTTTTTCAACAAAAAAATATTTAGCTGCTTTCCAGTAATAAAAATAAATAATTATATTAATATTATTTTAAACGTTTGGTAAATAAAAATTAAATTCAAAGGCAACTGCGGCGCAGTGGGACCTTTTGCCTGTTGATTTGACAATTCTGGGTTCAAACCTCATTTGAGAGAATCAATTATTATATTATAGAATAATATTAACGAACACCCGCCGTTTTAATTATTATCATATAGGGTGCGTCAGTTGTTAGGTTCCAATTCATTGGCCCTGTATATTTACCCTATATGTAGATATTTTTTATTGCTCTATTTGTTTATTTTGCATTTCCATTATGTCTGTGGATAATAGGTGTGTATAGATGACGTGGCAAGGCAGGGCTAGGCATGTCATAATATAGAAATGTCATCTGTTGTAAGTTTTAAATGTTATATTAGTAATTTCAAATGATTACTTTTTTATATCCAACAGCATATTATATGTAATAAACAATTTATATCAAGAAATACCAATATTGTGCACTAAGTATCTACTTATTGAATGATTCAGACATTTTGATATTAAATAATAGTAATCAGATTATATAAAAACTTCCTTCCTTCCGAACCCAAAATTATAGGTCGACTTCATAAAAAAATAAAATATTCTATATTTTTTTATTTTCTTAAAGCAGTTATTAATAATTGTTTATAACATAATATATAAAGTTAATAACATATAGTTACTATGTACAAATATATGGATACATATGATATGTTACTTTAACATATTACTTACGTTTACGGAGTTGCTTTCCCACCATAAAATGATTTTTATGGTAGTGTTAAAGCAAACTTGCTAAAATAACCAAAGTGCCCATCACAAGTTCTTATGAATGTGTTAATCAGCATCGAATTATCTCCTGTAAATTTTATTTCGCATAGTTAAATAATGACAGGTGTTACAACGTATAGTCTATGGTTTTAAATATATAAAGTATGACTCTTCAATATAATGCTAATTTTATGATATATAAACTATTAGAATATATGTGCAGATGTACGTATATATATCCTATATACTCTCTCTTTCTCTCATAATTAGTAGTTAAAGTGAAGATAGTGTTAATAATGTTCCCTACTATCTACTACCAGAATAAGAGAGTTAAAAATTAATTTTCCCGAGTAGAAATCAAACTCAAAATCGTTTTACGCCGCGCTACTGTGCCACGACGGCTACTGTTTTCACATTTCTCATAATACTTTATAACTACTCATTTTAATAACGAATTCCAATGTATCAAAAATACACAATTGAGTCATATGTTAATTTTGATTGATATAAGCGGATATCGATCACAAATTAAGGTGACCCCACCGCCAGTTCCTAAGAGAAGCTACTGTCGTGATATTTCTCAAGGATTTCTATAGACATACGCGACTGTTGAACTTCTTATGTAAATTTCAACTTCTCACGTAGTTAGAAAAATTTGCATGCACAAAGGGTTGGTAGAACTACTGTGCTGGTAAGCAACGCGACTGTGCTCTATGAAATGCAAATAAGGATACCTACGAAAAAATTAATTATGGGGATTTCGGCAGCTGTTACATTCAAATGTTAATTCGGTTTTTTAATGTAATGTCAAGGTTGCTATTACGTTTTTCGACGTGTTCGGAACAAGATTTGTGATAAAATATAATATTAATATACCGAATTTCATACTAACTTATCACTTTGCTCCACGCTCGTTACATTTGCATAAAGTATATCTTATCATATTTTATATTATATTTAGTTTGACGCCACTTCCTATACTTATTAGAAGGGAGATATTATCTAATGTCCACCGCTCACTACTATATGCTTATTTGTTAAAATTTAAATATATGTAGTTAATTATAATTTTAATTTGTTAAGTAATAAGCATTCATTTTTTTTATAGCTTCACGCTTTATCCCGCACATGGCAGGGTAGGCAGAGGGAACTGCAGGAACCATATGAACCTAGTGTTAAGACACTCCGTTGCTTAGTCTCTGCTTTCTCCGTTCCCGCTTTCCGCCGTTTTCGAGGCATTGCGTGTTGAGTGGCGGAACTCAACGCCGCGCTTTGCCTAGTTTCCAGAGCGAAGAAAATGGAAATAGAAAAATCCATCTTCCGAGTGGGGATCGAACCCATAAACCGTCGCGTTTACAGGCAGACGCATACACTTCTGCGCCACGACGGTCCTCAATTAATATAATAATTAAGTGACATGAAAGAAGATAAGAAGCAGAAAAATAAAGAAGAAAGAAAATCAATAGAAGAAAACACTGGTGATTGCCACTAGCGAGGTATAGAGTTCCTACGTAATATAGAGCTGTAGGAACTTCATACCGTGCTCTTGGGTTTGCCAATGGTCTACGATTCTTATAAGAAGATACAAGAAGATTGTTTAAAATGATTTATATGTCAAAAATTTTCGCCATATATGTTATTTATTGTATATGTATGATATGTACTTAGAATATAGTTTTAGTATATAAGATATGTATTGTGCTTAGTGTATTATAGTAAGTACTTAAATTTTCCTATATAAATAGTTTATTTAAATTTTATGCTTACGATCATACGTTGATAACAAAATTGTAAAATATTTAAGATTCAAAATGAAATTCAAGAAACTTAGGTCAATTTCAGTTGGTTATTTCATAAAATGTGGCCAGTTTAGGTCGATGGTCTCATGCAATCGTCAAATTTACGAATTTTACGAAAAATTATATATATATAATTTAAATTACTACTTAAATTAAATGCCTTCTAATTTTACATAGTTATTGTAAATATATATTTATATCACAAAGTCAAGTTTTAATGACATTTTCTTGTGTTTTTTGTTTTTATTAATGTTTTTACTATCACCCACAGAATCCAGATTAGATTAGATAAAGGTGGCACTGTAGTGAGGTAATGTAAAGATATTGTAGTATATTTTGTTATTATTATTATTACTTTTATATACGAAACATAAATTTACTAAAGTTAACCTTTTTTTAATAGTAATTTGATATTAGGTATTTAGCTAAATGTATATTATAACCAATTTATTTCAGATTTAACACCTATAAAGCTTTTGTATATTAACAATATTTTACAAATATATTCTATTACTTATAATTTATGGATAATTTAATTATTTAAATAATACTCGTAAGAGAGTTAAGTTAAATTCTAAAGACTTACAATCCTATATTAGAGTACTAGACTGGACTGGACTAGACCTGTTGGTATGACCAACAGGTCACCCGAGTTGTCTAAATGGAAATATTTCCGAAATAAGAAATTTTGATGCATCTTGCCGATGCATTAGTGTCTTATTAGAAATAATTCTAGACAAAACTTCTGTCCTAAATTTAATAGATTTTACAAATATAATGTCACTTTCAACTCCCTAAGAAGAGTCCAAGGATATTTCACTACAAATTTGATTTTTACAAACACTTATTTTAATAGTAGTATTCATAAAATTGTTTCCAATGCAATTATCCGTTAATTTAGATTCCAAGACATCAATTTTTAATAATCGATACAAGCGCAATAATTACTAAAATCAATATTATTTATAATCATAATAATTAAAATGCCAATAGGTTAGAATAATAAGTCAAAATAAAGTAATTTAACAAGTAATTATTTATTTAAAATTAATTTCTTTAATTTTTACGACATTATTGCTATCTAACTGGTCTGGGTTATTTTCGAACCTATGACCTTTAGCTTATTAGAGGACTGAATGAGAGAACAAAAATTATGAAGAGGACAACTCGTAGCTCGGATCTTGCCTCTCTAGTGTGATGCTTATTAACGCTAACCTCTATAGCTTAAGCTCGTCTATACTACCCATTATCCTGCACATGGCAGGTAAGGCAGATGGAACTGCTAGAACCATGGTAATCCGGTGTTAAGTTCAATCTGTTCCCCTTTTTCTGTCTTTTTCGAGGCATTGCGTGACGAGTGGCGGAACTCAACGTCGCACTTTGTCTACAAACCGTCGCGTTTACAGGCAGACGCTATGCCTTTGCGGTACTTAGGTCCTCACTCGACTTATGTTCTAAAATACACTTTGGAAATGAATTGATTATTACTATACATTTCTAACGTAAAATGTATGTAAAGACTGAACGTGGACTTATTTACATGCCGATGCATTAGCGTCAGTAAAACTATGACATTATACGTGACTCATCGACGGAAACTACTGATACTTGAATAATATATTTAATTCTGTTCACTTATATTTATAATAAAATGTTAAGTGGATATCGCGGTTTTATGGTGATATCATCTCTATTTTTTTACATATATATATATATATATATATATATATATATATATATATATATATATATATATATATATATATATATATATATATATATATATATATATATATATATATATATATATATATATATATATATATATATATATATATATATATATATATATATATATATATATATATATATATATATATATATATATATATATATATATATATATATATATATATATGTACGCGATGCGTTTTGTATTTTATACGATTTGGTATTCACACAAGGAAAATAAATGAAGAGGAAAACAAAACCACAATTGATACACAAAAAGCGGTCTAAATCACTCACTAATCACCGATTTGTATATGACAGCTTTCAAAAATACATACATATATATACACATATATATATTTTAACATTCTTTTAGGTTTTTTAAAACAAATATATGACTTTGGCAATGTATACAGACGCCTTATTCTTATATACGCCTTATTATATATTCTTTAGATTTCTATTTCACCTTTCAATATTTTAATTTATTTTCTATCGTACAATTGGATAACCTTTAATACCCATCAAAACATTTTTTAAGCTCGTGTCACGTGTCAGAGAAGAATCGATCAGTGTGATACATACATTCATTATATGTTGGATGTGTGCTTAAGAAATTTTAATGCTTTTGATCGTATCGACAATTTCGACACTACAAAAGATCATTTTACATTCGTTATAGAATACTCGATTTATTTAATTTGTATTTAATAAATTTAAATAAGATTGTTTTTGGATCACTAATGTTATTTTTAAGTTTTAAAAAGTGTTTAGTTTTCGTTAACTTTCCGTACATAACAATATTACAACAGGATCTATTGTTAAAATACTCTGACACTCAATTGTTGAGACTCTGTGGGTTGAAAAATTGTTGCCGCGTTTTATCTTTGTACAAGAGCAAAAAAAATTTAATTTATTCTCCATATGGGAATCGAAATCCTAATTGTCAAACCATGTGTTACTATCATTAAATGTATATATATATATATATATATATATATATATATATATATATATATATATATATATATATATATATATATATATATATATATATATATATATATATATATATATATATATATATATATATATATATATATATATATATATATATATATATATATATATATATATATATATATATATATATATATATATATATATATATATATATATATATATATATATATATATATATATATATATATATATATATATATATATATATATATATATATATATAAAAAAAATAATAGCATAAATAAGAGTAATACATTGCGTTCAGGAAATAGTGGGCCTTGTCACTATGCTCTCTCTCTCTGTATTTATTGTATTATTTCATTTTTTTTGAAATTAGCACTTTTATTTACCTTGATTGACCGCATTTGAATTTAAATAAGTTGACTTATATCGTAATTTTTAGTCGTTCCTGTTTAAAACAATTAGTTTCATTATTATTTTTCGGAAAATGTATATAAATTTTAACATAGTGCGATCTGAATTTATTAATCCGCACCTTTTAGAAGCCGTCCTGCTTGAACGTTTAAATTTTTAAACGTTTAATAAAAAAATATTTCAACCTAAATTATGGATTGAGTATGTGGCATAACACTTTAAAAGAAATATAAAATAATTTATACTGTATGTATAATAGTGTTGGATTTTAAAATGGCGACTAATTGTGACAAATGATTGCAAAATTCAAGTCAAGACGTGTTTATGAACTGTATTTTACTGTGTGAGTCACTCAAGGATATAATAAAATAGAGATGCTTAGTTGCTATGTTTAAATATATTATAGTAACAATATCTCATTAATTGTACATACTTCAAATCGAGCAACAGCAAAAAGTGCAAAACAAATTCGATTTTTGTTCGATTATTTTTGGTAAAATAGAACTGAATTTGAGGTAATAATTTCTTACCTACCACAATATCGAATATATTGGAGGATAGTCACGTAAAAAGCATGAGAACTCCCTGTAGAGCATGTATAAAGATCCTACTTACAGTGGACGAAGCGAAAGAGGTATGCAGGGACCGCAGCGTTTGGCGCTCCGTTCTCTCTGACTACGTGGGCGTGAGCGTGGAGACATGTAAGTATGTATAGAATAGGTATTGAAATATTATGAAATATTACTATTATGGGTATAAAAATCTAGCGGTAGGTATATAATGATTCTGGTTGAACAGATTCTTGATATTAATACTTTTAACTTCCATTGAGCTGACATGGTGTGGGTTTAGAGTGATTTTCCCCGGGGAAGAAGTAGAATTGGGTACCTGACAGAAAAATATCTCTATTCTCTATATATGTATAAATATATCTAACATTGAAAGCTTAATTTTTAACTTTTTTTACTTTAATTTAATGTTTTTTTCTGCTCAGATGGTATAATTACTACGAGACTGTAATCTCTCACTAACAAGGAAAACCCATAAATACATCTAGTTTTTCTCATCTCCAAAAAAACGTGGCAATCCATATTTGGACATAAAAAGCAAATGTTACCTGTACACGTCGATGCACTTCATCGATTTTCAATGAAATCGATATATATTTATATAGTTTTGTCAAATTATGTTACTACAAATTATGTCAGCTTATGTGATATTTGTTGTCAACTGTGCTTTTTATTTTCATATATTTTTATTTACTTATTTGTTATTTGTAAATAGCTATTTATTTATCTTTTAATTTATAGGACAAGTCTCCTCCTGCAACATTGCTCAATGGTGGTTGTCATTAAAATGCAAATCAAAAATTATACCGTCTTGATCTATTGATTTTCTAGCTTATCTTATTAAATATTCAAGTGATATGGAAGATATATAGATATTCCTAGTACTTGCTGCATTTAGTTACATGTTGTTTTATCATAAGTTTGTTATATGGTATAGTATCTTATAATTTTAGTAAACTTGTAAGAACTCTCACTAAGAAACGCAGGCAGGTTCGAAAATAGCTTTGTTACAAATAAAGTTTAAAAAAAAGTAAAAAAAAATGTTTTTCTATAAAAAAAAATTTCTTTAGCTTAAAAATATCAATGTGAATGTTAACCTAAAAAAAATTAAATAGGTACACTGGAAAACATCTAGATAGACCGCTATACTTCTACTTCGGGTATGTCTCTCTTCTACAAAAATATTACCTGCATCTTGCACAAGCTTAAAAGCTAAAAGTTATAGTTACAATTGAAAAAGTTTAATAAAAAAAAATTCTTGTACATAACTTATTTAAGGAATTGACAATTACATTAAGTAATTATCAATTCCTGATTAACTTTTTTACTATATTTAATATTATTATTAATTAGTTGTTAACGTAGATATCATGTTGTTTTTAAAGATATTATATTTTTTTAAAGCAGAAATTACATTAGACAAAGCGCGGCGTTGAGTTCCGCCACTCAACACGCAGTGCCTCGAAAAAGGCGGAAAATGGGGACGGAGAAAGCAGGTAGTTCCTGCAACAGTTCCAGCAACGAAATGTCTTAACACTAGTTCTAGGATCCACGGTTCCTGCAGATCCCTCTGCCTACCCTGCCATGTGCGGGATAAAAAAGCGTGAAGCTAAAAAAATAAAAGAAAAAAAAAGAAATTTCATCTTAAATCTTGTTTAAGTGTACAAGTACCCGAATATGTACATAATCAGATGCTTATACATGTTTGCAGGAACAAATTACTATATACATTTGTATACTACCACAGAGATCAATGGACGTTAACTCGATACCCATATCTGCACATTTTTTTCATAATTTTATGCAAAAAGTATTTAATATTTTAAGCAGAAACCAGAAAGTTGCGCAACCAGTTCTTTTAGATAATTTTTTTTTAAATAAAACTACAAAATATGTAAATGATTTCATTTATAGATCCTATGAATAACGATAGCATTATTCTAATTGAGATGATTTGCTAAAGTAATATTAAATAACAAGTAGTATTAAAGAATATCTTCGTGTTATCTTCGCACAGTATATGGCTGTAAGCGCGATGGTTGTAGGTTCAATCCCTGCTAAGTGTGGCGTTGATTTTATTCTACAGAACAAGGAGAAAGCTGAAATTGTGGGTGCCAAAACCGTAGGAAGATGAAATTGGTATAACGATGCCTTGTACATCTTAAAACTTCTCTATATTTATATGGAAAGGGAAAACAAATTTTAATGAAAGCTTAAGTCTACAGTTAGGTCACTAGTCTCAAACGCTACTCTAAGCTTCCTATAACGCTTCTTCTCTAGATTCGAAGGAAGAATAAACGAAAAAGTAATCTTTATATGAAAAAAAGCCAAGTCAAAATCTTTTAGTAAACTAAAGAGAACTATTTCTGTGGAACCTCTTGTTCCCATATCAACTGATTTTTATGAAACACGTAAAACAGAAAAGTGTATTCAGTTGCAATAATAAGCGAACGCTGCGACTAAAATTGTTATGTGTTCTTTAAATACAAATACAATTTTAAGTGCCGTAAGTAGCTTAAATGAAACTATAACGATCTCACGTGAAGTAATTCAAACAAATTTGAACTAGCTTGAAACTAATTTAATCTAGATTTGAACTAGTTAACTTCATTAGTGCTAGCTAGGCTAACTAGCTAGATTGGCGCTTTCAACCAAACTACAGCTTCACAATACAAATATAGATTGAAAATCAATATACCAATACCTAACTATAACAAAAATCATCCTATAAAATGCGCTGCAAAAATATCATGCATTTTTATATTATAATGTAGATCGTAATGTAACCTTTTTATTGGACACACGTTCTGATCGGGATAAATAAATTATACGACTATATGTATTACAACCAAGCACTGGTTATTTGTGACCGCTTACTTTGATTCAAGTACCGAATCCAAATTTTAAATCGAATTTTGTATAAATTTACGCGCACCATAAAATTTGGTAACAGATTTGGCAGGCAGCAGTGTCTTTAAGCGGATGACAGAATGGAGCTGAGCTAAAATACTGTATATGTTTTTTTTTAATGTATAAATCGAATATATAAATCGATAAAAGCTATCGCGATGCAGTAAGGTCTTTAAATTTTATGATATTTATGTTATATTATAATTAATTCTTATTTATAACTTATTACGTCAAATCAAAGTATATATTAATTATTAGTTACAGGCATATGTAAGTGCCTATATATAGTGCCTATCATGTACATATATCATGTACATTTTAACTATTTAATACACGTTATTAAATAGTTAAAATGTACATGATACTAAAAATATGACCAAGTCCTAAATGCATATCAAGATTTATAATAATTGTGACCTATCCTATAATTTCTATAACATTTATTTATTTTTTTCATAATATTAATAAAGATAAAATAAGCATACAAATATAAAGTTTCTTAAACAATTTGAATGTATGTATATATGTATATATATATATATATTTTAATTAGGTGGAGCACTTAAATGACGAAGAAACTCATGCCATGTTCACTTCATTTAAATTTTTATATATCTACCGTAGTGTAGGAACCACTTAAAAAAATTAAAACCTTTAAATAATTAAGACTTTTTAAAAATCTGTAGCTGTAGCACAATAATTTTATACAAGGACAAGTTAATTGTAGCAAAGACGCGATGCTGCTCTGCACCTGCCTCAGAAGGATAGATGGCGGTCATCCATCAAGCCTTCCTTCATTCTTCATTATTAGTATACACTGAGTGTACCCTATATCCTATAAATAAGTATTGAGTACAGAAATTTTAAGTTGAAGGAGTTAATTTTTTTTTAACATGTACGTATATATTACATTTTTATAATATTTTATATATCCTTAAATAAGAAAATTTTATTATTTTTCCCAAATGATACTGTATAGGCGAAAAATCCAGATAAGCCACTGATCCTAATTCTATTTTAAGTCCTATTCGGAAATATTACAGTTAGATTTCTATTTTAAATAAAACAATTTAAACGGATCATTCATGTACCTATATTTTTCATTTTTTGGAAACCTGATGTTTCGAACAGC
The DNA here is from genome assembly GCA_037178615.1 of Dione vanillae. Lineage (NCBI taxonomy): Eukaryota > Metazoa > Arthropoda > Insecta > Lepidoptera > Nymphalidae > Dione > Dione vanillae. The sequence continues at coordinate 1,485,308 of JAZFAU010000127.1, forward strand.
AGTAGTTGCTGTAGTCTGTGGTTACGAGTAGACTTAGGTGACATTTGTCTATCATTTGATATAATTGTTATATTAAACTAACGCCAACGGTTTCTGAGTTGCCTCGCGTACTGCCTTGGATTCCTGCAGAATGAGCTGACTGTATCCTGCCCTCTGGTGTGGTGTGTTGTGAATTTTAAAGCCTTTATAAGTGGATCCCAAGTGGTAGAAATTTTTCAATCGTTACTTATTGAAATTAGGCCTTTTTTGTATTTCTATGGCGTCCCGAAATCGAGATTATTTTTATTTTCCCTAGCGAGTATAAGAGGCTTATCAAACCTGTTGTAACGGTAGGGTTAACGGTAGGTGTTTATTAAGAGTTTACATACAGCAGACTTCAATACATGCCCATTCTTAACATCTGAGATGTGCTCTTTCACCCTAAAACCATTGCTTCTCTTAGTCTAACCAATGTAAGATAAGCCACAGTTACAATCAAGCTTGTGCATGCTTAGTGCAAATTTTGATATATATGAATCGAAATAGAATATGTAAAAAAACCTTTCCTAAATACATAGCCGAAAATTTCTAGTTAAGGAACCTGTAATGTAATATAAAGTATGTAACGTGTTCCTTTTTCTTCGGAGAATGCAGGGGCCCTAATGGAGAATCTCTCACAATTGTTGGGATCAAAAATACAAGATTTAGTATTTTACAACGTACGCAAAATTAAATTACACGTTATTGCATATCGTTACGCCCAACTTACTTCAAAACGATTTCAATTTTGCTTAATAAGCCAAGTAGGCCTAGAATTTAAAAATCCTCTCGTTTACTTAATAAACACTAAGTGTATGAAACATACAGAGCAAATATGAGAGTAAAGTAAAAATTTTAACCACTAAACTACTTTAGCGTTCACTTAAAGCGCTATGTCAATATATTTTACGAACGTTTAATATATTGTAAATATTTATTCATCCATACATGCAATTTTCCTAGCTGTTTCAGTTTTTTTTTACTTAACTATTTTAAATACAGTTATGTTTATCTAGATTAACGTAACCGCTTATTTTTTGTAATGTAAATATTGATTGAGTGGTTTTGGGTTAAAATAATTTTATTATTTTGGTGTAAGGCTTTGGTGTAAGTTTAGCTTTACACATTCAAAAAATTATATTGAATTTACATTCACTGTTCTTTACTCTCTATTTAGTAGACATTCAGTGACTTGTTCGAAAAACGTTTTTGAAAGTCCATAAATTAAGCACATTAACTAATTAGTTATCAAAAAAATAATATTTATCGCAGAATGTTATTGCGGGTTAAAAGAGTCCTTATCCAATAGTATTTCGTATTTTGTAACGAGCCTTAACACTAAGTATTTTCTGCCTTTCTCCCGCCTACCCTGCTATGTGATACTAAAAAAAATTGTATATAATTAAGATATACTCTATAACTTTATGAAGTAAATAAGCGTCACAAATCACGATCACTCAAAATATCCTTTATTCCACCTCATATACATAAATACATAATTTTTAAAATTAATTAACTTAATAACTAAACAAAAGCAGTAAATTAACTGTAATTATATCCAATTATTATATTTCGTCATATATATTAATATTATATATTAAAATTTTAAATTTAATATATTTTTTTAACATATAATATAAAGTCATATAATATTTTTTAATTTAAATTTATGTCATAGTATGTCATATTTAAAGTTAATTATTGTTTTGGTTAAAGTAATTTTCTTTATAATAGTAATTAGTTAATGTGTTTTATTATTCTAAAACATTGAGAAATTTTTTAATTGGTCTGTTGTTAACACATTACTTGTGATCTGGAGATAAGAATTTGATTATAATTTTTTATAGTTTTCTATGTACATTTACTAAAATACAATATATAGTTGTTCTTTATATTGTAATATTGTAGTACTGTTGCTAAGTTTTTAATTTTAATCCTCATTAAAATCTTTAATAAATTGTTTATTATTATTTAGAATTAGAATTTTAAGTTTATAAATATTTCGCCATTTTATATTTTTTCCTTAATACAAATATTTTAGAATTTAATGTATTCGTGATCATTTTTGAGAAAAATATTTAAGCAGCCAAAATTTGTAACTTTCACTATATAGAAATACTGTTGACAAAAGTTATAACTTCGTTTTAATTAAAATTAGTTACAATGGTAGAAACGCCCTCTCGTCAATATAGGTGTACTATTTCTGAATACCTACAAAATATAATGAATAAATTAGTTTAATTTTCTTATTTTCGTTTTTATACCTTCACGCTTTATCCCGCACATAGCAGGATTGGCAGAGGTTACCACAATAGCTGTGGGAACTCGATTTCTACACATGTTGAGTGGCGGAAAACAACGCTATGCTTACCTTACTGTCCGAGCGAAGAAAACGGAAATGGAAAAATCCATCTTCCCCTAATGGGAATCGAACCCATAAACCATCGCGTTTACAAGCTGACTCATATTATTTAGTTTTAAGCATAATAACACATTTTAAACGAGGTTAATCATATTTAAACTGAGTTGTCTTTGTGACGTGATATATAATAATAAAATTCATAGAAAAATATGGCTACACAGAAATGGCATACAAAAAATAATTTAATGTCGAACCTGTTTTATAATCAAACGCCCCTTAAATTCACGAATTTATATACTTCATTCAATTAGTATTTCGCTTATATTCTATTTCTGTACCATAGATTATATGTGGTGAATTGTAGTAGTCTCAAAAAGTATTGGCTTGAATCGTATTTTTTTATACTAGAATACATTGATAGAAGTTGGCTATACGGCTATAAAAGCACATGGAATTATTGGTATATTTTATGTCGCCCACTGTACCTGGTGTACGAGTCACCTCGAGCACTTAGAATGTCATCTGGCATATAGCTCTTAATAAATATTTAATCTATATACATATAATATAATAAAATAAAAAAATGCTGTTTTTTTTACAATGATAATTAAAAATCGGATGCGGATTAAAATTTTGCAATGACATAAGATTTAGATATCTCGAGCATCTAGTATTGAATTCTTAGAGTTATAGAATATGAAAATGGTGCATTTTGTGAAAGATTTGGTTCTAAATGCAAAAATAATGATTTTTTAGCCAATTTAGATTTTCCTTTTATTCAATATTTATAAGGTAAACAGTTGAAGCAAGAGTTAAATTGAGAACCATAATCTAAATCTTATATTGGAACAATTTTTTATATTTGTGCTGCATCTTACGTACCAGGTGACAAAAATCCATTTCGTCCATTCTCGTCTTCTCTCAAATTCCTGACATAACGCTGAGTTCCAAAATGGCTACCGCTTTAACAAGATCATTTATCGTTTAATTATTGACATAATATTAGAAAATTCATAACAGAAAAATCACTTGAATGTAAAAAAATTAAAACGTCTATTCGCGTTAATGCAGTCAAAAAATTGTACAAAATAAATTGCACAAAGTTAGTTATTATAAAGAATTTTTTACTTCTCATATTTTTATAATTTATATTTATATATAATTGTATTTCTAGAAATCATAACTTATCTAGAAGTTCAATGTATTAAGTAGTGGCGCCACAAAGTAATTTTGTATGCAGGATAATATTAAATTTATCTATTAAATGGCATTTTCAAGCAAATAAAATGATTTAAACTTATTACGAGCCGAGCAAGGTTACTCTAGCGTATCACAATTATATGCAAAACTAGTATTATGTTGTTAATTTGAAATATATTATTTTAAACGAATTGTAGCTTGCGACTTCGTATGAAATAATAAAGGAAACTACTTTACTATAGAATAATAATGAAAGAATACTCTACTAGAGACACTTTTTACGTACAGACTTTTTATTTATTTTCTTAAAGGATTTGGTTCTTTTTCTTAAAGAACAATTTAAACTTATTTTTTAAAATATTTCTCATCCACCCCGATTTATAAAATGTGGTTGATCTATACACCTATATATCTTATATATAAATCGGAGTGGATGAAAAATATTTTAAAAATATCGTGGTGCCGTCGCGTATATATATATATATATATATATATATATATTTGTATATATATATATATATATATATATATATATATATATATATATATATATATATATATATATATATATATATATAAATCGGCATACTCATTTATTTCTTCATAAATTAAGAAGTACTAAGTAGTACTGAGAATATTGTTGACGGAAGACAAATACTGTGTATCGCATATTGAAATTAACTCCTAATACATAAAACATAAAAGATAAGCTAGTATGGATATGGCGTAAATGCTAAAAGGCAATTTTAATTACACTGCGTATTGTGTATATATATATATATATATATATATATATATATATATATATATATATATATATATATATATATATATATATATATATATATATATATATATATATATATATATATATATATATATATATATATATATATATATATATATATATATATATATATATATATATATATATATATATATATATATATATATATATATATATATATATATATATATATATATATATATATATATATATATATATATATATATATATATATATATATATATATATATATATATATATAGTTGTTATTGAACTTAATTATACGTACGAAAAACAATTTAATAAATAGGACAAAAAATTAAGCAAAGTAGCTTATATAAATTAATGTTTTACTTCTGTCGTTGATTAATATTTTTTTACTTTATTTATTAACCCATAAATTTGTTTTAATTCGGACCACATCATTATCTGTTAATTGTTCAAGGGAGAGATTATTTGGTTGTACGCGCTGATCTCAGGAACTCCTTCGAATTAAATCATTTATTCTTTGTTGTATAGTCTATTTCAGAAGAAAGGCTATATAACAATACTTTAATCTGGATTATGCTTTAATGTGGGCTACATTAAAGTAAATCTTACTCGTAGCTAGACTCACCTTAAGCCTTGAAAACATCTCTTAAAATTCTAAATTTTTTTTCATGACACGAGCAAAGTCGCAACGAAAAGCTAGTTTTCCATAAAAAAAGATTTCCGATAAATGAATTTGATTTGACAATTCGCTCACTAATAGATTTATATGTACTAAGAAGCCGTTTGCATACATTTGTGTTCGGAATAGTTTCACGTAGGCGTTACGTTCGTGATTAGCATACAGATAGGAGTGTGGGTTCGAATTTTGCTTTTTAGAAAGTAGTAATGATATTTATTATGACAGTAGTAATGTCGACTGGTCTATGATTTATTTAAATGGCTCCTTGTACGGGTTATAACTGGTTTGTTGTCTTTATTACTCTAGGGTAATATATTTGAGTGTGAAAGGGACGGAGTTTAGGTATCGTGGTTGAACCTTGGAACTTGTTAAGCACTAAGTGGTGCAAAGTTCCAATTTTCACTAAGTACAGCTAGTTAGGTTATTCAATATTCCACTACTAGTGTAATAGATATAGATGAGTTGTGTTTTTTAACTAAAATGAGAAAAACACCAATTATTATTTATTGCATTATTAATATAGTCATCTGAAATAATTTTGTTTTAAACACTCTAATATTTAAAACTTGTGGGCAAAGTGTAGATTTAAATTATGCACTCAAAACATAGTTATTCGATTGAATAAAAGTTGTGTTTGAAAAAATATACAAAAAATATGAAATAGATAAAAAAAACTACTATAAAAATAAAAAAAGCAGTTTTAAAACAGTAAATATAGGTAGTATTTTATTATAAAAGCAAAACCTTCACCAATTAATTATTTAAATCTCTTAGGTAATAAAAACATAAGTATACATACACAAAAAGGATACCGGCTATACCAAATTTCAGAGCCGTGTGAAAGATTTACTTGACAATAGCTTCTTATTCTATTATACGCATCGCCCATTAAGATGGCTAAGCTAGTAAGCTCCAACAGTTATAGCTTTAAGCTCAGCCTAAAGTGCGTAAGCACATTATACATTACTAAGACGATTTTAGTAGTTCTCGTATTATTTACTAATTTTTGTAACATTTTTCATTGACTTTGATATTGAAACTACTTTTTTTAACAAAAGTTAACTAAAATTGTTAAAATAAAATTAATATATTATATGCAAAGAACAACTTTGTTCCAAATTGAAGCTTTAAGTTTTGTTCTTTGCTTTATTTGTATGATACCTAATAATATCTCAAAATATTCTGTTGTGACATATTTGAAAAAAGTTAAGCAAATGTCTATACTACTGTCTATATTACTATATATATATATATATATATATATATATATATATATATATATATATATATATATATATATATATATATATATATATATATACGATTTTTTACAAAATGACTAACAAACTATCTTGTATAGATAATTTTTGTTATATACTAACAGTGAAGATTTTCTAATCATACTGTCTAGCAGTTACTCTACAATCAATAAACAAAAGTATAAAATTTCAGTACCTGCACCACACTGTCAACTATTGCAGTTAACGACGTACCTACGGAATACTCAAAACTGAGAGACCAAAACTGGTCGGGTTCAACGTTCTCTCCTCATTAGTTTTTGATCACAGCATCCCAAAACCATAAAGATGTAATCCGAATACATATATTAAAGTGAAACATGTTTTGTTTTTACGTGTTAAAGTTAAAATTTGATTGGCAGCGGCAGCTAGAGATTTTTTTCATTTTACGGTCACACAACTGGTTCTATACTTTAAGACGGTCGAAATGATAAAATTCCTTAGTTCGGTACCCAGAGATTAGGAAATTTTTCTGAGCTATAAGTTTGAAGTGTTTATAGACATCGCCTCAGGCCGGTTTTTGTAGCTATTATGTACCGATAATTTTTGGTCGAAAGTTAAAAAGGAATGTATAGAGGGATCCGACGGTCGGTTGCTCGATGCTCGTGATGCTTTGAAATTGATCGAATAATCGACTGATTGAATTACACCGTATAGTGCGCCATAAAGAAGGCATTTGTCTGTAAAATACTATACTTTTATAATAACAGAGAATGTAAGCAAGAGAATATTTAATGCCTAAAATTTTAAAAGTTAAACAAACACATTTAGAATTATAAGATTTTTTTTTAATTTACATAATCTATATTGAACCCATAAGTAAGACAAGCCTTTAGGTTGAGAAACTTCATTGAGATGCTGATGCATCCGTTGATTGTTCTTGATTCAACATTATCTATATGTATCTATATATAGATAATGTTGAATCAAGAACGATCAACGGATGCATCAGCATCTCAATGAAGTTTCTCAACCTAGGAACCTAGTAACAAGTTACTCCATTCTCCACATACCACCTCATTTTTTAAAACATTGAATGTTGAGTGACAGAAGTATATATAATTAAATAATTTTGAACACAATCATAAAATCTAGTAATGACAAACCGTGGCATTGAGTTGCGCCACTCAACACGCAATGCCTCCATAACGAGGAGCTGGGAATGGAGAGCCTTAACACTACTATCCTCCTATGAGCGGGATAAACCGTGAAGATGAAAAAAAACTAGCGGGTATATTATAACCGGGGCTTTTAACAATCAAAAGCATTTTGACGCATTATGACGGCTTCTTCAACTATCTCAAATAATAGGATTCTGTATTTTAAATCATAGGATTATATATCTATGACCAAATTGGTTATTTTTGTATGGAAATATATGGCTTCGTGCCGACATCTTTAGTTGTTAAGAAATTATTATTATTACTTCCAGAATAGATTTTTTTAGCTTCACGCTTTGTCCTGCATATTGCAGGGTAGGCAGAGGGAACTGCAGGAACCATGTGAACCTAGTGTTAAAACACTCCCTGCTTTCTTCGTCCCCGCTTTCCGCCTTTTTTAAAGGCATTGTGTGTTGAGTGGCGAAATTCAACGCTAGAGCGAAATAGAAAAATCCATCTTCCCCGAGTGGGGATCGAACCCACAAATCGTCGCGTTTACAGGCAGATGCTTACGCCTCTGCGCCACGACGGTCCTCAATAGATATTGGTGTTTACTTTTATATTGTTTTGTCCACACGTTTTAATCTTAAAGGGCTTTTCGAACGTTCATATTTTATGTTTTAGTCTCACATTGCTTAGTCTTCAGACATTTCATTTCCCACTTTCCGCACAATTCTGAGACATTAAGTGTTGACTGACGAAACATTAGCTTATTTATATTATTACCATAAATGGCATATAAATGACATACAGTCAACACTCACCTAGGTAAGAATTAAACCTGCAACCATCACTTCTACAGTCAGACGTTGTGCCACTGCAACAACACTGTATCCACGTTAGTTGACATATCAAAACATAAAGTATTTTCTATCTGCCTTTGATTGCCTCCTCGCTGATTGACAAAAACCTTAACAGATCATTTCCAACGAGCATTAGTATGGGCGATGCGATTACGAATTTCGTCGTGAGAGAATTTCAACTCGAAAGATATTTAATTTGCATTCAATAGATTTAAAAATAAAATATTCCACAAACGCGTAACAATTGAGTTTGGTCATTCTTGTTTCTTTGTTTGTTAATAGCGTTAGAAATTACTGTTTTATTCATTAACGGAACGATGTCTAAATAGTATTGTGTGTATGAAGTTGTCAGTAGTGTACAAAACAGAGAGCGTGGTCACTATGTTCTCAAGGATAATAACATAATAATATTAGAAAACGACTAAGTCAACAAAACTACTAACTGTGTGTCTTTTAAGTGTCTTTTTCCTTGGATACTTGCATCTGACAATGGGGAAAACGTAGTGATAAAACACTTATCAAATCTCTGCCAATGTAATATAGATTGGTAATTTACAGTAGAAATCGCCGGACTTTGTGTAACAACACCAGGTCAATTAATTACTACATTTAACACGCCGTTTCTAAATTTCTATATATATATATATATATATATATATATATATATATATATATATATATATATATATATATATATATATATATATATATATATATATATATATATATATATATATATATATATATATATATATATATATATATATATATATATATATATATATATATATATATATATATATACACATATATATTCACGATCATTAACGTAAAGGAAATATATCGAATTTCAACTTGTCTTACTTAAGTATAAGGAAAATGCTTCAATAAAAATATTGTAATTCCAGTACAAAATTTTAATTTTAACACAAAATATCAAATCAAATTTACAAAATTTGTATCCAAATTATTAAATAATTAGTCTCATATTGTTGGTATGGATTCGCAGAACTTTTTTAAGATAATAATTCCATGAATTCAACTTTTTAATGTTTTCCATCCATACATCTTGTTTATAATATATTTACAAAATATAGGAAATGACTAAGGCGTGTATATAATGTATGGCACATTACACTTTCCACATATAATTCCACTAAACAAAAACAAAAAGTATAAAATAAAAACGCAAAAAAAATTGTCAAATTATTTTTGTAGTAATTATTATAATATCAAATATATATTAAAACAAACATTACAAATAGGTTCAATGAAAAATCCATCTACATTTTCAATATTAAATATAAATGGGATTCGAACCCGCATCCACTGCGAGCATAAATTAGCGGAAGGCAACATAGCCATTAGCAATATACTGTTGACGTTTTAGCATCGATAATATCTAAATAAACATAAATGAAAGGCTAATTGTAGCGTGTGTAAAGTTTTATTGTCTGCTCGGTCATTAGGCGGACTGCGCGAATTGTTCAAATTTGCACTTCCAACCTCGAGTTGCGGACGCATAGTGGCGCAGGATATTATATAGCATCAGGGTTCCTGAAAAAATAAGATTTTTTAATATAATATAATATATAACGAAAAATGGAGTGTCTCTACATTAAGTTTTCATTTCATAAAAAAAAAGCAAATGAAGCCTTTTCACGGCGTAGAACCAAATGGTTTTCTCATTGGGAATTTAAAGAACGGCAGAGGAACCATAGTCATTTATTTAAATGTACATTTTAAAAAATTTTAGTACCAATATTAATTTTTGAAACAACTACCGTTTAAAAGAGCTTAATTCACTATTTATTATAATTAAATGCAAATTATTATCTGTCACAGCCACACATTTGATATAATTAAGACAACGTGCCCTCAATTTAAGTGACAGATATTGTCAAATAGCATATCTATAAACAAATGGCAATCTCGACATATACAGATTATATATCTAATTTGTTTTTAATATATACAATTATATTTAAATAAACACCTTGATTAAATCCAAAAAATAATATTTTATTTTACACTAGACGACAACCGTTGGGATACTGGGAAGGAACAGAAGTCATGTGCTTGAACGATCTCCTGCAACAAGCTGGAATATTTTCACATTGTGGGTTATGGATACACCCTGGTATAGCACCGTGCGGTACGTAGTCACCAGTGAACGCCTGCGCTAAGCATTTGGGTATCATGAAACAATGCGGCTCATGTCGACATACCATCTTTACTTTCGGCCTCACTTGAGTGCCGACTTCCTCCTTCGCGGTTAATACAATATACTTCCTCGAGCAAAGCGGAAGTTCAGCACATTTAGGGCTATGCTTACACAATGAGCTTACACTATTTTTTTCCACCAACACACATTCTGGTAACTTTCGGCACATAGGAACGTGAACGCAAGAATTCTGTAATTTAGGATCGTATTTCGCTCTGTAGCAACCGTGAACAATTTCACATGGAGGCTCGTGGTTGCAAATACTTTGAACTATTTTTTCTGTTCTGAATTCTGGTATACATTGTTGTATGTCTGCGCAAGGCGGATGATATTGACTGGCATTGTCGTTTGTTTTTTGCTTAGTTCGTTTAATTTTTAGGCACATTTGGACAAAACTAGATTTTTTGCTTTGCGTCACCGGCCACAAGGTTGCCTTGTGCGTTTGATTTTGGAGCTGGCAAATTGAGACATCCATTAATTAAAATACAAGGTGGGTTGTGAATACACAGTATTTCACCCTTATATTTTTCTGCAATTGCTGCAGTTATATTATCGTGACTTTCTTGGCAAGGTCTTGATTTATTATCTTCTGTCGATGATGATTTCTTTGGTTTATTTTTCTGCTTTTTTTTTGGATGACACTTACATTCGACTTTTGTTAATTTAGGTTTTTTCTTTAAAGATTCGTTGGATCCTGAGCTAGATGACTGATCTATTCGCTGGTCATATTTAAAGCTACCAGCATTTTCTGGTGGAGTTAAATTTTCACAAGTTTGGGGACTGCATGGAGTAGAAGGTTTATCACAATCACAAGGCTTTTTACCTTGAGTTTTGCATTTCATTTTTTGTGCAAAATAATCCCAAAACGCGGAATTGTTCGACGGAACTTTCTTAAGACTAGTTTCTTCAGTAGAACAACATTTTGCTAAGCACGATGCAGAAGTATATACCATATACGGCAGTTTTAAAGGTAATTTAGACGGATATTGTTGTTGTTGGTCGTTTGCTACATAATGTTTTTCATGGTATTCCTTTTTCATTTCTTTTTCCAATTTTTCTTTAACCATTTTCAAAAATATCTTATACTGGTTATTTTTACTATTTTCTTCATCAGCTTCAGATGACAAGCTAATATTCGGACTAATATTATAATCATTATTCATTTTACAATTTAAAGGTTCAGTATCAGTTTTTAGCAGAAAAGGTGACGTCTGTACATCTTCTTCTAATGTATGAACTAAAAAGTCTCTTTGCCGTGTATTTACTTTAGATGTATTTCTGCGTTTATTATTTAAGCGATATGCTGTGCTACAACTATTTACCATATCTGTTTTATCCTCCATAATACTTGACATATGTCCGATGTTGCTATTAGACCGTCTAAATATAGTTGACAAACGTGGCATCACTTTGTCTCGCATGACCGATCGTATGTTTGCTTTTTCATTAATGTATTGGTTAATATCTCCTTTTTCGAGTTTACATGGTACATTTATTTTGTTATATATATTGTTTTCACATCTTTTAAGATTGCACTGGTTTATTTTATTTACCGATTTTCTCTGATTAGTCCTATGAAACATTGGTAGTACCTCATTTAATAAGTCTATTTGTGTTTCATTGTAATATTTTTTGTTCAAAAGTCGGTGGTTACCACTTTTTGGAGCTACGGTGGGTATTTTCTGTGGATTCTCAAAGTCTGAGCTGTCTGAATGCCTTTCGAGATGGTTAGGATTGCACATCATCAAAAAGTTGTCTACACAGATATCGCGCATTTTTGAAGTTATTTAAAATTCCACTTAACAACGATTGGCATGTCGACGTACATATTAGGTTTTATATTATAACATTTTTGGTCACATCTTTAACCAGAATTTGTTTTTTTCATTATTTTGCAGTGACAGACGATTTATACTTTTCTGAATTATATGACATCTTCATTCCTTGTTCAATAAAAGAGTTTGACGCAGAAAAAAGAAAAAAGGTTAACATATAAAATGGTTTATATTAAATAAAACTTCATTAAATGACTTAAAATATTTGTTGGCAATATAAATTATTTTAATTTAACACATTCAAATGAAAGTGCTCATTAATTACCCTATATTTCTATAGAGCTGCAATGTATTGTTTCTACAAGAATAGAATAGTAGACCGTTACGACTTCACGGGGTGGTGTTAAAACAAAGCATTGGGGAACGAGTATTATTATTTTTTAAATCAAGCGCCGAATTAATATGCAGAGGTGATACGTCATGCTGGAAACGTGCGCATTGAGGGGGGTTTATAGAGACGAATGTAAATTAACTTTTAAATTTTTTCTTATATATTTGATATTAGGTACGAGAAGGTACAGAAAAATATTAATATATTTAATTTATTTTTATAATTTTCAAAATGTTAATAGTGGGGACGAAGTAAGCAGGGACTAAGTGACGGAGTGTCTTAACACTAGGTTCTTATGGTTCCTGCAGTTCCCTCTGCCTACGCTGTCATGTGCGGAAAAAGAAAAAAAATATATTAATCCACAATAAATATGGAAAAAATTAAAAAAAAAAAAAACATTGAAATAAAAAAAATGAATGCATCGTGATTTGAACCCGAGCTTCTTCCAAACCGTGCAAACGCTCTGAGCGCTAAGCCATACGTTTCGACGCGATGTGATACAGAACTTTATAATTTTTATTTTTACAATTTTTATATTGAATTATTACCATAAAGACCTTGATCCTGGCAACCCCTACTTACTTATTATATTTAAAAAGCTTAAACAATCGCGTACTCAAAACTATCTAGTCGCACTCTAAAACCAAGTTACACGTCACACTAAAATAATAGAAAAGCAAAAAATAACTAAGGTGAATGCCGAAGCACGTTTACGTTTTAGAAATAATGAATCGACCGAAAGGGTTCATATTATAATAGGGGTGCAACCCTCTGTAATCATAGGTGATCTGATGGTCTGTCGTTTTTTATCCTATAAATTAAACACGGGATGGCTATTAAATTTCGGACAAAGAACAAGTTTTTGTTGGACAACGTGGCGTTCGTTTTCTATTTTATTTGATTATACGAAACTATGAGACATGGTAATGATAAAATCTGTGAATTTAAATATCCTGCAGCTGATTTACGATTGCACGGTAGTACCTACTTAAATATCCGTATAGTAATATAATCACAGGTACATCTGTGATTGAAATTATGCTAAAGATCGAATAGTATAGCATATGATTGGGCATTCTATTGTTTTATGATCAAAAGCTATCCTCAAAAATAACCATAGAAATTATATATAAAATAATGTACATAACACATATTACCAAATAGTTGTATAGTAATTTCTATATATATTTATATATATCAGTATCACTTATTTTATGAGAATTTTGAAAAAAAAAATAGAACTTTGAAATGATCGCGGTTTCTGTAGTGTACACACTATAGTAACCTTTACAGTATAGTAACCTTTCTAAGGAATGACAATTTATATTTACTGATACGATTAGAGTAAGCAAGTACTGTAGTAGTTCCAGAATCAGAGAAATGTACTATTTATGGCTTAGGTACTATAAAGCTTAAGAGCTAACTAACTAAGCTAAAAAACAATATTGAGGTTTTGATATTATAATTGCAAAATTATAATAAATTAAGGACAAATTTATCTTTCTATTGTTTGATGCATATATAATATATGTAATATGCTTTCCTAATATTTATAAAGAATATCTAAAATTAACGATATTTAAGTTTTTAAGAGGACCGTCATGGTGCAGAGGCACATTGTATGCCTGTAAACGCGACGGTTTGGTCGATTCCTACTCGGAGAGTTGATTATTTCATTCCAATTTTCTCTGCGACGTTGAGTTTCACTACTCAACAGACAATGCCATAAACAAGGTGGAAAGCAGGGAACGGAGTGTCTAACCACTAAGTTCTCACGGTTCCTACGGTTCCCTCTACCTACCTTTATATATGCGCGATAAACGATGAAGCTTTATATGTGTTTTTTAACTATATGTCATACATTCTGCCAGCCTTTAACTAAACAAAGTCATTTGATGGTATATTTTCCAACATTCTATTCAACAATTAAATCGTACAAATTCAGTTTCTATACATGGCCTTGTAACTACTATGTATATATGCTTTAAGCTTTACATTATTACGTGAGAATGACCTTGAATAAAACTGCAAGCTTTGTAAAGCTCGCCATTTCTGTTCTTCACAAATTTGACCCAAAATGCTTTAGAAATAAAGACTAAAATATTTTGACCTAATAACGACCATACAGGAAGGATTAAAGCCATATGTGTGTATTTGTTATTAAAAATGAACCAGATTTTATACAATTGAACTTTTATGTGGATACGCAATGAATTGCGTTGTCCAAAATAATGTAAGGAATGTCCTCCATAATCCTTATGTACTGAATCTACATAATAATATATAATATATTTTAACGAAGGAACAAAACAATAAATAATATACATATTATTAATATTATATGTCAAAAATATGATAAGTAAAATTCCCAAAAAAGTAACGACCAAAAACGTTTATTAATAACAAATAAATATTTATCATTATAATATTAATAGTTATGTTTTTTCTCAAAATAGTCTATATATTAATAATATATACATATATTAACTATATATCTGTCTGGTAATAACAATACTTACTTAGTAACTTAAAATTTGAGCGAAAACTACGAAACGGAGTGTTTTAACACTAGATTCCCTAAGCCTATTATAATGTATTTGGAATAAGCCTTAAAATTAATAAACATCAGTTAGAAAGAACTATAAGCTTTTACTAAACTGGATAAATAATAAATCTACACATATTTAATACTGTATATGTATGCCCTTAGACGGTCAATCTTAACAAATTTAACAAACTTTATAAAGAGCTAGCCCTAGAAATGTTAGCCCTAGATTTTTTAATGAAATTTGGCCCTAGTTTAAAATAAAAGTCACTTTCCCTCGTAGCGGCAGTTAAAAGAAATTTAGCGTGTCGGTCAAGTTTGTTCGTGAAGTTGTTAACCATTATAGGTTTACTTTGACATTCTATTCCATTAGAAGTACATTTTAATGGACTTACAATTATCTCGGAATTGAAATAAACACTTTAAAAATATAAATTTGTGTGATAAATTTTTTTTGTTGTAATATTGTGAATTTATAATGAATTTTTAAAATAACTGGTTATTTATAAATTCTTAGAGAACGTTTTACGTTCGTAAAGAAGCAACAATTTACGTTTTCAGTTCCTTATGGAACGAGGGGCTGTATTTTAATTTCCAGTTTACATATTAAATTGAAATCAAATATTTAAATAGACTTTCATTAAATAATTTAAATAACATTTAATTAATTTCAAAATGTATACATAGAATGCAGCGTTGAGTTCCGCAACAGACCGGGAGGACAGCACAGAATGGAGATTGTTAACATTTACTTTTATCTGCGAAACTAAACGTATAGTAAAAAAAGCTAAAAGAAAAATTAAAAGAAAACTTTCAAAAAGCTCTACAAAATTAACAGGTAGAAAAGCTTTTATCTTAACTTAATATAATTATAATTATTTTAACATCAACTATGTCGGCACGAATCATCCATTTCCATCATGGAGATATGATCCTATCATTTAAAATATATTATTATTTTTTTATTAATTTATTCATAGCCGTTTAATATATTTTATTATAATACCTATTATAAAAGTAGTTTTTTGATGTCATGACATGACATATGATAATAGTACAAGTGACTTTTGTTCTAAAATATTTTATAAAGACAAAATAAATTTATATTAAGTTAAAAATAAAAGATTTATTTCTAATTTGTTACTTAAACAAAATGTCTGAGGATAAACTAAATTTACATAAATGGTGCCTACGATTTTTTTTATAAAAAAAATATACTGAACCTATCGCTACCGCTATCGCTATCGAACCTATCGTACCTAAAATAAAATCAATTTTGTATTTCAAACGCAATTTCTCGAATTTCATAAAAAAAATTTAGAAGAGTTATGATGACATGCAAGTTCTGCTTTACTCTGCTTAATCTGGCAAAAATAATAAATATTTTTAGTCTATACTCTGCAGTGTAGTATATAAAGAAAAAAAAAAAAAAATATACTTCAAGTACTTTTTTAATATATATCAATAAACTAACCTACTGCAATTATTTCGACAGATAAACAAAAACATCATCATACCAATCGTCGTTTTGACATTGACAGCCAAATACCTACAAGAAACGTAAAGTATAGACAAAAAACACGAATTACGTATTAATTAGAGTTTAAAAACAAAAATAATAAAACTTATAATTTCCAGTTAGCAGGTGGCTTTAAAATTTAATTAGCAATTATTAGGTGAATAATGATTGAAACATATTTTATGTACGCCCTTGAATTTTTAATATGAAAATATTCGTTACGCTTCTTTTGGATACACCTTTAAACGGTTGTGTAATAAATATGAAATTTTTACTTGGTTAATATCAAGTGACTTGTGATATAAAATATACATATACAACTATATACAATATATATATACACATATAGTATATCTATACTACTATTACAAGCTTCTGGTCGAATAGCTTAGAATTAAATAAGTTAATTAACAAGAAAAATTATATTTCATCGAGTTCACATAATGCAGAAATGGAAGGAATTGAATTTCCGTTACCTAAATCAAGCCTTCGAGCCAAATAAGCAATATTATATATAGATAGTCTGATTAAGGTTAAAACAAGGTTAATGTATAAGCTTTTTTGTCTGTAAGTCAATTGTAAATTTATGAAAGTATTGTCTTCATACATTATGAATTATTAATAATAATATAATTATAATTTAGAATTAAAAAAAACGAAATATAAAAACGTAATAAGTATTGGAAATATTTAATTCTCAAAAACCGCCATTACACAAATCGGTAATTACAATACCATAAAAACAATTTGAAATTCAAACGGCAGGACGTCGATCGCGGATTTAATTTGATTGGACGACCTCCCCTGGGATGATCTGATGCCCGAAATAGGGGAAATCAGGGAAAATAAAACTTTTATTGCATCACACGTGCTTTTATATCCATATTAGCGAGACCTACCTCCTCTTCGAGCTTTTAGAAGCTTTTTCCTTAGATAACGTTGTATTGGGGGTCAACTTATGTTTGCCAGAATTAGGGTACGCGGCCCAATGGTGATCCGTTGCGATAGATTGGCAAAGGGCGATTTTGCACTACCCTTGTTATATGAGGGTGGTGTTTTTTTTGTCGTGTGGGTGTGCCAAATGTAGGTAATGTGAGGTTTTTATAATATTCAGTCTAAAATATGTTTGGATATAGAATTAGTTTTGCTCATCAGTTAATGTTAGTGTATAAATTTAACTCATTTTACAAATATTTTACAATTTTAAACAACGTATTAAATTTTTAAAACAAAATACATTTGTAAGAATAGTGTTACAAGACGAACATTACAATTTCATGACTTTTGTATATGTGTATCATACTTTTATATATGTCTACCCAATCGCCATTGACACATGCGTCTATCATTGCCTGTATATTTAATTCACCTTTTTAGTAATTATTAATTCTATATTCACTTATGATTATTATGTAAATAATTCAATATTTATTAAAAAATTTTATATAGTGATTTAACTATGTCATAGATTTTTATGGAAAAAAGTAACCTGTATATATGAAATAAATAACAAAATACTAACCCTTAACCCAACTTTATTATATTATAACACAAAAGACAAAATTTCCATATATCTCAAAGTAATATGTAAATTTCAAAAGTATTTTATCAAATACGTACCTAATACTTTCAAATAAAATTTATTATGGCGCAACCTGTAAGTTTCCCACGTTGTATGCAAATCGATCGTTAAGTTGTAGGGAACTTATGTGAACTCGGAAGCTAAGGTATTCAAGTTAGCACAATGACATCTTAATGCTATTAAATGTAAGTTGAATTCGTTTACATATTAAAATAGATACGAAATATCGTGAGATACAGTATTTTGGTAAGTAGGACCGTCGTGGCACAGAAGAGCAGTAAATGTGACGGTTTGTGGGTTCGATTCCCACTCAGAGAGAATAGAACATTTCCTTTCCTTTCGTAGCTCTGGCCTCTAGATAGATAAGTGCGGCGTTGAGCTCCAATTTTCAAAGGCGGATCTCACTGCCTACCCTGCTATATGCGTAATAAAGCGTGTATTATACATATACATTGGTATAGGTTTGTTTTAAATAGTTATTATTTATAGATTTAACGTAAATAATTGATTTGGATTAAAATAGTTGTAATATTGTTATATATACCTAAGTAAGAGCGCATTACATAGAACAATTGTCTCAAATGTGGCTGGAAAGTGGAGAATGGAGTGTCTTAACGCTATTCTCAGTATTCCCTACAACATACTCGAATATTGAAATTTAAAGGAAAAAATAAGTTAACATAACTTCAATTAATTAAGTTAAATATAATGAAAGTAATAAAATGGTCCCAATATATGAGAGTCGATTAAAATTTGAATTTTATCAATTAAAATAACTTTAGGATATAAAACTGGCAATTTATGATAATTGTAATAAATTATATATATATATATATATATATATATATATATATATATATATATATATATATATATATATATATATATATATATATATATATATATATATATATATATATATATATATATATATATATATATATATATATATATATATATATATATATATATATATATATATATATATGTATATATATATATATACATATATATATATATATATATATATATATATATATATATATATATATATATATATATATATATATATATATATATATATATATATATATATATATATATATATATATATATATATATATATATATATATAGAGGAAAGTCACCAAATATGGAATAGTGTCCTAATATGGAATTCCTTAATTTCTCTAAGACTATAAGTATTAAACGCAACACTCGACCATATATTTTTTCCATTTAGTCTACTAACTATCGCATTCACACCATCGAAACAGTTGCGCGAATGTTTCACGTATGGTAAGTGTATTTTGATTTGTTATGTGCAATAAATTTTAAAAGTAAGTAATAAATAAGTATTACCAACTATTATGTTTGTATATATAAGTGTCAAAATATATTTAGTGTATCGATATAAGGTTTATTTCACCATTTTGTGATCTTTTGTCACTAAAATGTTGTGACTTGACAAAATATTTAGAAGAGTTTGAAATAGTATAAAAATCCAAATATGGACAGTCGTCGGTGTCTAATTATGGAATAGTCCATAATTCGATTTTAATATTTTATATGATAGATAATTGATATTTTTCTTTATACTATATATGGAATGACTGTCTTTAGAATGTCCACTTCACAATCAACCAAACGAAAAACCTGGAGTGAAGAAAAATTGACACAAGCTACAAAATTCGTCCAGGAAAAGAAAATGGGGTATTTGAAAGCGGCATAGTATTTTCAAGTGCCTAGGAGAACTTATTACATCTCTGCCAAAAAGATGAACAGTCTCCTGAAGTAGCAGCGGCTACTACATTAGGAAGAATAACTATCTTGGGCTCCGAACTAGAATATAGATGATAGTGAAGAACAAGACTTTGAGGAACTAGGCGCTATCCAGTTTAATGAAGATAGTGAACATGATGAGTTGATGGACCACATGTCCACTCCTGACTTCTGATGCAGAATGTATTTTCTGTTCAAGACTTTTTCCCGATAAAAGTGGAGAAAGCTGGATTAAAAGCTTGATGTGTAGGCTCTGGGTACATTATGATTGTGCTGATCCAAAGTTTGATACTTGGATCTGTAACTTTTGCAAGTAATTGTATTACGTTTTTCATTTATCACAAGATATTAAATATTAATGACCATTTTGTTAGTGTTATGTTTATTTATACTTATATTCCATATTTGGGGTCCTATTCCATATTTGGTTACTCATTTGTGATTTTGTTTTTTGTGTTGGATTTTAATTTGATAATTAATATATTTGATTAAAGACTGTTAATTACTTCTCACAAATGTATGCCTGGTCAGTAAAAACATTGAACTAACCAAATTTATGTAAAGTTTTTTTTATATATCCCAGAAACAAAATGGTATTCCATATTTGGTGACTTTCCTCTATATATATATATATATATATATATATATATATATATATATATATATATATATATATATATATATATATATATATATATATATATATATATATATATATATATATATATATATATATATATATATATATATATATATATATATATATATATATATATATATATATATATATATATATATATATATATATATATATATATATATATATATATATATATATATATATATATATATGTATATATATATATATACGCGAAGAATTCTGATATAAACACATAGTAACCTATGAACTATATATAATTATCACAATTCTTCGCGTGTCTTCAATGCAGGCCATGGAAAACGGAGAAAATAGTGTCCGGATATCTCTCTAGTTCCGCTATATTCGTAAAATAGTGTGAATGTTGAGTTGCGGAGTTCAACTCTGCGGTTTGTCTTACCAAATCGGTATAACAATTTAAAAGTCAATAAAATTACATCTCAAAGTGATCATCAAACCCGAGATATTGCGCTTACATTCATATACTGTCACATTACGCCACTGGAGCACTATAATAAACAAATATCGTCATAAATTACTAGCCACACCCAACTAAGCCCACACAAACACTGTTGCGCCGTTTCAAGATTTTTATTTTTTATTGCACCAATAAAACCAAAATATGTAATACTTAATAATTTTCAATAAACATATAAAATTATATTATTGTGTTTAGATGTTAAGGTTTAAACTTTTATTATGAATGTAACAAGTCAGTAGGTTCTATAAAATAATTTCAGTAAACAGTTATTAAAATTAACGTCTCTTTTAGGTTTCTTTTTGTGTATTTTAATATGTAGACATTTTAAAATAATTAAATTTTACTGTTAACGAATCATATATATATAGTTTATTAATTATATAACAAATATATGTCATAATATGTCAAATATATCATAATAAATATATATACTAAATGTTTACACATTTAGATGAGATTGCTAAACTAATGGATAGATTCTTTGTTGAATTACTCTTTCAACAAAGATAATTTAGTTCGCAAGTACATTTCAAAGATACTTTGAAGGATTCTTAAAGTCTCATATAAGTTATTTCCCGTATATATAGAAGCAAAGATAGCTTAGCGTTGACACAGACACTGTTCTCAGGTTTTATTTCAAATTCGAGATACTGCGTGTTGAACATTGGTACTTAAACTACTCGTATACTAGAGTCTGTAACGAAAATAATAAACTCCTTTAAATATCCCAGAAGCTTTACTACTGTACCAAGAAGGTATGGCTGGCACATTTTTAAAGCTTTCATAAAGTATGAAAAATAAGATTTTAATATATTGAAAGCTTTTCTTTTAGCTTTTTTTGGCATTGTTGTATAATTACAATATATACTATTACATAGAAAATAATATAGTATATATATTTCACATAAACTGCTATTACAGAAACAGCTTGTTTTGTATGCGTTTGCTCGCTGACCTGGATTGTATTGAACAACAACAACTTCTAAGTATTAAAAGTGAAGCAAAAAGCGTAAAGTTGGAACTGGCTGCAAAAAATTAACAACCTATAAGTAAATTGCGAACTTTAAGATGTTTTTAACTGCAATTAGAAAATACGTGAAAACATTTATTAACACCGGCTATTTTAAGAACGCTTTTCAAATGTTTTTTTTCTTACTTTACTAAGAATTATAAATTGTAATTAATTATGTTTCTAAAAAAATGTAGGTTTAATTATTAATATAAATATACCTATTTGGAATTTGAAGCCGTTTCCTTGTCGGTCGGGTGTACGCTTGACATATTCTAAGTGACCCTGTAGTTTTGACCGCAGGTACAGTGCAGTCTAGTTTCATCGAACGATTAATGACATTTACTTACAATTTTTTTAAAAAGCATTTGAACAAAAAGGATTTTTTAGGGTTAGTATTAGGTTTTTTTTATTTCACCCTTTACCCTACTCGCATTGTAGGCAGAGGGAATCGTAGGAAACATGGGAACTTAGTGGAAAACTCTCCGATCCCCGCTTTTCGCCTTTCGAGACATTGTACGTTACGTGGCGGAATTCAATGTCAGAGCGAAGAAAATGGAAATGGAATAAACCATCTTCTCCGAGTGAGAATCAAACCTACAAATCGTCGCATTAATAGCCTTCACCTCAGCGCCATCACGGTCCTTAAATTTAAAATAAAAAATACAATATCAGTAATATATTTCAACAAGTCGCATGCAAATTATAAATTTCAAACTTATAACGTTCAATAACCGACAGATGTTGGTGAAACTATTGTTTTTTTCATCAACATACATATTACAATGACAATAATTTTTAAAGATTACAAAAAACTGACCCTAGCCAGTTTTTTCTTAATAAGATTTCGTGTCTAGGAAAAAAAATTTAAAAAAAAAATTAGAAAGGGATCGAATTAAGCGTATGCAAATAAGAGTATTCGTGCACGAAATATGGCATTAAAGGGGTCGGTGGGTTCAAGCTGGAAGCTGCGCAGAACTTTTTTGTTTCATCACAATCGAGATTAAAAAAATATTGTATACATTTAAAAAGCATTTGTACCAAGTTTTAATTACAATGTTATTTATTATAATGATATTCTATTTTAATGTAATTGTTGTTATATAAAATTGTAAAATAACAAAGGAAAATACAAAAAAACCCAAGTAATTATTTAAAAAATCTCATAAAACAGTTTTTATTCAAACTTTGTGTCATTCTATATATATGTTAGTAGGTCGTTCACAATTAACATCTACTCGTACTATACATAGGCATTAACTGCCATCAAGCAATACAATAAGTCCGTTGTTCTCATTAAAAAGCCCCTTTATACTAAAACAAAAGCAGAATTCACAGCTGAGCTTCTTTTCTCTGTTTTAAAATACTAAATATATTCAAAATTATTATTACATTTTTGGTTCATAGAAAGTGTTATGTAAACTATGTACTTAGTTCATTTCTCGTTGATGTCATTTTTTACGACTGTTGGTACATTTTGACATTAATTATGATCTTTTGTATATATGTATTATAAAATGAGAACAATAAAAAGTGCAATTGTTATTTAAATTGAAATTATACCTTTTATGTTTAAATATTTTCAGTTTCATAGTCATTTCTTTATCAAAACTTTATGAAATTAATAAAATATGTCAAGCATCTCATGAGTTCAATTCTTTATCCTAAGAGTTACCTCATTTCGTCTCTCACAATTTTCTCTCTCACATCTTGACCAGCTCGATTGTACTATAATGCCACTAAAGTTTAATTGGAACGTTTTATGATGCTAATATTTGTATTTAACGATTTAATAATCACTCAAGATTGACGTTAACTTATTAAATATCTCTAAAAATTTAATTTCATTTACATTTATTAAATCTGCCCCGTCGTAGCACAGAGGCACAATGTCTGCCTGTAACGCGACGGTTTTTGGGTTCGATTCCCAGGCGGGGAAGATGGATTTTTCTATTTCCATTTTCTTCGCTCTGGCAACTAGGTAAATCACGGTGTTGAGTTCCGCTACTCAACACGCAATGCTTTGAAAAAGGCAGAAAGCGGAGACGGAGAAAGCAGAGACAAGCAATGAAGTGTCTTAACACTAATGTAGTTCCTGCAGTTCTCTCTGACTACCCTGCTATTTGCGGGGTAATAGTGTGAAGCAAAAAAAAACAAGACCTAATTTTAGAAATGAATTTGCTTAGTAGGTATAACACTTATTTTTAGATGAAAAATAAAATTAACCGTTTCTGTCATTTGAGAGGCTATAACACGTCGTATATTTTACAATCACACATCTATAAACTATATCAATGCTAAAATTCACGAAAGCTCGTTAATATAGTGCAATATAACCTAAAAAGGAATTTTCCAATTTCATTATACGAGTAAGACTAGACAATAGTTTATTGTAGAATTCATAAAGTTAGATACCTACAGGGATTCTAACGCAATAAGTTGTTTAAAGTATATAAGTATTTCGACGCAGCGTTATGAAGAACGCGTGGTTTAGTGATCAGAGTTTTTGAATGGTTTCTAAGAGTCGCGTGTTCAAATCCTGCTATGTTGACATGTTTATATGAAAATTTACACGTCGTATAACAGTAACATGAAGTAACAGTTACTAAGCATTACAGCATCATAATATTGGTAAGTGGACCTTTGAAATTTATTTAATTTTTGACCTAAATTTCTTCTTGTATTGAACATATTACTTTAACTACTGTACTGTAACTGTAAGCTTTTCTTCTCATCTTACAAAAAACTATACATACATATGAGATAGTAAAAATTTAATTTCAGATTAGACGTCGCCACTGGTTCTAACTAGAATTGTGTCCTGAGAATAACTTTATTCTTCATTATGTGTTACGAGCTTCATTTCTTCAGTGGTTTAATGATGTTAAATCAGCAAAGCTTTCGGGCAAATACATTAGACAATTCCCATAATAACTAAGACCATTGTGGTGCAGGGCAAGAGATTGACTGTAGACACGTTGGTTATAGTTTCGATTCCCACTCAGGTTAAAAAATTATTAAAAAAATATTTTGATACGTTATCACCAAATACGTGTACGAAGCTTAAAAATATCTATAAAAAACAAAAGTAAGCTCATTTTCTCTGTGTAATTTTATTATGAGCAACAGAAACGGAATTTCAATTAAAAAAAAAACAAATTTTAGGATAACTACAGGACTAAAAATGATCTATAATCCGGGCTTAACTATACAAGTCACCTTGAAACGTGTCGTTACTCTAATAGCATTATTATTATATGGGATAATTTAAACGTGTCGAACTGCACGCAATAGCTGTAGGCAAGTCGGTCTAATAAGATAAAAATTGAATTGTAGCGTCCGATACGGAATGTGTTTTATATTGTGACTTAGTGTCTAAAACAAAGTGATTTTAAGTCATTCTGTATATTTGTTAATTTAAATTTAACTGTTAAAGTTAACACAACTATTTCATAATATTTCATTGGGACAACGTTTTCACTGCAAATTAAATTAAATAAATTATTGCAATCAAATGCGATTTGCATATTCACTTGGTGGAATTAATTATTTTCAAAAAAAATGTAAGACAAACTGCGGCGTTGAGTTATGCCTCTCAAAACGTAGAGTAAAAAAACGCTAAACGTATTAAAACACTAGGTTTTCTTTTTTTATTACTTTAACTTGGACGCAGATTGAAATCGCATACAAAATGAACTTACTTTCCATTTCATATAAGTTGAATGGAGCAAGTAATCACAATGATTCAAAAATATAAAATTACTTCAAGCAGGAACCGAATCGGCGACAATCACGTTTACATCCAGTTTCTCATACATGTATGTACGTACGTTGCAATAATGTCATTCTTACATGACAATTGCTTTACCATAATTTCGATTTATAATTATAAAAACATCATTATTGTCATTTATCTTGAAGCAGCTAATTATTGGTCTAGTTTTAAACATTCAGCCATTAAAAGAATATAAAAATTGTTTTCTTAGTAAATGGTGGTCGAGTTGGAATCTCCACTGGTAAATGCTATGAATCATTATTTTGTTCCAGTTAAACATGTCTTTGTACAGTAAACACTTCAAGCGCCGACTTTCAGATATTAAAGAATAATTTTATATATATAATACCCATTATGGACCTCAGTATTTAAAATGTGACAGTTTGTGGGTTCGATTCCCACTAGGGGAAGATAGATTTTTGTATTTCTATTTTCTTAGCTCCGATAACTAGACAAAGCGCGGCGTTGAGTTCCGCCACTCAACATACAATGCCTCGGAAATGGAAAGCAGGGAACGGAGTCTCTTAACGCTAGGTTCCTATGGTTCCTGCGGTTCCCCCTGCCTACCATGCCATTCGCGGAATAAAAAGTGAAGCTTAAAAAATATGTTATATATTTTCTCATTTTCATTTTATTTTCATTGTTCATTTACTTTTATGTGCATAGTGAAAAGTAAATATTTACAAAGCTTAACTAGCACAATAAGTCTCTTCAGTGAAAAATTAATATTTGTAAATGTAGCTTCACACTTTATCACTAATGGAGTAGTGGGTACCCAGAGTGTTTTCTGCAGACCTCCTATGCCTTGTTCTCCATCCATAAAATCTTCATACCGAATGCTTTTTACGTGACCTTCCCTCCAATATTTTTGAAACTATGTTTTCAATAGGTTGGACCTAGGGGTCTATACTTACCTCTCATACAAAAAATGTTTTTTTTCATTCAGATTTTTTACCATTCCTTCATCACTCATTCTCTCGACGTGCATTAACCACCTGAGCACGTTCTTCTTCATTCTCACACGTACTTTATATTTATTAATATTTCAATAACAACTCAGTCTTGTTAAAATGTTAAATATTTTATTTATTATTTTTTTATTTCATCATAGAGTATAGCAGTGTTATATAAAGTAATACGTATAGTGAAGAATTCCTTTTTATGTTTAGATAGTGGTACATAGCAAATTATCTGATGAAAAATATTTATTGTAAATGATGAAATAAAAAATAATTTGAATATTAGTTCCAGAGATTAATGTGTTCAAACAAGCAAACCAAATTTTTAGGTGTAAATTTGTAATATATTATTATAGTTTATTTAGCACCACGTTGTATTCTAGAGATAACGAAGTGTTAACACTAAGTTAATCTTGAGTGGCTCAACGACGCCCTTTGTCTTTTAACTAAAGTTCAGAAAAATTAAATAATTAATTTTCTCGAAGTGGGAATCGAACCTACAGTCAGATTCTGTGCCATAAGCATAACATAAGCATACATAATTCAAAGGCAAATAGTACGTATTTTCTTTTCAAATAAATACATTTAAGGATAAATTTTATTACTTATAATTTTTAAATGATTTAGTGTAATTCAAACAAACAACGTTTTATTCATCAACCTCAGTTTACAAGGAAACTGCGATAAGTCAAGTGACTAATAAAATACGCAGTAGTAGAATTTCAAATTCATGTGTAATTTAACAATATTATTTATATGACAATTAGATTAGAGGACCGTCATGGCGCAGAGGCGTAAGCGTCTGCCTGTAAACGCGACGGTTTGAGGGTTTGATTTCCACTCGGAGAAGATGGATTTTTCTATTTCCATTTTCTTCGCTCTGGAAACTAGTCAAAACGCGGCGTTTAGTTCCACCACTCAACACACAATGCCTCGAAAAAAGGCGGAAAGAGGGGACGGAGAAAGCAGGGACTAAGCAACGGAGTGTCTTAATACTAGGTTCACATACTTTCAGCAGTTCCCTCTGCCTACCCTGCAATAAGCGGGAAAAAAGCGTGAAGCTAAAAAAAAATTAGATTATAATATACTTAAACTAGCTGTATCTCGTGGCATCGTTTGCGTGGAATATGAAATGTAAGAGGAAAGCATAGAAAATACAGCAACTACACTATAAATTTAAGGAGTTTTCAGAGTTTTTAAATTTGTGACATCTTTTGGTTCTATTGTAAATGCCAAACTTTATACCAGAAAGAACAATGACAGAACCTAGTGTTAAGACATTCTGCTCTCTACTTTTAATCCAAGTCATTTAGACATGATTTATAAAAGTTTAAAAATAATATGTATATATTATTTATTAATATACATACGTACCATATCATATAGAAAAGCTACGGTTATACAGATGTTGATTGCACACTTTCCTTGTAAATTCGGTTCAATAATACTACCCGCATGAGTGAAGTTGCGAGAGCTTTTGTTTTATATTTTAAAGCATTTTTTAAGAACAATGGACTTAATTGTTATAGGCGCCCTGCGACTGCGTCCATTCTTTTATGTAAATTATTTTTAAGTCGATTTACTATTTGAATTATGCGGGTTATGCACGTGTACGTACTCCTTTATTTACTGGGGCAGATTTTAGGGCATTCGATAGTTTGCCCTATATACCTATATCCTGTTGCCCGCAGCTTTTTGATGGATGTCGACCTCCGGGAGACCTATTTAATAACCTCGGTCACATTTTTCAATTCAATTTTGGTGCAATTTTTAATAATAGCACAATTTTTTTGCTAAATCTTATTCAATTAGAACAAAAGGTTAAAAATATTGAATTTATTCTATTATTACTATAAAAACAAATTTTCTATTGCCATAATTGAATCAAAAATTTACTAACAAAACCTGTAATAGTTGTTACATTTAATTGTTTGTTCAACCAGTATTAAAATCTAATTCGTAACTTTAAAAATGTCACGAATGTACCTCACTCATTATTTAAACGCAATAAAATTTTAAATATATTAAATACTTACGCTACGACTAATAAAAAGCGACCGTTAGTTCTATTTTCGTGTACATTATAAAATTTTTATTGCCTTTGAGATTCTAAACACTTCGTTCGTACTCGACTATCGTCACTGGATTGGTTGTAAAATTTCGACCGGCTTTATTAGAGATGCCGTTAAAAGTCAAGTCGGGAAGCTTTCATTATTTTTTTATAATTCTACTAAAACAATCTGGTGATGAAAGTTGACATTTATATGTGACTTTTTTTATATATCTGTTATATATATGTTTCTTTTACTTACTGGCTTAGTTACTATTAGCTACTTATGAATGAAGTAGGTCTTCGTTCTCACTTATATGTCTTAGTTTTTAACTGCTTCTTTTTAGTCCGAAGTATTGCTCCTTGAAGTAGTCAGAGATTTCATTTTTTGTAATAATATTTATTTATACGTTTATAAAGAAAACACGAGTTTAAATCATATATATTTATTTATTTAAAACAACCTGGTATGTCGTGGCATCTTCGGTCAGCTTTTGATACTCTATACCTAATTTTTTTTAATTTCTCCGCGTAGGAAAACAGCGCACGTTAAGTTCTGTCACTCTTCAAGCGGAAAATTGATCGAAAAAAAACGTACGGAGAGTCTTAACACAAAAATCATATATTTATGTAATTTTCATTTAGGTATTTACGATTATATTTATCGTAAACAATAAATTTAATATAAGCTATATGCACAATATATTTATCGTAATAAAATTATAAATATATCCTTCAACTTCCTTTAACATACCACCAAAGAACCATTTAAAATCACTTTCCTTAATTTAGTATAGTAAATAACGGCCGTAAAACTGAAAGGATCTCCTTTACTGGCGGTAACCTCACGAAGATGCATAGACTTTTAACATTGACACTTACTACTAAACTTGCCTTAATCGTATAGTGTACGTAAAAATATAATTATTAGACTTACCGCTCAATAATATTATATCTAAACATATAATATTATTAAAAGATATATAAAAAAACGCTACAATTGTTATAAATTGTATAGAAGACATTCTTCATTTGTCTTCTCAGTTAAAATTTGTAATAAGTGCTTACCATGGTTACATCTTATTTCCCAAAGTTTTATAGGTAAATCTAATTGTACATTAAGTTTTAAAACATGAGACTGTCCCAGACAACTCTCTGATAGCGCGAAGTAAATTTTTATTTTTATTTTCTAATAGTATATTGGTAGATTACTTTGAGTAAATCTTAAAGTTTAAAATATAATTGTGACGGCAAACGTGATAGTTTAGATTCAACGTTCAATCTATGTACTATTTTCATACTTAAAGAAAACATATAAATATTTGACCGCTCCGGAATTTGAACCCGCGTCCTCTTGTGAACCGTGCAAGCGCTCTGAGCACTAATCCATGAGTTTTTCATCGCGCTGTTCGTTAATAAAGAAATAAGTTGTATGAAGCATACAAGAATTTCGACGCAGCGTGATAAAGATGAAGATGATGGGTTAACACTTTAAAAAATCATAAAAATAAGACTACTTTCATTCCAAAAGACAAAGACAAAACGTGGTGTAAAGTTCAGTTATTAAATTGTTGAAAAAAATGGAGAATGGAAGGTCTTGATAACTAACAGTTTGAAGCTGAAAAAAATAATTGTCACATACAGGCAGATATATTTTAAAATGCACTAAGACATTCTAATATTATTATATAATTTTTTTCAGCTTCACGCTTTATCCCGCACATGGCAGGGTAGGCAGAGGGAACTGCAGGAACCTGCCAGGGAAACCTAGTGTTAAGTTGCTTAGTCCCTGCTTTCTCCGTCCCCGCTTTCCGCCAATGCCTCGAGCATTGCTTCTTGAGTGGCGGAACTCAACGCCGCGCTTTACCTAGTTTGCCAGAGTGAAGAAAATGGAAATAGAAAAATCCATCTTCTCCGACTGGGGATCGAAACCAGAAATCGTCGCGTTACGGGCAGACGTTGCGCCTCTGCGCCACGACGGTCCTCTAATTATATAATTAATCATTTTATATGGCCACGGTAGAGAAAAGATATTTTTATTAGTTCATCAAATACCTCTTAAGATAGGATGCAACGTGTTTCACAATGATATTATTTTAATTAACGGATTCCAAAGTCATTTATTTAAAAATATTTTGAATAACTTTAACGTGAAATTAAATAATTAATGTTACGTAATTTAGTAGGATGACGGACTGAAGTGGGTTTGATTCCCACTTAGAGAAGATGGATATTTTTATTTTCATTTTCCTCGCTCTGGCAACTAGGCGTAGCACAGCGTTGAGTTCCGCCACGCAACACACAATGCCTCGAAAAGGCGGGAAACGGGGAACGGAGTGTCTTAACACTAGGTTCCCACAGTTCCAGAGAATCCCTCTGCCCACTCTGCTTTGAACGGGACAAAGCGTGAAGCTATAAAATAAGCAATTTAGTAGCTTGATAAATAATCATAGTTGCTGATGAAACTGGGTCGTTTTGATAGGCCAGATGTAATTATTTTATCATACACACTGAAATATATCTATATGTAAATTCTATATATATATATATATATATATATATATATATATATATATATATATATATATATATATATATATATATATATATATATATATATATATATATATATATATATATATATATATATATATATATATATATATATATATATATATATATATATATATATATATATATATATATATATATATATATATATATATATATATATATATATATATATATATATATATATATATATATATATATATATATATATATATATATATATATATATATATATATATATATATATATATATATATATATATATATATATATATATATATATATATATATATATATATATATATATATATATATATATATATATATATATATATATATATATATATATATATATATATATATATATATATATATATATATATATATATATATATATATATATAGGGGAAGGTTGCTATCATTGGACCACTTAACTTTGTGACATCATATGTCATAAAATATCACCTACAAATTAAGACAATTAATGGAATTTGATGCTTTTTTATGTAAATTATTGATATATAAATTATTGGCAATGAAAGTTGAGAGGCTTTAGAGCTATACTAATATAACTTTTCAATGACGAGTTGCTTTCTTTGGACCACCGTGACCTTGAATGGACCACTAAGTTGCTATCATTGGACTTTGAAACATCTGTATTAATGGTCCAATGAAGGTGACTTAAATAAAGCACTAAATAAGAATTACTTTTTTGTTTTTTTTTTTTTTTTTTTTTTTTTTTTTTAGCTTCACGCTTTATCCCGCACAAGGCAGGGTAGGCAGAGGGAACTGCAGGGACCGTGGGAACCTAGTGTTAAGACACTCCGTTGCTCAGTCCCTGCTTTCTCCGTCCCCGCTTTCCGCCGTTTTCGAGGCATTGCGTGTTGAGTGGCGGAACTCAACGCCGCACTTTTTTTTGTTGTACTGCTCATATACATATGTGACTAAGAGAGTTGACGAAATGTCAACTAAGAGAGTTGACGAAAACTTATATCTGGATGGTGTTTCATGTATGCATAATAATATTTTTCCAGGAACTTCTTCGGTTTTATTAAAACGATGTTTAATTTTATTTTTCTCAGCTAATTAGAAGGCAAGCTCTCTGACATATTTAGGAGTAATAGCAAAAAAAGAATTCTCCATTTCAACAATGTGATTGCTAAATACAGTTTCCAAAGCCTCTGGAAGATCTACTTTTGATTCCACTATTTGAATTTCTTTGACAGTTTTTTTTTTTATTTTTCCCGTCTAATCGTCTTTTAAATGTGACTTTTATAACTCCATACATTCGACTTGCGTCATATAATCCAACTTTTTAAAGATTCTATAGTGAGTTGCATACTAGTACCTCCTAATTTAACGATAATATTTAATATTCTTTCCCTATGCTGTCGGCATAGGGAAAGAATATGTAAATATAATCCAGCTCTGGAATATATAAATATAATCCTATTGTAACTAAAAGGTAAATCTAAATGCTGCGGTACTAAAATATTCAATTTACAATATAAAATTCATTATTTATTAACATTGATATTAGTTTCTTTGATTGGACCGGTCCAATGATAGCGTCACCATTCAGGTCCATTGATGGCAACTAGGCATATAAACAGAACGAAAGTAATTATTAAAAAACGCGCAAAATTAAGTAAAAAGCTCAGTCGTATTTGTAAGCGCAGATAAATTTGCTATTCAGATCTAACACAATCATTAAACATTAATTAAAACAATGTGACTTACACAAGTTTGTTGATGACTCGGTTATTACATCACGGTCACCACTAACACAAGTACACACCTCACTGCTTACCTCGCTTTGCGAGCGCACAGAGGTTTGGTGGGTAGGTATGGAGATCGGTACTGTTGCCTAGCAATGTGTCAAACTTGTTGTGACATGTATAGTTTTTGAAAAAAATAAATGGTCCAATCAAAAAGCCGGTCCAATGATCGCAACCTTCACCTATATATATATATATATATATATATATATATATATATATATATATATATATATATATATATATATATATATATATATATATATATATATATATATATATATATATATATATATATATATATATATATATATATATATATATATATATATATATATATATATATATATATATATATATATATATAGCCAGCAGACGTTGTTCTACTTCTTATTTTGTATATAGCAAGATAGAGAGAGAAAACATAGAGTTCAAGTTAAGACACACTATTTCACACTTTTTGCTAAATTCAATCTTGCCATAGTTATGATGGCCTCAAATGTTTAAATGTATTTATATATCATAATAAATCATAAAATTACGTTAAGTAAACGAAAACACATACACATTATGTATGTCAAATGCATATTCATATATAAAGCTCTATCAAAAGCGAATTGACGATATGTTACTTAGAATGACCATTTAACGATGCATTTTAACGGCATTTCGCAACAATTCACTCTCATTAATCGCTGTTTATATTTCTTCCACTTAATTTGAAAGATCAATTTATTTTCAAATGTGCAACGCGAGATGTGCATACAATTTTATATGTCACTTAGGCTGTATTCACAATGAATGGTTTAGAATCATAAAATATGTAAATAAATTTACTAGGGTAGTAGTACATAGTACTCCTGACTTTCATTCTCACAATTTTGAAACAATATCTACCTCATAAAAAGTAG
The DNA here is from genome assembly GCA_037178615.1 of Dione vanillae. Lineage (NCBI taxonomy): Eukaryota > Metazoa > Arthropoda > Insecta > Lepidoptera > Nymphalidae > Dione > Dione vanillae. Next base: position 1,519,615 of record JAZFAU010000127.1, read on the forward strand.
AAATCAACGCCGCAGTTTGTCTTGTTACCAGAGTAAGGAAACAAAATCATTGACTGGGAATTGAAGTTGCAATCGTCCCGTTCAGTCACTGTGTTACGATGGCCTCTAAAATATTTCTATATAGTATAATCATATTCTAATTAACTCATAAAAAAATATTTTTACACTTAGGTATACCGTATATAAAAGTTATAATGTAAAATATTGGTCGTTAGAGTACTTCTAATTTTTAAATTTATTTAACTTTTTTCTAACGATTCTTATTAGACAACAGTTAGATAATATATAAAACGGAGTGTTTTAACACTTGGTTCCCACGGTTCCTGTGGTTCTCTCTACCGACCATGTGCGGTTTAAAGCGTAAAGCTATGAAGAAAACGTTATATTCCGCCACTCAATATATAGTGTCAGCAATTTAAGTAAAAGTAAGTGTTTTATGAAAAAAAAACACAATAGACACAATATAAGTTTCAAATTATGAACACAGTTATTAATAAAAATGCCCAACTTAACTAGGCTTAACGCTTATGCAGCTTAACGCTTCATCCCGCAAAACTCGATCAAAAGAATTTGGAGTTAAAACACTTCATAAACCACTTTACGTCCCAATTTCTAGACACAACTGTCATAAAAATTTCCCTGAATAGTGACTTGATCAATCGGAGAGATAACCAAACCTAATCTACCAGCACCTTTACAGCTTATTTATATGATCTTTATGCATTAAACCTATTTAACAATTCTACAGCGATTGCGGTGATAACTGAAACTCATAAACATAGGTTTTAATTTATTTTATTGAAAACACAATAGTCTGCATTTCATGATGTAGCATAATTGCACTATGACTTATGACCCAATGTGTCCAATTTACAAAGAATATTATTCAAGATATCGCAACAAGTTGGAATCCAAGCGTTCTTACATAAGTTTTGTTAATTTCATATGATTAATTGTTGCATTGATTGATTCATGACTGCGAACTTATCAACGGAATCGTAATTTACAATCAAACGCAATCGCCCAACGCAATAGAAGTTTGTTGGCCCATTCACATTTAGGAATTTGTCCTTTCATGTGGAAAATGGTTAATTTGTATTTAAAAAAAACAATATGCAACATAAAAGTACAATACTAGTAATTAATTGGGTTGATATCATAACTTTATATAGATAAAAAAAATGTATAATTGAAATAATTAATAATTTTGTATACGTTTTACACAAAATTTTGACGGTAACTGTTTCTTCGTGTCGGTTTTGACAGTGTCTGAAAAATAAATCAATATGTCACAGTGTTTTCAATTTTTTTTTTCTCTCGTAAAACCGAGAAAAAGATATTGATTTTTTTATATATATATATATATATATATATATATATATATATATATATATATATATATATATATATATATATATATATATATATATATATATATATATATATATATATATATATATATATATATATATATACATATACATATATATCTTATAAATATTAATAGCATTCAAACCACATATCTCCTTTTATGTGATCTGCGTTAGAATCATAAAACTGTTGACATTTACGTCTATAGGCGTTAAAATAGTTTTATACAACTATAGTATACTATATGTAGAATACCTACTATTGGAATAACACGTGTAGAATCAACGACAAGTCGCTAGGAGTACAATTCTAGCATACTAATATGATATTACTGGACTATAAAAGGTGTAATAATATTTTTAATCCGATTACGTTGAAATAAGGAAAGAGTAATTGAAATTTTATGGTTATTATATAAACATAATATACATAAAATTTCATTAAAAATATACATTATGCAATAGTATATATACTTAATAAATATCTATTAATTTTACACCGCACATTGCAGGGTAGGTAAAGAGGACCGCAGGAACTATAGGAACCTAGTGGTAAATTTAAGACACTTCGTTCCCCGCATTTCGCCTTTTTCGTCGCATTGCATTTTGAGTGGCGGAACTCAACGCCACGCTTTGCGTAGTTGCCACAGTAAAAAAAATGGAAATAGAAAAATCCATCTTTCCTGAGTGGGAATCGAATCTACAAACAGGCAAACGTTGCGTCACGACGGTCAATATACGATTTTTTAATAAAAATAAACGTAATAAGCATATTATATATAAGCACGTTAGGTTCTATTTTCTATACGTAATGCTAACATGGCCACATCGTAAGTTAGCATATACTGTTGATAATTTCCAACCCCATAGAGAACGTTTCCGTAGTGTAGCGGTTATCACGTGTGCTTCACACGCACAAGGTCCCCGGTTCGATCCCGGGCGGAAACAGCTTTTTTTTATTAAAAGTTAATATTCTCGTAATTTAACAATTATATACTTTGACCATATTTATATATGACATAATTTACTATTTTGGAAATTGTATATGTTTCTACTTAACTTTTAAGCATTTTGTATACATTTTTTTAATAACAATATATATTAATTTACCTTGATACTTTAGAATTTGTAAGTTATTAAAGATCAATGCAGTAAAAAAGAAAAATAGAAAATAAAAAGGTTAAGGATTTAAAGATAGATTTGTTTATGAGCGTATATATGCACCTAATAAGAGGTTTTTAAAAATCTAGACTACATACAGATACAGATTATGGGATTATTATTGGACAGTAAGAAACTACCGGGTACTAACTGTAAATATGCATTTTAAAAGAAGAAACCTGTCCGATACAATCCAGCGAATTCAAAATCATTTTTCTTTGATTAAAAAGTTATATTACTAACAAAACTAAGTTACTTAATCAAAAAATGTTTACATCGAATGAGTCGAGTTATTACTACAACCACTTGTAAGCTGAGATATAATTTCAAATTAAAACATATAATAATATGAAAAAGAAATAAAAACATACTATTTTAAATATAAAAGCCGGTAAATATTAAAAATTTGTCATTTTAATGAAATTAATCGTATTTAAATAACACTAAAATCTCAACATCATTCATTGCTAACAAGTTATTCAGATTGCGTCTTAATTTTATAATGAAATATTTAATTCGCATTTTTACGTACAAATTACAATGCACTGTTTAATTTTGTCACTTTATTTATGGATTTGGGTGTCAAAATGGTTTTATTTTTACATTATTATAAGTCAATATCGTATTATAACTTTATTTTAATCTTTGCTGTAGATTTTTGTTGAGAAAAGCGTGGTATTTCTTCACTTTTATTACATATAACAGTTTGCATAGACGACTAAGTATTACAATACCTCTTCCATGTTCTACCCGAAAGTCTTTGATAATTTAATTTAGCTCCACGCTTCATTTTACCTAATTCAAGGTAGGAACCCAATGAGACGACACCAGTCTCCATTTTTTTTGTTTTTATAACTTATACAAAAGTTTTATCTAAAAAGTCAAATGTTTTTATAATTTTTATAACATAATTTCTACCCAGCAAGTTAAATAAAATAAAAAAAAATAACGTTAATTAAATTTGCATAAGATGTTTGATTGTAGTGATGTTAAAGCATTTTAAATGAAATGTTAAGACTATATTAATTACTTATATTTATTTTTGCCTTACAGTAATCCCATAGCCACAGATATACTAACCGACTATCAAAATTTTACTTGAAATCGCTCATGTTTTTAATTTGTAGTATAAATTTTCGTTATAATTCTAATATACCAACTTTAATAGAATTAAAACGTATCTAACTTAAAAAATAAACATCTTCTAATAATAAGTAGTGACTTATTATATATAACTTAAAATATCCTTTACTTAACATAAAACCCAATAACAAACGTCTAGTTAAAAATATGAAACAATTGACTCCACATTATTAAAATCAACAAATCGCTGTAATTTTCACAATTGATTGTGAAGTTTAAAATGCACCTTACTGACAGCTGTCAGTAAATAATATACAAATATGACTGCAAAATCTTGAATGATTATTGGTTATAACCAAAGATTTAGCGATCTTTGACAGGAACAAACGTCCAGACGACAACTTTAGTCAAAACATTTATAAAATTGTATAATTTAAAGATATTATAGAAAATTGGACGCGTGTTAAAATTTCAAGTGGTGTAAGACTGATTTTTGGAAAAATTGTTTTAAGTACAGTAAAGTGTTGAAATATAAAATTTTATTTAATTGTTAAGAAAAACAAGTCACCGTTACACCATTTTTGTTTGAATTCTCATTCTAAATAAAGATAAATAAAGATTTTAATACTTATATCACAGATTATTAACATGCGAGAGCTTTTTAACTCTTTAACATAAGCTCTAAAATAATTAAACGTCGTATAACACACTTAATTGGAAACAAAATCAAATTGTGACCAATAAATTGAAATCAAATGTTAATTCAATAGTGCCCATAAGTATTAATAACCAATAAGTGTTATTCAATAGCGCCTTTGACGGATAGGGGCCTCTGTATTTTGGGTCACAGCAATTCGTTTGACAGAAACAGGCCGCTCCCAGTAAAACTGTATGGCCTTATTTGTAATGGACTATACATACGCTACGATTCAAAACTATTTTTTGTCAATATTTATGAAGCAAAAAGTTTTAATCGAAATTCACGTTTCAAATTTACTCGTTTTCCAATCTGTGTTATGTAGTTGCTCTCATTAATTTCTCATTTTGTGAAGCTAATTAGTAATAATTAGTGGAGTAATTTAACTATGGATGCAGAAAATCTATTTTAAAACACATTAAGCGTTTTCTGTATTTATATACATATGTATATATTTGTTTAGCATTTAAAAGTTGATTATTTTTTTATTTATACAACTACCAGATAACCAGAAAGCACTTAGTTAATCTACGATTCTTTATTAATTTGGTATACTCTAAGCCCTAACTTTGTTCTACTGATGCAGAAAAATAAAAGTTTGTGTAACGGAATTAGGCACACAATAATCATGGCTATAATAAGAATTTTAAAATAATACGTCGGGCATTTCAATAATAAATTAAACTAAATGTGTAATTGGACATAAATCACTCATTTAAATAACGTTCAAAAATTTTGAACGCAGCGAAATCCGGCGCCTCTTGCAAACTATCCAGAACTTATAGCTTAGAGCTTAAACCGCTTGAACGTCGTCTCTAAGAGATTCTGATTGAAATCACATTACTTCAAACTTTTTTGAGGTTATTAAAAAATATTTTTATATCCAAATGTGGATAAACACTTTGAAAACAACAAAAGATTTTTTAAATTTTTTAAATATTAATCCACACAGAGGATAGAAACATACTTAAAGAAAACATATCAAATTGGTCAGAGTTGCACGGTTCGCAAGAGGGCGCTGGTTCAAATCCCGCGACGTATGTATCTTCTTTTAGTAACAATAAAAACCATTCATAATTCGGTCATGAAACAAAGAAACTACACATCACGAGTACAACAAGTAGCGATACATGAAATAGACGATATTTTCTTCACTCCGTGTGACCGTGACGCGGCTTGTCACGTTACACTAGGATCCCACCGTTTCTACCTCCTGCTATACACGAGATAAAATGAAGGTATACCTGATTTTAAGGTATAAATGTTTAATACATTTAATTTGACATAATTTATTTATTCAATTAATCAAAAGTAAAATAAGTAGAGAGCTATTTTCAAGACACTTTCTATATATATTACTTAAACCTCTTATTTATACCAAAAAGATTGATTAGCTTTTTGTACGTTTTGATTAATTATTCGCCATTATTTATATGTATCGTTAATCTAAGCCACCATATAAATGTTCAAAAGTGATCTGCAAATTAAGCATGAACATGTCTAAAGCAATGAAAAATGCAGTATTTATTTTTAAGTAGGTTTTATATATAATTTTAATTTAAAGTACTATATGTGAATTATTAATAATTACCTTTGCGTAAATATATAAATATTTTATGACTTCATATATTTTCATAGTGGCATAGAGTCGCCTTTGTTTATTACACCATTTTTAAATTTCTTGCATATAGCAGGGTAAGCAGGAAGAATTAGTGTTAAGACAAGATTCCAAGCTCCTACCCAAGTTCAAAAGCATGTGTGTTTAGTGTCGTAATTCAACGCTGCGATTTCAAAATCACAGTTCTTTGATTTGAAACTATTTTCATATGTCTGTATTTATAAACAATTTGTAAATTATTTTTCTAAACTAATAAATTGTTCAACTTAAACGTAAATTTATTTCATACAGTTAAATATTTAAATACAGTTAACTTAAAACTATTATAGGTGGTAAATTTTCAGGTGTCTTAATTTGAATTTCAACGTAACATATGTTCCATTTGAAAACTCTGTATGTTTGAAAATTATATATGCATATATATAAACCCTTTTTATTTGCAGCGCTCACGCACAGCTAAATATTTTTGAAGAAATTCTTTTACATTCAACCGTATTTGTCCAGGCCAAAAAGAACTAACAGCATTAACCTCAAAATCGAAAAAGGACCCAACGTGGGATAGAGTTAAATGTATGGAACGTTTAGTGGACTTATGATCAGATTTCATTATAAATCTGTAAGACGATCTAGTAAGGTAGTTTGTCTATCCTATATTATACTATATAATTTATACGCTTTATCCATCATATACAGATAAACAAAGACTGTTCTTACCACAGCAAAGAAATTATTTATTCCTCCGATGGACTAAAATCCCCGACTGTTACATCATTACTCAGAAATGCAATAAGTTTCTAACAAAATAAATATATACATATTTAGCAATTTTCAAGTATCAGTTGACTACGTGTCCACGTCCTCTCAGAAAGTAGATGTCTACGGGCAAGGGTGTCCAATTAACAGTTGGGCTTTCTGCTTATTTGCCTTCTTATAATAGAAAAAAAGAAAATTATTTCAAACGTTAAAAAAATGTAATGAATGAGGCTTGAATATTTTCAAGGTTTGATATATTTACATAGTACAATTAGATATCAGTTATGAATTGTTATAGTACGTGGGCGAGTACTCAAACTGCGATGTGGACGTAAGAATTTAGAGCATAAGTTCTTTGGTCATCATGAATTTTGTAAATGGCAAAAGTTATAATAATAACGTTTGTATATTTAACTACAACATCTGTTGGTATTTATTTATAAATTTATGATTTAAGAGAAAAATTATGACACATGCCATGTTATATGCCACGCCATGATATATATATATATATATATATATATATATATATATATATATATATATATATATATATATATATATATATATAATATATATATATATATATATATATATATATATATATATATATATATATATATATATATATATATATATATATATATATATATATATATATATATATATATATATATATATATATATATATATATATATATATATATATAATATCGTTTTTAATATATACCTATACTGCTATATCATGGTATACATGGCCCACTAGCACGTAATATCCTAGATTTGATGTAATTATATGTCTATGCACACACTTAGCTGACTTTTTTATTCATATATTTTTATTGCAATCTATAGAACACTTTAAAGGTAAAATTCATTTGATAAAATGAGACCGCTGCTAAATGTAAAATGTAAATGTAAATGGTGAACTAAGTGAAATATCGTTTTATATTTTATTAACATATATTCATGACGAAAGATAAAGTTTATATATAAAGTAAATTACGCTGTATCCCACATATAGACAAATAATTTCAAACACTCCATTTCCCACTTTCCACCATTAATTGCACGCACGCATATTGCACGTTTAGTTAGTGCTACAGTGACAGATATGAAAATAATTAATTCTTGCGAACCCGAATCGAACCTACAACCGCTGTATTTACAGTCCGACGATCAATGCATCACGACGCGACGGAAGATATTTTACCAAAAAATCTATATTTTTCTTTGACTTATTTCAAATTACCGTATGTTGATATATTATAAACATATACACTCATTATATATTTTATAACATGAACAAACACAAGCTAGTCTTTTAATAAATCAACAACCAGCATATATTAGTGTAAACGACCGCATCACTAACACGTGTAGAGACGACTCTATCTATAAATTTTAGTACTGTGCAACAATAACTTACGTAGACGTTTATTTTAAATGTAGAGAAATTTCTATTATAATTAATTTCATACAGTTCTTATATGGCAGAGCTTAGTGAATTGTTTGGACAGTATTTATCGGTATACAATGAAAAAAATGTAAATACAACCACCGAGGAACACGCTAATAAGTAAATATTACTTCCATCAGAGTGATATGCGTATTGAATGTGACAAGCTAAGAGTAAAAGGAATGGAAGCGACTTAGATATTATTTTTTTGAAGCATTTTTCTTATAAATTTGTTTTAAAGATTTTACTTTCTGATGGACCCAATATTTTATTTGATTTGATTTTGATTTGATTTATATATATATAATAGACTGGATGTAAGTGGGGACGGAGTAAGCAGAGACTAAGTAACGGAGTGTCTTAACACTAGGTTCTTATGGTTCCTGCAGTTCCCTCTGCCTACCCTGCCATGTGCGGGATAAAGCATGAAGCTAAAAAAAAAAAAAAAAGACTGGATGTCTATGTGTATATTACTTTATTTGAAGAAATAAAAAAAAACGTTCAACTGCATTACAATATTGTGTGCATATATTTGTTATATAATTGTAATAAAATAATTGTTGTTATATAAAAAAATTGCATTGTTCCATAAAAAAAACACTTAGTAAATTAGAGGTTATGAACAAGTTTTATATCAGTGTTATATAGGGTAGAGTAGAGGCAGCGACCCACGATAGAGTCATTTCCTGATTTTGATGTCGCAATGCAACACTGATGTCGAGTACTCGTGAACATTGTAGATGAATACTCGTTTAAACATTTGATTTTAGATGTTTATTTTCATTCATTGATGGAATTTTGAAGTAATATATCAATATATATAATTATTATTCTATATAGTTTTTTTTTACTGTAATGTATGTGTATGTATTTTATTTTGAACTTATGCCTTAAAAATGTTGAATCACATATTCAAAACTATATCTAATCCAACTTCCTGGTTTTTGTGTCACTATAAATAAAGCACGATAAATGTATTATTTCCAACAGGTATTATGCACACACTATATCATCCCTCTATAGATAGTAAATACTGTATATGTAGTTTATATTTGATTTTATTTATTGAATTTTTAGTAATATATATTAAAAATAAATATTATAAAATATTAAAGATTACACTCAAATTTTGCCTATACTGTCACATAGCAACAGCAAAACAAGGATGTGGCAGTACGCCTAAATTCAACTCTAACATCGCAAACAAGAAGGAAGTACTTTTTTATCTAACAATATACAAGTACTTATTATTTTGCATCATAAAGGTGTCGTTAAATACATATCCATTATTTAAATATTGTCCAAAATCCTATAAATGACAGTTAAGTTGATTATAGGTTCATTTTCTTACTTTAACACGGCAAATAAACTATTTTTTAAATTTTAAAAGAATGTGGCAAAATAAGGTGTTAGGTTTTACTACTCAATATGAAAAGTTTGGAATAGAGAATAAAGTGTTCTGACACTATATAAAACTAAAAATACATAATATAAAAATACAAATAATTTACGTTCAGTTTTTTACATACTTATGGCCTAGTGAGAGAAAAAATTATACATTAAGATTATATTATATTTCTTATGAAAGACCGTCGTGGAGCAGAGGCACAACGTCTGCTTTTTTTTTTTTTTTTTTTAGCTTCACGCTTTATCCCGCACATGGCAGGGTAGGCAGAGGGAACTGCAGGAACTATTAGAACCTAGTGTTAAGACACTCCGTTACTTAGTCCCTGCTTACTCCGTCCCCACTTTCCGCCGTTTCGAGGCATTGCGTGTTGAGTGGCGGAACTCAACACCGCGCTTTGCCTTAGTTGCCAGAGCGAAGAAAATGGAAATAGAAAAATCCATCTTCCCCGACTGGGGATCGAACCCAGAAACCGTCGCGTTAGTCGCGTTACAGGCAGACGTTGCGCCTCTGCTCTACGACGGTCCTCGGTTCGTTCCGAAAAAGGCGGAAAGCCGGGACAGAGACTAAGCAACGGAGTGTCTTAACATTCGGTTCCTATGGTTCCTGCACTAATTTATTTCAAAATTATTTCAAATATAAACCAGATATAAGCATTAACAATATTTTATGTAAGCACTTTAAGTTATTTATCGTAATTGATTGAGTAATATCATTAAAGTATATGCAAGATTTATTAATCAATCTTTAATCCCACACATAGCATGCACCGCATAGCAACAGAGCAAGTGGATGCAACAGCAGGTGCCTAATTGGGGATTATTCTCTACATCACGCAAAAGTTATGCGAGAACACGCTCTCTAACAGTTCATTTTTAATACCAGATAAATTTCAAAATTAGCTTTATGTTATTTTTTTACTAAATTATTTTAATTAGTCAAATTTTTCGTAAGTACTGTTTTGTTCTGTTCTGTTATTCTCTATAGTGTTCTTTTCTTAGAAAATAGTATTCTGAGTATGCCATTTAAAAACTATTTTCTCCGCCAGTGTCACATTGTTTAGAGAATACCCCAAAGAGGTTATATGATTTGTAAGGATGTTAGTATATATATATATATATATATATATATATATATATATATATATATATATATATATATATATATATATATATATATATATATATATATATATATATATATATATATATATATATATATATATATATATATATATATATATATATATATATATATATATATATATATATATATATATATATATATATATATATATATATATATATATATATATATATATATATATATATATATATATATATATATATATATATATATATATATATTAAAATAATTTACATTTACTTTACACTGTTAACGTAGTTACAATAAAGTATAGCATAGTAGGTAAGCTAAATGAATCCCCAACGCATTTCTGACATATAGAGATATATAATATAAGATGACATATAAATAAGGACCATCGTGGCGCAGAGGCGCAGCGTCTGCCTGTAAACACGTCGGTTTGTGGGTTCAATTCCTATTTGGAAAGATAAATTTTTCTATTTCTCTTTTCTTTGCCCTGCCAACTAGGAAAAGCGCGGCGTTGAGTTCCTCCACTCATGCAATATTTCGAAGCGGGAAACGGAGTGTCTTAATACTAGGTTTCCACGGTTCCTGCGCTTCCCTCTGCCTACCCTGCTATGTACAGGATAAAGCGTGAAGCTGTAAAAAAATAATAGATAGATTTAGATAGATAGAGAAAGGATATTAATGTCACTGCCTAATTCATTTGAACCGAACAGATAATATGTAAACAAGTTCAATTATACTAACCCCAATAGTAGATTTTCAACACAATACCCTATTACATTTTAATGTTCCAAAACTCTTTGTGTTCTAGGATTCATGATGCGTAAAGCAATTTGGATGTTACGTAAATTTGACGTAATTGTGCAATAGCCCTGTGTTGTGTGTACGGCTTTTTTGTATTCCTTGATACGATCTCGTCTAATAGAATTCATTATAAAAATGACCACTAAATTGTTTTATTAATGATTGTTTGTATAAAAATAAATTATTTTTTTAAATTTTTGTATAGAAAATACTTAAATGTGAAGATAAAGTGGTGGTCGATACGCAGAAGTACTAGGTCTGACTGTTACGATAAGTAGAGTAGAGTAGAGTAGTAGTAGAGTACAGAACATAAGTTCTTTCCAATACGTACTTAAGAAATAGATTATTTTATCACTTTAGTAATAAGATAAAACGTTGTAAAGTATTGAGTTCTAACACTCAAAACGCATTGACTTGAAAGGTAGATTTCAGAAGACGGAGTGTCTTGACATTGTCCATGGCCACACAATAGTGTGAAATAAAAGTTTTTTTTTTAAAAAATCCTTACTTGTTTTGATTTTCACTTTCATTATAACAAAGAACTCCACTGGTACATATAAGTGTTAACTTAGGATTATATAGACCTCGAGGCTAAGCTAACTTATCTTAATGTAGCTTAATTTTTTTCAAGAAATTTAATGTTCATAATCACATTATAATACAAATCTCAATAGAGCAACTGTGCGTTCCGGTTCACAATTAATAATTAACATATTTAAATATTTTTTTTTTTAACTTCACGCTTTATCCCGCATATGGCAGGGTAGGCAGAGGGAACTGCAGGGACCGTGGGAACCTAGTGTTAAGACACTACTTAGTCCCTGCTTTCTCCGTCCCCGCTTTCCGCCTTTTTCGAGGCATTGCGTGTTAAGTGGCGGAACTCAACGCCGAGCTTTGCCTAGTTTGCCAGAGCGAAGAAAATGGAATGGAAATAGAAAAATCCATCTTCTCCGACTGGGGATCGAACCCAGAAACCGTCGCGTTACAGGCAGACGTTACGCCTCTGCGCCACGACGGTCCTCATTATTATTTAAATAATTGTTTGTATATATATATATATATATATATATATATATATATATATATATATATATATATATATATATATATATATATATATATATATATATATATATATATATATATATATATATATATATATATATATATATATATATATATATATATATATATATATATATATATATATATATATATATATATATATATATATACAAAATATTAAATATAAAATAAATAAAATTCTTCCAAGACCGGGTGACTGACTGACATCGTATAGCCAAACTACAAGGCATAGAAAGAACTCAAATGACTGAACATTACTGAAATTTGACATAGCATAGGATTTTACCTTTTATAGTCTATATATCTACATTGTAGGCTGTATATAATTACATAATACAATACAAATAAGCACTGAACTAATGTGAAATGAAAGCTCGCAAAACAAAATCAAAACGGAAAGGGCAGAACGGTAATAAGCGGATAGAAATGAATAGATAATAATTTTGTTAATAGCATTATGGAGACAATACATTGCGTTCATAATGTGTAGGGTGACAATAGTTCTCTTTGGAGAATATTCTCTCTATAATAACTCCTAGAAAATATAGTGTTAAGACACTCCGTTCTACTTTTTAATGACTAATTAAGGTGATAAAACTAAATACCGGTCATGTTATTAGTCCAGTAATTCAAATAAAGGAAATATTTTGTGTACAATAATTATTTTAAAATATTGTACGGGATTTGAAAACATTATCAAAACTATCATATAAAATATGTAAAGAAAACTATAATATATTTTTCATGTTGTATGTTGTATGTTATATGCTGCCACGATAGTGGATAACAACATATTATTATTATTCACTTGTTGTATAAATTCCTAACAATTATGTGTTTACTGAGAAGTCCATTTATAGGTGACGAGGTTATGTGAGATATACACACATATAGTCACCAATTATGCATGTGTCATACATAATGTTTTCTTGAGTATGATATATACAATAACATACAATTATTTTTATTGAAGAATTAATGAATAATTCTACTTTTTTTTCCAAGGAGGCCAATCCCCCAATTGTAACTTCACAGAGGTCTTAAAGGACTTCTCAGCAGGAATCTAAATATATACATACATATATAATATAATAATAATAATAATAATAATAGCCTTTATTTAACAACTATCACCTTAATACAACATAATTAAAAAAAATTTATTTGTTTGACACCGGTACGTGAAAATTGTCTTGCTCTTCAGCATAGGCCTCCCCTAGAGCTCTCCATCGAATACGATTTCTCGCTTCTCTTGTCCAAGTGTGTCCCGCTGTTTTTTTTATATCGTCTTCCCATCTACGACGTTGTCTTCCTTTCCTTCTTTTGTATTGCCTCGGGCACCACTCTGTTACGTCTTTGGACCATTTATCCTTGTAACTTCTAATCATATGTCCTGCCCACCTCCATTTTAATTTTTTGATACAGTAAGTAATATCTGTAATTCTAGTTTTCTTCCTTATAGTATCTAGTTTTATTTTATCTTTTAATTTGATGTTCAGTATGCTTCGTTCCATATCATGTTGGCAAACTTCTAATTTATGTATGTTATTGTTAGTTAAGCTCCACGTTTGACAACCATATGTCATGACAGGTAGAATGCATGAATTAAATATACCGCTTTTCGCTTTCAGCGGTACATGTGGGTTTTTCATTACCTCCTTAAGGGACCAGTATCTTTTCCATGCTAAAGTTATTCTGTTATTAATTTCCTTCGTTGTAAGGTCTACTGGAGAAATGATCTGCCCGAGGTAGGTGTATTCCTCTACATATTTTATGGATTCTCCTTTAATAATTATAGGATTTTTTTCCGAGTTTGACATTATTTTAGTTTTATCCGTATTCATTGTCAATCCTACTGTGTCACTTTCGTATACAAGCTGGTCCATCATCGTTTGTAAGGTTTTCGCATCTTCGGAGATTATTATTAGATCATCTGCAAATCTTAAATGGTTTAGTCGCACTCCATTGATATTTAATCCATATTTATCCCAATTAAGACGCCTAAACACGTGTTCAAGTACGGCTGAGAAAAGTTTAGGTGACAGAGGATCTCCCTGCCTTACTCCTTTTTTTATCGGAAAAAAGGCGCCATCCCTTTCAGTTCTTATTTTTGCTTTCATGTCCTTGTATATGTTGGTAATCAATCTAATATATTTTTTCTCTACTCCTTGTGTTTCTAAGGCTTCCCAAATTTTATCATGTTTTAAGGAGTCGAATGCTTTATTATAGTCTACGAAAGCAAGGTAAAAGGTAATATTATATTCGCTACATTTTTGGATTACTTGTTTAATGGAATGGATATGATCTATCGTCGAGAACTCACTGCGAAAACCTGCTTGTTCTTTGGGTTGGTTTTCATCCAAAGTCTTTGTCAAACGATGTAGCAGTACTTTTGAAAATATTTTGTACACATTGGACATCAAGCTGATGGGTCTATAATTAGCTATATCATCTTTTCTCCCTTTTTTGTGTAGTAATATAATTGTTGATATAGACCATTGTTTTGGTATGTATTCTGTACGCAAAATTTCATTAAATATATCCGTGATTATGTTTAACGTTACTTTGGATGATCCTATCAGTAGTTCGTTAGATATGCAGTCTCCTCCAGGCGTTTTTCCTTTCTTCTGTGATTTGATAGCCTTTTCGACTTCCTCCCGTAGTATACAGGGTATCTCCTCTTCGACTGTGGCAACATCCATCACTAACTGCTTAGATTCTTCTATTGTTAAATTATTGTTGTATAATTCACGGTAAAATTCAGTTGCCACTTCTAATATTTTTATTCTATTTGTGTTGTTTTTCTTATTTCTATGGTTTTTAATATTATCGATCCATGTTATGTTATCTCTTAATTCGGTTTTTGCCTTCTTGATTCCGCCTGAGTTTTCTATATGATAATTTAATGTTTCGGTTCTTAGTTTTTCTCTGTGTTTTCGTATTTTCAGGTTTATTTCTTTGCTTAGCTTTATTATTTCTTCTTTGTTGTTTTTCCTATCACTTAATAAGGTTTTTCTCTCCATAATCAATTTTCTTGCTGCTGGACCTACTTTATCTTTTTCCTCTTTTATTGCTCTCAACTTGTTTTCAGTTGTTTTCAATTCTTTTTCTAGAGCGTCGTATTGTGTTTGAACTTCATCAAGTTTATCTATTTTTTCAAGATTTGTGCGTAAGTTCTGCAGAATGTGGTCCGGGATAGGTAGAACTACAGGTTTCGTACTGTAAATATTTTTCCTAGATGTTTTTGGTTCTCTTGTATATAATTGTCCTCTAAGTAGTCTGTGGTCTGTGTTATAGTTAAATTGGTTGACAATATCTATGTTTGTAAACAATCTTGGTTTGTTCGTAACAATGTAATCTATTTCATTGTTTATCTTGCCATTCGGTGACACCCATGTCCATTTCCTGTTAGTATTTCTCCTGTAGTAGGTATTCATGATATGTAGGTTGTTTTCCAATGCAAAATTTATCAGTCTTTGCCCATTGTCGTTCCTTTTTCCTGTTGTATATGGTCCGAGAACTTTGTCTTCGTTTATTTCCCTCTTCCCTATTTGACCATTGAAGTCCCCTAATATGATTATATTTTTGTATAGTGTTGGCATTATTTCGTTTAATTTGTTGTAAAAGTCGTTTTTTATTTCTTCTTTTGTAATATCGGTCGGGGCGTATACTTGAACGATCGAAGAAGGGTTTTTATATCCAGGTAACTTAATATTTAAGACTGCTATCCTATCTGATATGCCACGAAATTCTATGATTTCATTTTTGAGATATTTTTTTACCATAAATCCTACCCCATGAAGGCCAGGTATTACGTTTTTGTAGTAAAATATATATTTATCATATTCCTCAATTTTTTCGTCAGCTCTCCTCACTTCGCATATGCCTAAAATATCCCAATTTACTGTTTCCAATGCATTTTCTAATTCGATTAGGCGTTCTTGAGATTTTAGCGATCTAGTGTTTAGTGTAGCTATACTTAACCTGGTTCTTTGTTTTTGCTTAGTTTTTTCGGAGAATTGTTTGTTAGGGCATTTGAAACTATTTACTGTAGGCTCTTGGGGGGGACGGTCGAACTCCCCGCGGTGACCAACCGTATTGGGGATTTGTTTCGGTTCTGCTAAAATTATTTGTGTTATATTTAATTTCTTCGCGTTTCCGGTGTCAGAGAATTCCTATGCCTTATGAGATTGTGTTTGTTTTTCTGACAGGGAGATAGATCGGGCTCTCATGTACGCAAATGCGTCAGTTTTATGCATTTTAATCGGGGCAGTCCTCGTTCTCCTTTCTGTGGAGTCCATTTGTCTTTGGATGTTCTTAGGTGACATAGAAATTTCTCTTTTCCTCTTTTCTATTTCTGGTTTTCCTTTTATTATCAGTTTATTATTCTTGATGAATGCTTCATTTCCTTTCTCTCTTTCTCCTTTTAGTTGTTGCTGTAGGATTTTACGTAGTTGAAGCGTTTCTTTTGATAAATCATCAGTAAGAAAAGTTTTATGTGGCAGTTTTGTTTTATTTTTCATTACTTCTACCTTCGTTTGATATGACGTAAATGCGATAAGTATGGGTCTAATTTTACTGTTATCTTGCTTTTTTCCTAGTCTGTAGTATTTATCTATTTCGAAGTTTTGTATTTTAATATTAATTTTTTGTAGGGTATCTTTTATTATGTTTAATAATTCTGTGTGATTCGTCTCAGTTTCTTTAACACCGTGTAGTATAATATTATTCTTCTTATTCATCTCTTCTAAATATTTTACTTTTCTGTTCAATGTTTGCACTTCAGATTTTAACTGCTTATTTTCTTCCAATAATGGTTGTATTTTAGTATCTATAGTTTGCATTAAGGTATCAGTAATATTCTGTGTAATAGTTGTTGTCTGTTTTTCTAATTCTATTTTCATCATTTGAAATAGTTGTAGCATTTCCACTGACATACCTTTATTCTCCATAATGCAATAACAAAACGTTTCACTATATGTGTATCCGAACGTTAATGTTTCGTTTGTAATGTTGGTACTACTGCTATTGTGTACGTCCGTGAGACTTGACAAATGTCAGTTGATAATTGAAATGTTTACGTTAAAGTATTGAATGATCTCTAACCTTCAAACTGTGGTATTTTTGGTGATATTTTCCAATATAATTTCTATTCCTGGTGAATTTTGACGGAATTCAGGTCGATCCAGTTCCAATGTTGTGGTTATTTGTTACTTTTGTATGATATTTGCTGTTTTTCACTAGTTTTTAAATTAATAACTCGGGAGCACTACAAACGTATTGTTACTTATTTGACAGCCGGAAACGGAAAAAACATATATAATATATATATATATAAATTAAAGCATAGGTTATGTATTGCATATGTAATAAAATCGACTTGTCGGTTTCTAATTCCAAAATAGTTATGTTTGAGCCACATCAAAACAAAAAAATATCAAAGAAATGTTTTTTTATTGCAAGCAAGTTGGAATTATTTGAAATAAGGAAAAATAAATAAACTTTACTATGGGATAATAGGATTTGTGTTTTATGCTTGAAAGTTTAAAAGCCTGGTGGCTGTAATAAAGCTTCGGCTTTTTGAATGACAATATACGGGACCGCCCACAGCACATCCGGTGACTGTTCACCGGCAGTTCGACCTGGACCGGTACAGGCATACTATTTAATTACCTGGAATAGAATTAATATATATGGAGATAAGTATAGTAGTAGTAGATAAGTATCTATATATTTTTTAAGGTTCCATACATCAACAGAAAAATTGTAAGCTATTTAAATGTATCGTAAAATTTCCAGATGTATTAAAAGCTTATATTTATGCATTCACATTATATGTGAATTCATTTGCTTTTTTTGCTTCACGCTTTATACCACATATGGCAATGTAGGCAGAGGGAATTGCGGGAACCACAGAAATCTAGTGTTAAGACACTCTGTTCCCTGCTTTCCGCCTTTTTTCAAAGCAATGCGTGTTGAGTGGCGGAACTCTCAATTTTCGTAAGTTTTTCATCTCGCTGACCTTAAATCTCAATATTGGTATAGAATGCGCAGTATACAAGTCCAAGTAAACAAATAAATAAGAACGAAGACGTATTATAAAACATAAGCTACAACTCATTTATTCAATCATTATATGTAAAACCAGTTCACACTCGATTGATATTTTATATTTAAACTTACTCAAAAAGTCTTGTCACTTCAATCAGGCAAAAATAGATTTAAGTCAATACAAGATAAGTTAAGAAACTTGTCTTCTATTAACTTAAATATATTTTTTCCATATAACGATCATATTGTGTGGCGAGTACTTAGAAGAAATAAAATAAGCTTAAAGATTCATATATATGATTATTATTTAAAACAACTGATGAACTTTTCAAGACGTGATGAACTAATAAATAACTGATCAACTTTTAAAAAACTCATGTACTTTCAAAGAATGATGAATTTTCAAAGCACTTTTCAACTCATTTTTATTTCGTGTCTCTTTTACAATTACTGTCGAAAAAAATATAGGTACTTACATACAAGACAGCTTTTAAATTCATAAAAAGCTTTTATAAAATCTAATCAAAGCTTATAATGAATACAAATTGGCTAAATCATTTAATTAATAATCTAATGTTATACAGTTTGGTCTATCAAAAACTAATAAAACGGTACAAACGAGAAAGAATTTATAGGCTCAGCTATAAAATTACAGTACGACTCACGACAAAAACGTATAAGCATACAGATGGCATTTTAAAATCGCTAAGTTTTTTAACTTTATATATTCTCATTTCACATTCTGATATAAAGATCAACGGATGAACATTAAAAATAAGTATCCTACGTATTAAATACGATGATTAGCGAAATGATGTGAATAATATTAAAGAGTCGTTAATGTATTTTAATTTTGTACTACAATATTTTTATTACTATTTATTATATTTGTAGATATAGTAAAATCAAATAAAAATAAAAGTCTTGTAAAAAATTTTACTAACAATTTTACTCTACTATCATCATTTAGACGGGCCTCCTCAAGTATAGATCATTGAGCCCAATCCTTAGCTGAAATCATCTGTAATTTCCAATTTTTAATATTCGTATTTAATATTATTTTCATAATTTTCAATTAAAAAAGCTTTAAAATGTAAATATATATTCATGTACACGTTCCATCCACATTATAAAAGCTGTATTCCATTTATAGAAGGGCAAAGAGAACCACTAAATTCCCTACCTTCGATCCAACTTTCATGACATTGTGGAGTGGAGTAGAGTGGAGTGGAGTTTCAATCCAAGCTTTGCATTGTTCTAGAGCAAGGCAATAAATATAATCAATTTTACCAAACAGGCATCGAACCCATAACCGTTAGCTTGACACTCATGCTTGTGCCCACAGTATCGTATTCACATGATTGATAACTATAAACTAATAATACGTAATACAACAGATTTCTCTTCTATTGTCGGACAGCACATTTGAGAAGCCGCTTACATTTTGTAATCCGACGTACTAAGCATATTCAATGTGCCATACACAATACATGGTTGTCATGTTATTTGAAAAGCGTGACAGATTTACCTTGTGCCTGAACATATATTGAAAATGTACATTTTGACGTCGGCAAGGCATTAGACACACCCATTTCGATCTTGTAGAAAGGCAGTGCTAGCCTTAACAGGCGTCCTGCCTTTCTCCGAAGCGAAGATAAGAAACAACTAGTAAAATACGAATCACCAAGAAAATGTTTACGACATCTAACCTGCGACACGACTAAATTGAAAATCCATTCAAATCACTCAAACAAATTTACTTGTGCGCTGACTTCTTAAGCCTACGGTCTTGTGTCGACGGCCTTAAAAGTTATTTTGGATCAGTTTTAAATTTTGTATAATATAAACGAATTGTTCGTATAACTATGTCAAGAATGGGAGAGGCGTAGGCAAAACACTATCAAACGCTGACCTTTCCATTAGATACTCGATCTCTATTTTATGGCTTTGCCTTAAGATATTTCAAATGATAGTACATTTTAAATAGGCAAATGAATTGCTTGTATAGCTTCATCTTTTTCCAATATACCTGTAATATAACTAACATAAGGAAATTATGAGCTATACACTTTTAGTTTCAGTTTGTACAAATTAATATTTAACTGCGTTCAAAATCTTCATTAATTAGAAAAAGCGTAACTTTTTCTTAAAATAAATAATTTATCAACCATTAATAGTCTTCTAATAATTCAATTCACAAATCATAATATTTTATATAATATATTTCTCGTATATAGATAGTTAGAGCGACTTCGAGTAACTGCATACTAACGGCGGAACTCAACGCCGCACTTTATCATAAATCTCCATAATAGCCTAGTTTATCTGCTGCTGACCTTAACATCCCCCTTCATATACAGTTGTATATTCCTATGTACCTTTACAGGCAAATACAATCTTTACACGCAAAGATCAGAAAACTTACCAACTTAATAACAAGTTATTTATAAGTGATTTATTTACTCGTTTTTTGAATAGCATAGTATGAAAATAAATTATAGGCTCGAGGAACCTAATGTTAAAGTACCCGTACGCCATTAATAAACAAAATGAAAATATTTCATTCTAGCCGAGTGAGAATCGAACCAACGGCCGTCGCGTTTATAAGCAAATGCTGTGGTTTCCACCACGACGGTCCTCGTTGATTGACTAAAGATAGACTTAATGTGCCAATTTAGTGGTTATATACATATTAAAGTTCAAATTAAACTAAACAATCGTCAATAATACCAAAACGATCAACAGAAGAACACATTGTAAATACTTAATAAGTTGACTACGTCCATATATATCCAATATAGAGTAGCATTAGGTGTTTCATAAACACAAATTACGTCATCACTCCATACATTTTCTGAGAGGATCGGCGAAAGCATACAAAGTGGTTACATAGTTTGAATATCAAGCGATATCAATAGATTATCAGTTTTTTTCTTCTTCAATATTTATAGACTATTGTAGTCGGCAAGGGACGTGTGTCAGCCTATTATTTCGGCCTGTGCCCACGCGGTGAGAATTTCGAATGGTCGCTAGGAAAGTTTGTTGAACTTGATACATAGTTGGTAAGAATTAACACATTTAGCGTTTCTTAAGCCACTGTGACATAGTGGTGTATAGTTCAGTCCACATGGTGAAAGGTTCGATTTGCATTAAGAGAATTTAATAATTTAATTGGCTTGTTGTGATATAATGAAAAATCGATCTGTCACCCAACACGCAATGTTAAAATTTCTGTTTACATTTTATTTTGACAAATTGAGAAAAAGAGAAAATCTCGCTGAGTTTCTTGTGCTGGTTCTTCTCAGGTCTGAGGCATTAACTCTAGTGAAATGGTAGTAAATTATATAAAAAAAAGTGAATGCTGCATTCTTATTTTTAATAAATGTTTTGATTTTGACTTTTTCTGGAATGCAATCGAAAAATAAAGAACAGTGATTTAAGCCCATATAAAGCGGGATAAAGCGAAATGAAGTGAGGTAAAGCGTGAAGCCCAAAAAAAAATGCTTAGTCACGACTAAGTAAGATGATTTTAATATTGTAATTAAATTCAAATACAGTAGCTTCTCGTTTATATTATATATTTGCAATGGAGATTACTATATATACAATTTCAATTACGTTTTTTTCTGAATCGAGTTGATACGTATCAACGTAATTCATTATAAAGAATCGTCGATAACAAAAAACTATAATTATCGCAAAAACCTTTTAAAATTGGTTAATTGTATAGCTTATTATCGTTTTTTTTTTCTTTTTAAATATAGATACATGTGCCATAATATTAGTATTTAGATTCAAACTTTTTGTTAAATAATATTATGATGTTTAGAATTTTTGTAGTCCTGTATACAATTAAAAATAATGATTTTCGCTGTTCGAAACGTATTAATTCGAAACGCCTAACTCTATATAATCTCCTGTTCAAAAGCAATAATGACAATATTCTACGTCATACTTTAAAATACAAAATAAAAAATGCATACCAGGTAAATTTTGCTTAGTTACACACCTGACAGAGGTCAGTGAAATAACATTTCAATAACCACTTTCCACGAAAAATATATTTTATTTTAGCTATTTTCTTGAAGTACAAGAACATATGATAATTTAATCAAACAATTGGAAGAAGAATTAATGCAAAATCTTGTTGCAAGTACTCCTTACAAATATCAATACAGTTGAAGTAAATAAAGCTTGTTACGATAAGAAAAATCTAAAACACGCAATTCCTATACACAGTAGTGCCTAACACAGACATAAACTTGTATCTACACTGTACGCCGTAGATGGTTCAAACGTTATGCAGTTAATACGCGATGCAATTGCTCACGTTGATTCCATCGGCGTTCGTTTGGCACACAATTTGTTGTGACTGACGCAGCAACAGGTATTCTATATTATATGCGATACGATTTTATATATACTTATATATATATATATATGTGATATTTTTATGTATATTTAAAAAAAATCATAGTTATATGCGATACGATTTTATATATACTTATATATATATGTGATATTTTTATGTATATTTAAAAAAAATCATAGTTTTTAAGCAAAATATATTATCAACTTAAGTAAGCATTCATTTCGTTGAGTCATAAAATGACTAGTAGTTTTGAAATATGGCAATAATTGTAATATTTCATGATATTCAAGGAGTTTCGTTTGATAAATATTAAAAAAATAATAATATTACTTAAAAAACACTTATAAATATTTTAAATATTGTTTCCGTCCTTATATAATAAGACCGTCGTGGCGCAGAGGCGCAATGTCTGCCTGTAACGCGACGGTTTCTGAGTTCGATCTCCAGTCGGGGAAGATGGATTTTTCTATTTCCATTTTCTTCGCTCTGGAAACTAGGCAAACCGCGGCGTTGAGTTCCGACGGAGAAAACAGGGACTAAGCAACAGAGTGTCTTAACACTAGGTTCCCACAGTCCCTGCAGTTCCCTCTGCCTACCCTGCCATGTGCGGGAAGCGTGAAGCTAAAAAGCTAAAAAAGCTTTTATTCAATATTTTTTATTAATTTTTATATAATTTGTCATAGTATTAATATCGGATCGCGTACAGTGTGTACCTCCGCATGTGCACGCGTTTCCTTATTAGGCACCGAGTGCAGGAAATCGTCTATGATGCATCGTAATGTACTGGATAAATCTAAGCTCATTTATAGCAAGTATGTAAAAATTGCTTAACATATATACGATGGCAAGTTTACGTGGACTGGTATTACTGTTTTTGTTAATTTGATAAGTCAACTGATTCAAAATTATGTATAAAAGAATAAAATATATTTTTTTGTATATTTGAAAAATGTGGAAAGTTGATAAAAATCAAGTAATTAAATAATTACAAGTAAATTAAAAGTATCACTTAAGGTACTAAAATACACAATAATCGTGTTGAAATTTTATAAGTTTCTTAATAATATTATTTTTTGAGCCATTGTAGTGTGGTGGCAATGCACTCGACTGTAAACGTGGTAGTTGTGGGTTCGATTTCTACTTGGGAAGAACAAATTATTTGATTTTCTCACCCTGGTAACAAAAGTAGGGAACGAAATATCTTATCCTTAGGATGTCTGTGTGAAACTTGCTATATGTTGGAAATAACGTGAACTAATTTATTTTTTCCTTTCGTATGAAAAAACATTTAAAAAATGTTAAAAGTATAGATTTAAATTTTCTAAAGAGCAAGACGTAACGAGCTATAAGCATATAGCATTGATTTAAATCAATTCAATACGAGTAAATAAAAGTGGAACACAGCTTAGAAAATGGTCCCAGCTACTTCAAGTGGTATTAATAATATAAATTTGATACAAATAATAAGACTTTAGGAGCAGAGTAGATCAGAGAGACATGGTGGTGGAGTGAGAGGTGGATCTCAGCCATTCTTTATATTATGAATAACGCGCATATGCGTTTGCGCAGCTCAAAATAATTAATTCGTTAAGTTTAAGATCAAATTCGTTCATTCGCTCTCCGCTCATTTTTTTTTATATTGCTGTTGTGGCTTGGCTCAACACTTTGCTTTCCTTGCTTGCTTCCCTCGAATGTGTAGTCAAATGCTATGATTATATTTATTATTTAGTAATACATTACAGGTTAACATAATAGCTTATAATACAATAACAAAGCTGCTTTATAGGCTGTAAAGGCTTGTTAGCTTATTTATGAAGTGATTGTTTACGACATAGACTTGACGTGTTTGCTAGCCATTTATCGGAGATTCCTTAAGATTTATATAGCGATTAACAGTTGTGTTATTTCTTACAAACTATATGTACATACATACATATATACATGTATAATATATGGTATTAACATTTATGAATTCTCTATTTGTTACATTATGATATATAGAATTAATGAAACAATTTGGGGTTAATAATCTCTACTCTCTTTATTTTTATATAAAAAAATACTACTTCACAGTACTAATATGTGGTACTTATGTACAGAACGTAATTACGCAACCAAAGTTGTTTGAAATGTTTAAAATAATAAGGAGCTTTGTATTTTATACTTCAGTGTCTTGTGATATTTAGTTATGCGCCCACGCAAGACGTTTCCCGTCAGTGTCAAATTTCTACCTCATATGTTAACAGCGTGTACATATATGCATGTTCTATAATCCGCTATGTAAACAGCTTTTTTGGATATTTTTTTAATATGTTTACTTATTGTGGAATGGTATTTTGGGAGGAAAATATTCAGTTGTATAGTGCCAACAGACGCGTATTATATCATTAAATATGGCAAAATTAAGTCTTCAGTACAAAATTTTAATCGTTTTATATTAAAATCGCATTAAAATATGAGAATCGCAAAATTGAAAATTCATTGTTGATCTTAGTGTTAGAAGTATGTAGAAATTATCTATATAAATAGCATTGACGATACGAAAACAACTGGTTAGAGAGAGAGTGACACCTCGGTTGACCTTAATAGTAGATGAAACAAATTTAATATTTATGCTGGAGAAAGACGAAGTAAAATGCATAAGGGACAGTCTGAAGGGTTCCGAAATAATAGGAGGTGAAAGACAGTGTCTGAGGTAAAAGAGAGTCGAAGAGTTTTAAGAGAACCAAGCTCTTTGCTGTCTTATTTTAAAAATAAAGAAAGTAGAGCTTAAAATAAATATTATTAAAAAGACCGTTTTAATAATCGTTGGTTGTGTCACCTTACATATCAATGAAGCCAAATTTGTTACGTACGCACCTTCTGTAAAATTCACAAAAAATAATAATTATCTTCCAAATATATACAAAAAAAGCCACATTTTACTTCATTACGCAAAAAATACGTTAGCAGCTGTAGTTAAACGAGTAATAACTACACGTTTACAATGGTAGAGACAGAGATTGTGCAGGTATTTCCTTTCTCGCCGGTTATTTTTTAGTTTTAAGTTTATCGTGAAGTGCCATCGGCGACATTGTTTTCGATTACATGCTTTTGAATTTTGCATACCAAATATAAAAAAAATCAATTAATTAATGCGTTCGTCCATCAAAGGACAGCACGTAATTAACGTCTCAGCTGCTGCACACGATTATTGCTAATAACATTGTATTCGATGGCATTCAAATGGTTTGCTAGAACTTTTTACTTTTTAAATAAACCAAACTTAGATATATTCAAATTCTTTATATTTTCTTCCTTCATTCTTTATGTAAAAATATTTAGTAATATATTAGAATATATTAGTGTGATTTTGTGTGAACTTTTAACGTCTCTTTCAGTATTAGCGTACATTTTTGGTTTATTTAAAAATTAATTAAATAAAATTAAAAATTAATTTCTATAATAGTTCTTAAATTAATATTTCCTATAGTAATTGGATTATCTTTTATTAAAAATAGCAAAGACAAATGCTATGCTATAAAATATAATGATTATAACACAAATAATTTGTATCAAGCAGAGCAAACAAAAAATAAGAATTTTGACACAGCTTAATAAGAACGTAAATTTTAGTGGTCAAATTATACGAAAAAATTCCTAAATAAGTAAGTTCAAATTCTGTTTCATTCAAATGTAGTAGAATAACAGTTAAAAATAATTTAAAACATAGTGTATATAATAATTTAAAACATAATATTAATATTTAAATTAGATATATTATAAATTTACCTCATAGTGTCATCTCATTTTCTAAAAGTAAGCTATCAACTTAATGTCAAAACATATCCTTTAAATTTAAACCAAAGGCAAATGGGTGCGAATTTAAAACATTACAAATGATCTTAAATGATAGTCAAGGTATAATGACTATAAATCATAGTGTGGAATAACGAATAATGAAATTTGCATAAATATCGCTTAGGCTATATTAGACGCATAATTTTAACTTTTACCACGCCATTATTAATGTAGCATCATTAGGGCAGAATCTATAGCAGTTACTATCACGGTTTTTGAAGCGTTATATATTTTTCACAGACATACGAAAAATACATATGTATGTATTAGATTCATGCTTTATCTTGCATTTAACTGAGGGAATCGAACCTAGTTATCATAAAATTTTCAGGATTGGATGGAACTTAAGACTGCCCTTTATTTATGTTGTTAGAAGTAAAATATTATTAATTTCCAAAAAAAAGAAACTATTCCACTGTGTCACGATGGCTTAGTTAAATTCAGTTTCTTTTTCCAGTAAAATTCTAATGTTAATAATCTAAAACGTTTACTTTTAAGTTTCTTCTGTATTTTGATAAACAGCCTTCAAGCTTATATTCATTATAGGCCCATCCAATATAAGTTCAAACGTCTAAAGCCAGACGTTGCTAAAATTTACATATTCTCTTCAATAGGAAACAAACCCACAACTACCACGATTGTTCAATAAAGCTCCACCTGCACTATAAATGCATCAATTTTAAAATATACAAGTAATAATTAAAACAAAAACTATGGATTAAGCGAGTCAACCCGCAGGCTAACGGAATGCACGCGGCGAAAAAGATCAGTAATTGTAGAACGGTGTCAAAACTGCTCCGGGCAGTTTTTGGCAGCACCTGTTGATGATTAAAGTGTAAAACGGACTTTTGTTATTACATTTGAAAATTGCGTTCAAAATATTGTGTATTATTTTATTTTCTAAAATGTTATATACATAATTAGTTGTCTAACTATAATTAATTAATTAATATTATTTTTTAATCTGTACATATTGTATAGTAACAATTGTAGACTATCATTGCAGAATAAAAGTAATAATATTTGTATATAATTCTCATATTGTAAAAGTCAAGTGTGTGTTCAGCTAAACGAGGTAATCTCCAGAACTATAAGTTCAAACTTATCTATTCATCGTGTAAAAGACTAAAGACCTATATTACACGTTAATCTCTTTGTAACCGTAACCGCTGTAATCCACTGTACCTGAGGTCAGAGGTATCTCGGTAACTTAGAATTCGTTTCGTATCTAATATCTAGTTTATATAGCGTGCGTATATTTTACACCGTGTATATTTCATGGAGGAGGAATTTTAAAAATATTACTTCAAAATGACTTCATATGTTGAGGTATATATATATATATATATATATATATATATATATATATATATATATATATATATATATATATATATATATATATATATATATATATATATATATATATATATATATATATATATATATATATATATATATATATATATATATATATATATATATATGGAAAAGCTTCAAAACAAATGTAGATCTTATCGATATGATCTTATCTTCTACCTAACTGTACTAAATGATATAATTCACTCAATAACTTTACTTGAGGATAGTTTACTAGTATCCCGTCATATACAAGCCTTTGCGGACACACTACTATAAGTTATATATATATATATATATATATATATATATATATATATATATATATATATATATATATATATATATATATATATATATATATATATATATATATATATATATATATATATATATATATATATATATATATATATATATATATATATATATATGGAAAAGCTTCAAAACAAATGTAGATCTTATCGATATGATCTTATCTTCTACCTAACTGTACTAAATGATATAATTCACTCAATAAGTTTACTTGAGGATAGTTTACTAGTATCCCGTCATATACAAGCCTTTGCGGACACACTACTATAAGTTCATCGCTTTTAGTCTTTATCATCTGAGACAACCCCCCTTTCACAAAAAAATCCTAACTGTACTACTTAAAATCATAGGGGTTTTTATAGTATCACAAAAAGTAATTGTATTTTTTATAGGTAAGATTATTTAGTTCATAGAAATTAAGACAACAAATAACATTTTTTTTTTATTTTACGGTAAACTGTCAGCCCTAAGTGCATTGAGCTTTAAGATCACTGGTTCTCAAATATACTTTAAGGTTTTCAGACAAAACTTTATTTAACTATGAGTATATAAACTTGGTTCTTATTCAAAATAAACTTAGATAAATTGCAGTAAAGTTATGACTTCAATTTCCGCTGCGTCTACGATTTTTGATATATGATGTTTCTTTTGTAACGCTCGAAAGTTTGAGCTTAAAATATAGATATGAGGTTCAAGCAAGTTTTCTAAATACAGTAACATAAAAAGTAACTAATATTTTAGAATTAATTAAAAAGTCTTTGTTTACGTTATATTCACTACGTTTTAGTTACCTAAAAATACTATTAATTATATATACAAAATTATATGATTTGTGTTGTTTAAATCTACAAGATGCTTTTGCTTATTTAAATTCGAAATATCTATTTTATTTTATTTTACACGCAGATAATATGAAAAAAAAATTATTTCACATGTCCACAAAACTCCAAAGTGAGTTGACCAGACTAAATGAAAGAGCAGTTATCAATCAAAGTGCCGAAACGTGGGTGTTGCCGCTAGCAGGACGCGAGCGTAAAACACTCGCCGACATCGACAGGGGTCATCAAATTGTGGCCAACAAGTCTAATAACATATAATAAAAAACATCGAAAATATATATAATATTAGATATAAAGATCATATAAAAATTGCAGGCCATGTGAAGTTAAGCTTGAGATCATCTGAAGTTTCATCATATATTAATTAAATCTCATATGTTATTCTTTCATACATAATGGATTATCGATTTGAAGTAATTACAACGTAACAATTTCATCAACTTGTAAGTAGTTATTATAGAAGTGATTTAGAACAGTATTTAAAAGCACTTGACTAAATATTAATTGAGTACATTGAACTTGCCAAATCTTATAAATATATATCTTTTGTATGTTTTTTGTTACATTAATTCTCCCAAACATTTGGATAGATTTGAATAAAACGTTTTGTGTAAAATAGACACTTAAAAATCACAATTTACACTAAAAGCAGCTAATGCTTTGTGTTCCACTCATAGGTTATTTTTTATTGTTTTCTTTAGCTTCACGCTTTATCCTGCATATTGCAAGGTAGGCAGATGGAACTTCAGGAACCATATGAACCTAGTGTTAAGACACTCCGTTGCCTAGTCTCTGCTTTCTTCGTCCCCGCTATCTGCCTTTTTCGAGGCATTGCGTGCTCAGTGGTGGAACTTAACGCCGCGCTTTGCCTAGTTTCCAGAGCTAAGTAAATGGAAATAAAAAATCCATCTTCCCCATGTGGGAATCGAACCCTTAATTATTAAATTATAGAAAGTCTTGAAAATCACGTTTGACGCTTTTTTATGCAGAAAAATGAGGAATCTTAAATATTTATAAGACATGTCATCTATCGCAAAAATAGACATATGAGAAAAATGCCTGTAAGTTCGATATGTAATCGGGAAATGAGTTCCGCTACGATGTAAGCGAATATTTGAAATAAGAAGAAAAGCGTCATAATGGTAGGACACTGTAATAATATAATAGGCTAATAATTATTTGCTATCCAGCTTACGTGAAAGGCTTGAAATAATGTTTATTTATTAGAACTAAATATATGCAAATTTTCGTAGTAATAATGTGAAGAAACTACCTATGTTAATTTAAGAAATGGTTAAAATTTATAAATGAAACGACAAATATAATAAATAGATAACCTAATAAATATTTCTCATACGAAGGTTAATTTTTACTTGAAGAAATCGATATTTTCATTTGCACACTATACAATATGTATTGTCTCAAAAATGGAACAGAAAAATATAGTTTCTTAATTAGCTTACCTCAACCTTAGATGTATAAAGGATTCAGTGTCTTGCTAAGAAAAGAGCTTTTATTTTACATTTTAATCGTTTCTTACATATGAATTATATGTAACAAATCAATCTTTATTTCTTTTTCATAATTTGTTTTTAAACTACATATATATATATATATATATATATATATATATATATATATATATATATATATATATATATATATATATATATATATATATATATATATATATATATATATATATATAT
Organism: Dione vanillae; assembly: GCA_037178615.1. Taxonomy (NCBI): domain Eukaryota; kingdom Metazoa; phylum Arthropoda; class Insecta; order Lepidoptera; family Nymphalidae; genus Dione; species Dione vanillae. Next base: position 1,550,649 of record JAZFAU010000127.1, read on the forward strand.
ATATATATATATATATATATATATATAGATATATATATATATATATATAATATATATATATATATATATATATATATATATATATATATATATATATATATATATATATATATATATATATATATATATATATATATATATATATATATATATATATATATATATATATATATATATATATATATATATATATATATATATATATATATATATATATATATATATATATATATATATATATATATATATATATATATATATATATATATATATATATATATATATATATATATATATATATATATATATATATATATAATATTTACGCCTCTTGTCAATAGTTTTTCCGCTCCTTTATAACAAGTATGTAAATAATGACAATTGACAAAATCGAAATTATAAAGCACAAAGATCTCTTAAGAAATACAAAGATGTCATGATAATAGATGAAATGAATGACAAGCAATATTAATTAACTTAAATCAGGCATACTTTAAGAATCTTAAATTTAAATTCATAATACTTGTTAAAACAATGATTATTTCAACAAAAACTACACCATGTCTTCATTAATTTGGTAGAAAACGATCGAGATACGAGATAAGAGAACACAATCCATCATTCTTGAATACAATTGTCAATTATTTTAAAGAAGTTCGCTAAGGGCGTCCGGCGCAATGTGTTGTTAATGTACTTATTATATATGTGTAACCCTTAATTTCAGGCAAAACACACTACATTTCGCTTACTATAAAATAAAAAAGAAACATACCGTCGTAGCGCAGAGGCGTTAGCGTCTGCCTGTAAATGCGACGGTTTCTGGGTTTGATTGCCACTCGAGGAAGATGGATTTTTCTATTTCCATTTTCTTCGTTCTGGCAACTAGGCAAAACGCGGCGTTGAGTTCCACCACTCAGCACGCAATGCCTCGAAAAAGGTGGAAAGCGGTGACGAAAAAAAAAAAAGCAGGGTCTAAGCAACGGAGTGTCTTAACACTAGGTTCGTATGGTTCCTGCAGTTCCCTCTGCCTACCCTGCCATGTGCGGAATAAAGCGTGAAGCTAAAAAAAAAAGAAACAATTTAATTTTAATAAATGACTTTTGCGTATATTTTAATTTTTATCCAGTGAAATTGTACTCCATTTATCATTTTACGGGGACACTATGTGTTGAATATAACTCAAAATAAGCACACTGTGCAACCAGTTCCATTAAATTTAGACAAAAATTCTTCATAATAATTCAATCTATATATAAATCAATATTTAAGTATAGTTTTAAAAAATAAATAATTTGTTTGCTTGTACGTGCTAATCTCACGAACTAATAATTCAATAAAAAATATTTTTACTAAAAACCACACATTTCTGAATTGTAACATCACGTTAATCGTTTTAACGTAATTCAAAGTATAGTCGTTCAAAGCTACCATGGCTCTTAGGATGTAAAGATGTAGCTAAATTCTGTTTTAAATATATTCAAAATATTACTAATTTATATAATTTCAAATCTTTACATGAAATCAAAATCAAAGTGTTATTTTCAGAGTGTACAGAAAAGACACTTCAACAGCGCCATGTGACAAAAGCCTTATCAACACATCTGCCTTTAAAGTACGCGTCGCCATTATTGATTGATAAAATTTAAAATTTTAAACTAAAGATTGACATAAATATAACTTTTTAAATAAAAAAATAAAACATATATATAATTAGTATGTAAAAAGTTATTTTGTCTCGATGTATCGGCGTTGAATGTTTCACTTGAGATCTGATAAAATACCAACTACGCAATTAATTTTATTTTAATTATTCTCAGTATATTTAATTATGAATGTAATGGGCTGCTGTAGCGGGTTCACATCCGGGATGAGGAATATTATTAATTAAGCAAAATTTTATGTTTCATACATATGAATTTGAAGTCAATTTAATGACACGCCATTGATCGTAAATTAAATATTTGAAAAGTGTATTCATTTTTAATTTTTACACGTTATTTTACTTTTAATTTATGCATTACCTAAATTTAGAAGGCTTTTGAGGGGCTATAAAATACTATGTACTAAATATTTAAATTTAACATATTGTAAATTTTGTTAAATTACTTATTATATTTTTTGTTTATAATATTATTTAATAATATTTCAGACAAAGCTTAACACGCAATGCCTCGAAAAAGGCGGAAAAAGTAAACAAGTGAGGACGGAGAAAGCAGGAACTAAGCAACGGAGTGTCTTAACACTAGATTCATATAGTTCCTGCAGTTCCCTCTGCCTTCCCTTCAATGTGCGGGATAAAGCGTGAAGCTAAAAAAAAATATTTTACCAAATAAACTCACCGTGTGTTCGCCATTTATTATCATATCTCATAAGCATATGTATTTAATTAAGTTTGTAAGTAATGAGAGTGTTCAGTCAAACGGACACGCAATAACAAGCTAACAAGTAGGTATACGAAAGTACTTTAATTTAAAACGAAAAATAATAATTTTTACTTTTTCCCTATACCTAAAGCTTGTTATGTGTATTTTTTTTTTAATTTTACATATATATATATATATATATATATATATATATATATATATATATATATATATATATATATATATATATATATATATATATATATATATATATATATATATATATATATATATATATATATATATATATATATATATATATAATATTATAAGTAAATTAATTATAAGTAAATTAATTGCAGGTTCTAATGTTTAGATAATATTTAAAATTTATATACCGCAACTAAACTCCCACATTCCTTACATATAACGTATCCATCACATACAATTTTTTAATATTTATATTTCGTAAAGTCATTAAAATTTTCGCTACTCAACAGTGAATGAAAAGAAGTGCTATCTGCGTACACTAACTCACCACTATCACTAACTAACCACTACTAAGAAAAATATATTCCATAAGTAGTTAATTTATAATACTTAAAACCATTGAAATTTATTAAATACCTTATTGTATCACACCAATAACAAGCAAAAGATAGATTTGCGCTGTCAAACAAAAATACGCAAAAAAATTATAAATGAGACATAATAAAATGATTTATAATCTATATACAGGGAGCTTGTCTATACTTATTAACCGATAGATCGTATTTTCACGGTCTAGATACCAAAAAATAGCTTTTTAACGGATATTCGGAAAAAAACACAAGGTGTTGCGTGCGTTGTACGCACCTGCGTTGCGTCCAACACTATTGTATGGTTATTATCGAATTTATTATAACAGGTGTATTAGTTATTCTAACAGACATTGATATAATTAAAAGTTTGTATTGTGAAAGATGGAGAATAGATTTGCTCACCGTCGTGATACTAAAATTTATATTTTAGCTTATACGAGTATGTCATTTTTATACAACGCCTACTATAATAATCAAATCTAAATATTAATTAATATTTTAATGATTATATATGTAGTTAGTTATTTATTATGTATATTACAATTAAATATTTATATGTATATTTAATTTTAGCAGTTGAAGTAGTTTAATAATGTTACAGCTTTTGCCAACAGCCTAACTGTCATTCTTTTTACTTGCCTTCAGTTTCACAGTTTAAAGAGGATAATGTGTATATAGTGTCAAGGTCCTCCATGTCTTCCTAAATTCGATACCAAATCTTGACGAGTTGGCGGAACTTAACGCAGCTTCTTGTTCAAATTAGCATATGATTTTTTTAATACATTTGTTATTGACTCTATGTCAGAATAATTATAGTTCAATTAAGTGATGAAACTTTTTATATTTAAAATGAAACTCAGCAACCCATGAATATCACTAAAACGTTCAATCAACACTTTAAGTAAGATTTAAACTAAAGAATTTGTTTGTTTGAATACATAAATCTCAGAAACTAGAGGAATTTTATTTTACCTCCTTAGCCATTCCCATGTAATTCACTATATAACCTACGTTCAAAGCACGCAGGCAAAGTCATAGGAAAAAACTACTAACAAAAACCTATAATCTATCTATTCACGTCACGTAAAGTGAATTCTGCACTAAATGTACTAAATGACACATTCTCCTTCACCAAGCAAATGTCAGTGTAATTTGCGATATAACAGTTTCTCATTAACAAGTATCATTACCGTCTGTTTACTGTTTTACGTAAAAACGAATGGCAATACAAAACCATTTTCCTCGAAGTATTATACGGTATTTCTTTAAAATGGTTCAAAAAATGCTTCAACAATGACTTACTAGAAATAGTATATACTTGTGTCATACATATATATTGACTCGATGGTGAATAACGTTTGCAGTTTGTCTCTTTAGACACTAAGCAATGTTATTAATTTAAATTATAAATATTATTAACCGATTGCGTCTGGAGGTATTCTATTCGGTTTTTCTATCTTATTTAGTTGTCGTTCAATCGTTCAATTAAACATATTTTTTGCTTTACAGCACTAGTAACTGAACGATATCTAAACAATACAAATACAAATATAAATATTAATATTAATGTTATTTTTGTTTAGATGGTTAATGCTTTAATATTTCTTTTCTAATTATTAATTAATAATTTTTCTTGATTATTTAACAGTTTCCTATGTGTTTTTAATATGTAATTTTAATAGAATTGTTATTATGTCAATGCGGAATTTTTACATGCATTTGTCTTTGCTTCAAACTATGTTATAGAATATGTGTATTGTAATGTTATAAGTGCGTGCTGAGACTACCTTTAATTAGTAAAATATTTTCCATGTTCAAGTTCAAGTTGTTATATTATTAAATGTATTATTGTTTCTACTATTGGTTGTCCTAAATAAATAATATAAAAATGAGACAATTGCTTTCTTTTAACTTTTAATAAGAATTGCAATGCAATGCGTTTTAATATGCAGTGTGATTTTTGGTGTGGCTTTTTTAAATATTTTAAGCATGTACAGATTATAAAGAAAAACGACCGTATCAAAAAGTGTTTGTTGATATATGTTAAAATTATTTGTATCAGTTTATATGAAAAAGAAGTTAAATTGAAAAATAGTACTGCATGATTCAGTTCACAGATGGAGGACTAACGTGGCGCAGTAATACAGACCCTGTTTGTAAACCTATCAAAGCTTCGATTTCCGCTCGGGTGACAATTTTTCTTTGCTTTTGTAAAAGAAAAAGTACGATGTTGTGTTACTCAATCTCTCCAAAAAGCAGAAAGCGGAGAGCGGAATTTCTTAACACTAGGTATCTATTATCCCTTTTATTTGAAATAAAAAATAATTCACGATAAGCCCGAGATCCGGGTACTAGTATTACTTAGTAAACATAATTTTCTCTAATATGAAACGTCAAAGATAATAACATCTGTAATTATAGTCCTACGTTTGGGATAAATGAGCAGTTATAGCATACTTTGAGCGAGTCATTAAGATGTACGTGTTTCAGCTTCCTAAATCATTTGTACGTATAGCGTAGGTGTTTTAGGGCAACACTGCACATATTGTATCTAAGAATTCATATTAGTTTAACTTTAAGCTTGTAAATTTTTATTATTACGACCCCATTAGACGTTCAAGCAATTTGAATGGGTGTTATTTAAAACGCCCACTGTTGTAATAACTTGTAGCTATTATATTTTCTTAAATTGAGAGTGTACCTATATAAAAAAAAATTATATAATGACCTACACAAAATGAAATGAAAATTTTATTTTTTCTATTAGGTCATTACAAATGCTTTTGAATTTAATTTATCATTTCTACAAGGAGCTCACCAACATACTGTATATATCCGAAATTAGTAGATAAAAAATTGTCAAAAATAATATTAAAATTTGCTATATATATACTATACATATATTCTTTAATTAAATGTATTTAAGAAATATGTTTCTAAAGATATAATATATTTCATAGTGTAGCACATCTTTAGTGTTCTTAAGTAACACTAGTCTTTAACTGTGCCTAATCTATAATTAGCGTGCAACCTAACGTACCCCATTACGTGTTACAATCGCCATTATGAAATTTTGATAAAGCTGAGAGAATTATTATGTAATAGAGCTCACAACTAGCTTAAAGTGATGAAGCAATGATGTAACAGGTTCCCATCAGGGTGCCTTTTTATCTATTATTAAATAAATTATTAATAATTAACTAAAAAATCCTAATATAAATCAGTTTTGTTTCATGCAGGCAATAAATGGCAAGGCATTAAATACTTTTGATTAAATAAACTTTATAAGCTTAGGTCTTTTAGCATATTATCTTAATTGAAAATTTATTGAATTTTTTTGTAGTTGATCACTGTCGTGTCTCAGAGGCCTGAAACGCTACAGCTTGGTGGTTCGAATCCTATTCCATTGAGTTCCGCCACTCAACAAGCAATGCACCTAAAAAGATAAAGCGAAATAGAAACTAAGTTTGTGCATAACAAAGTTCCTTCTGCCTTCGGCTTCCTCTGCCCACCTTGCTTCGTGCAGGATACAGAAAAAATGGTCGCCGGTTTACCTATATGAAATCACACTTTACCACCACATAGTTTCATGAGCTAATTTTGAGTATATAGATGTTATAAGCAAAAGTTTTGTATTCATTGTAGAATGCGATTTTATGGTTGATTCATACACTCAATAAAATTGACCTCTTCTATTTAATATATTGATATACACAAAAAATATGCATTCACTTTGTAGTTGAATTTTCCAATTCATATTATAATATATATATTTAAAGAAATCTTCATTGGGAACCGAATCATGTCTTCTGGTAATAGATAAAAAATGACATGCATAAGTGTATCTGTGATACCTACATGGATAAACGATTTTTGATTTTAATTTCATTTTAATTTTATTAAATACACAAGTTACAGCCCGAAACTTCGTTTGCGTATGCGTATGCTTTACCAAGAATATACTATTTTTCCGTGCTCGAATTTGGGCATATCTCCAAATTTTACTTTTCTTCGTCCAGTACTTTCTTTTATGCATTTTTTGTCAGTCGGTACAATTATAAACGTAATCCTATGATTTATTTCATTTCGTCATAAACAAGGGAGGTTTTTTTTAGTTTGTATTTATATTGAAGTCAATTTTACATCGTATTTTGCTGATGTCATTTTAAGTGGACACATAGGATTTGTTGATAGAACCGTAATGTTTATGCATGTTAAACTTTCAGTCGTAAATTTATACACAGAGTAGTAATGTAACAGACATTACGTTTGAAATATTTTGTTTTATTTATAATTTATATTCGGCAATATTTGTCAATTCCTTAAAACCCATAAATAAGTGTAATTATACTATAGAGCTTGATTTTTTTTATATTTTGAGTTATATATTTTTGCTGAATATAATATTTTGTGCATTTATTATGTGTGCATTAAGCAATTAATTTAAAAAGATACTTAAAAAGATTGAAAAACTTAGAAGAGAAGACACTCCTTTCTTCATCTTAGGATTGAATTCAAGACATTGCGCATTGATCAGCAAAACTGTTATCAAAGTGTTGAAATGAAAATACTTGATTTACTTATTAAATAATAAAATATATAGGTATTATACAGTAATAATATATAAGAATATAAAAATGTAAATCAATTTATAAGATTTTTTTTAATATTTATAACAAGTAGAACTTAGCTAAAACGCAAAATAATCTAATTTAACATTTATTTAATTCTATAATTCTTGCCATAATTGACATTCACGTCAATATAACTATAAGAAATCCAATAACACATTAATTATAAAATAAACGGATAGACAGATGCGTTTCGTTAATCCAAACAATCCATTGGCCTGTGTCATACAAGCTATAAATACTACGACCTTAGACCCACGATTATGAAGTGCCAAGCAACCTTCCTTGGCTTAGCTAGCAACACTTTAAACAGTGCTATCTTAAAGAGATCTCAAATTGTACAAACCTATATAATATAGCTTCACGCTGCATCTTGTATTATATGGAAAGTAGAGAACATAGTGCTAAGACACTCTATTTTTTACTTTTCGAGTTTTAGGGTTGAGTGACGGAGAATAAATATTTTTGTTAGTCGATTGTCACTATCTTTATATCGTTAAGTATGCTCCTTAATATTTGTAAAACTAAATTTGAAGACACAATACAGAAAAAAATTAAAATTATAGATCAAAATAAAAACATACAAAAAAATATATAGGAATAATTGTAAACAAAAAAATATATGGTTATATAGAAATATAAATTGTTTACGTTAATATAAATTTACAAGCAACATGGTTAGCACGGTGCCCTCTTAGTTCAATTTTTTTGTTCTAGAATATTAATAAATATTAATATGTGTACCACAAATATGGATATAATATGAACCACCGCCGTTTCTTACTATACTGCAACATTTACTCTCTTATTACATGTGCTACAAAATATTTCTATTGAATTATTATACAAGACGAAGGAACGCCATAAAAGAAAATAATTCTTTAATATAAATAATTAATACATATTTCATATAAATATATATACATTATACATGGTGTTTGAATAATACAATGGTTTATAAAAAAATTACCTTTAGCCCTAGAAGTGTTGTAAATATTATGATACTAACAGATGTCTGTAGTATATAAAGAATGTTCCTTTGCTTTATAGCGCCTTCGTTCGTTATTCGTTGCGAGGTACATCGTAATTGGCGTCATTTTGATGACTCAAAGTAATCACTGTAATATTTTTTTATTAAATATATTATTTACTATGGGAAGGTCATGTAAAAAGCATGAGGATCCTCTGGATAGCATGTATGAAGAGGTTAATGACAGTGGACGAGGCGAAAGAGGTATGCAGAGACCGCAGCGTTTGGCGCTCCGTTCTCTTTGACTACCCGCTAGGGATAAAGGGTGAAACTATGTATGTATTTATAGAGTTATCTTAGAATCTATCACGAGTCATTTGCAACTGTCACCGAAGGGAAATGCGGAATCGATCATCGTAGAATTACTTGGAGGAGGCGTATGTCTAACAATAGACGAAACAACAATTCCAGAAAAATGGGAAATAATTGAAAACTAAAATCAAGTTCATAAATGTCAACCATAATTATAATTGAATTTGTCATATGTATTCTAAAAATGTATAGGGTAAAATGTGAAAAATTGCAATTAACATTGCAAAGCGCGGCGTTGAGTTCCGCCTCTTAACACGCAATGCCTCGAAATGCGGAAAGTGGGGACGGATAAAAGCAGGAACTAAGCAACAGAGTGTCTTAACACTAAGTTTGTATGGTTCCTGCAGTTCCGTCTGTTTACCCTGCCATGTGCGGGATAAAGCGTGAAGCTATAAAAAAATGATTTCATAAAAGGAAAGACGCTGCGCTACGGCGGTAATCGCGATAGTTTATTAAAATGCAGAAAACAGGAAGCGGAGTGTCTTAACATTAGGCTTCCTCAACTCCTCGGATCCCTCTGCCAACCCTGCTTACAAGCAGGATAAAGCGTAAAGCTAAAATGGAAAACAAAAAATAAGAAAAAAAAAACGTGAAAACTTAGTATAAAATAATTCTCATAAGAAGCAATTGCTAAATATGACATTAGTACAGTTAAAACATTGTGGCGCTATTATTGACTTTTGTGAACAGCATACTTGATACCCAATTAATATGCGTAGCACACAAAGTATTATTGAAAAGACCTCGCATTAACATCTCATTAACACATATTTACATTATTACAAAAAAGAAAGACTTTTTCAGCTTATTTACAAGATCTATTTACGATTAATTAAATTGAAACAAAACCTTTAACGTCGCGAACGGTCATCGATCGCTTCGCTTCGCTCTATATACATAGCTCTTCCTCCAGCTCGATGTCGCGTTTTTATCTTCCTGCGACATATGTTGGGGCTACGATTTTTTTGTCATCCATTCGCAATGCACCCGTATACGGGAAGGCGTGTACCATTAAAGAGTAACCGCTTTTTGTAAGATATCAGCATATCACCACATACGTTTAGGACTACGGCATTCATATTTTCGATCTGAATGGTCCGACTGCAAAAAAAATATATAACTTATTTAATGTATACAGATTCTGCTTTTTTCACAAATTATTTGCAATATTGTTGCCGCTTTAAAGCCCACATTTTCTGTACGTGGGTTATAAAAGGAAATATTTCGGTTTCCCCTGTTCTTTAGATTACGAGAAATCCTCTCTCAATGCTCCCCTACACTCCCTAAGGACCAACTTACAGTATCTTACATTAGGTTACTTCAGCTGCACATTGTCTACCAGCTTTTTAAAAGAGAAGAGAGACATCAAATATCTTCATGATTTGTTGAGCTGAATGTTGTAACCAATGCAGCATATAGAAAGATAGGCAGAGTGGACATTTCGGTTCATTGCTTGAAAAGCGGAAGGAGCGATGGAAATTTATTACCAAACTGAAGACCATCACACCATCTTTGTAATATATGTATAGTGTATAACTATTCCGCATATATATTATATCCAGCTTTAACATTTTAAAAAAGCATATCCTGTATATAGCAAAACAGGTGGTGAGTAACTAAAATATTACATGAAGTGGGAATCGAACCCACAGTCATTGCCTTTATTTAGCCAAATACTGACCCATCCTGCCGAATCGATCTTCTGTAACTTAAAAATTATAAAATAAGCCACCTTTCTAATGTTAATTATATTTTTAATATATTTAGTCCATACAAAAACGAACACCAAACCATTCAAATTCATCTAAACTACCAAACTGATCTCAAAGCTAAATGTGTGAGTTATTAGTAGGCTAAAAAAACGACTTGGCAACTATATACACACATAGCTCATGCGTACAGTGAACTTTTTAAAATGGCGGTGGCGGGATGTTACAAATTAATATTGTTTAATTAATTACTCAACTGTCAGATGTGACTTATTAAGCTTTGGAGTTGTTAAATAGAAATACCAATTATTTTCAAACAAAAAAAAGCGACACGTTTTCGTAATAGAGTGAACTGAGCTTACGTTGATTTAATTATAATATATTTATTTAAATTGTTTTTTTTCGTATGAAAAATATAAAAATTGTTTAGAGCTGTATTTTTTTGGAAATATATAAAGTTATAGTGTTCGAAAAGATATAAGCTTTATGTTCCCCTTTTGGGCCTAGTCCTAAGGGTACGTTCTGCTCAAGCTCGAATGAAACCGAAAATAATGAAGATGGAGAATGATGAACAAGGTAGAAGACATGGGTAGCTCAAATCTATTGCCATGGAGATCCTTAGACAAGGACCTATTTCTAGCACAATGATTACCTTTACTTTACTTTAAATCTTATTAAGTTTAATAATTTGGAAATTCATAATATTTCATCATTTTTAGATATAAGTATGTGATAACGCATTCTTCACATTTATTATAAATAACACTCTTAAATATACCAATTACGATAAGTTTTTTTTTTCTTTTTTTTAGCTTCACGTTTTATCCCGCACATGGCAGGGTAGGCAGAGGGAACTGCAGGAACCATAGGAACCTAGTGTTAAGACACTCCGTTACTTAGTCCCTGCTTACTCCGTCCCCCATTACGATAAGTTTTACCAATTAATAGAAGTAGTATGTAGACATTATTACTTTAGTCATTATGACTTTTTAACTATAGGTTACATAGAAGTGTGAAAGAAATTAGAGTCAAAACACTCTGTGCTCCATTCCATTCTATTCATGCACAAATTCCTGACTTTCAAGTATTTAGTGACGGAACTCAACGTCGATTATAGTTCAAAATGTTTCTAAATAGTTCAAAAATAAATCATATATACACAAACGTTTTACGTATACTTAATTTCCCATATAATTTTATAAGGAGCTTCATTATAAAATGAACATTAGCTATATTAGTAGGTTAACAGCGTAGCCCTCACTAGCACAGGGTCAACCTCAGCTAATTAGGCTATGTCATCTTTCACATTCGCTCAGTTTAATTGCCAATAGTCTTGAGGGTTAACCGGTTGTTATATTTATAACATAATTGCATGAATCAAGTTTACTTGATTGGTAATAAATTTACTGTTTTTATATACAATGTATACAATATATCACATCATACAGATCTAGAATAATCTATATAAATTTAATTTTTTTTACACACCTCTATATGTATTTTTGTAAAAAAAAATAGTAGCTGAATGTTTTTATAATTTACTAGTTTAACCGGCGTCTTTACTCGCTGGTAAGATAGAGCCAGTGAAGACGCCAGTCCAAAATGTATGATTTGATTTTATATTAATGATTATTATAGAACTTAATTAGGCAGGGACAGAGTAAACAAGGACTTAAGCAACGGAGTGTCTTAACACTAGGTTCCCACGGTTCCTGCAGTTCCCTCTGCCTACACTGCCATGTGGGGGATAAAGCGTGAAGCTAAAAAAAATTATAGATTTTGATGTTGGCAAGTATAATATACATATAAATAGTATATATACTGTATGTATGTAGTACATATTATTTTTTGAACGAGAGTTTTAAATATAATTCGTCGTTTATTTAATATATGTCTTTTCATAACAGTATCTTCTGTACGAATATTATCAATAAATGTAAGCTGGTCTAATAAAAATAAAAAAAGATGTAATCAAAAAAGACTTAATGCGAATTAATGCATGAAATAATATTAATTTATAGTGGAATTTTTCTAGGTAATTTTTAATTATTATTTTCTTTATTATGATTTAACAAGAGGTCACCGGTTCAATACCGTTTAACGTTGTATAACCGTTTCGATTTCATATGCTTATATCTACACTATAGTGGTAGTCGTAAAACAAATTTATATTAGATATAAAAGTCCCAGAAAGTTGTTCACAATGATTCAAACAACAATATAACCAAGCATTAGCTCCATCCGTCTATATACCGTTCGTTTTTATAGCTATATTTTTGACATTTTTACTTTGTACTCATTTCTCTGCGCTAATCTGAGGAACTACAAGTATATATATATATATATATATATATATATATATATATATATATATATATATATATATATATATATAGATATATATATATATATATATATATATATATATATATATATATATATATATATATATATATATATATATATATATATATATATATATATATATATATATATATATATATATATATATATATATATATATATATATATATATATATATATATATATATATATATATATATATATATATATATATATATATATATATATATATATATATATATATATATATATATATATATATATATATATATATATATATATATATATATATATATATATATATATATATATATATATATATATATATATATATATATATATATATATATATATATATATATATATATATATAGGTTTAACGTTTAACCATATGCTTAATTTCTTTTACATTAAACATAAAGACTATATAAAAAATAAGTAATTAAAATTTTAATTACAATTAAAGTCGTTAATTATCAATTTCAAATATCAGCTATTTATATAAAATCACTTTTCAGTATTGCTCTATTTACCACGTAAAAAACGTCTAAATGTGAATCGTGATATAGAAAACACCAGTTCTCAGCAACATTTCCTTAATTAACAAAAAACATTTATAAAATGTGTGTAAACTAAATCCGATAGGAATCAACGTCTCATTAATAAAGGAGATTGCACCAAAATGGCGTATGCGTTCAATTTTAATAATTTTAAATTATGTTTTTGCGCACGCGCATCTACGCGTCATGCTTTAATAAATTTAGACATAATGACACGAGGAATATTATATGTTAATGGGAATCTTATGGGATTTTGTACCTTGACATATAAATAATAGAGTATATATTATAATAGACGGCTATAAAGAAATTATATTGACCAAACATAAATCATGGAGGCAAGATCAACAATCACAGAGCAAAAGCAAACAGAAAGATAAGCAATCTTCAAAAAGAGAATGTTAATTGAAAACTTGTGGTTGGTTCTAACCGCCTGATTGTAAACATCTACTAAAGGCGGGGCCACACTGGTGATTACAATGTGTTATGAACATACAAATAAATATGTAAGTGGGACGTATATATATGAATTATATGATTTAAATTTAATATATTCTTTAATTTATGGTCATATCTATGATACGGGACATTTACGGCACTTGACTTTCTGTATTATATGACATACATATATACTAAACAATATATGTGTATACTATTTTTGAATAGGACAATACTTCCATCACTCAACATGCAATATCACGTAAGGCGGGAACGGAGTTTCTTAATACTAGGTTCCGTCTTCCTATCAAAAACAACAAAAATATGCATTTTTTGCAAAACAATTATTATATTATAAATTTTATTATTTTGATGTCTTTATAATATTTAGATATATATATTTATATATATATATATATATATATATATATATATATATATATATATATATATATATATATATATATATATATATATATATATATATATATATATATATATATATATATATATATATATATATATATATATATATATATATATATATATATATATATATATATATATATATATATATATATATATATATATATATATATATATATATATATATATATATATATATATATATATATATATATATATATATATTTATTTATTAATTTATATGTTTAATAATATAACCTTAAAGAAATAAAAATTGTAGTTTATTTTAAATGTTTAACCTTGATGTAGACGCACTTGGGTTAATCATAGCCATTTACAGCATGGATACAAAATTCCTCAAAACTAAGAAAATGAAGTGGCTAAATTCTATGAGAATTTTAATTTTAAGAAGTCTAGGAATTTTAATAAGTCCATACTTAATAGTGTTTCTAGATTTTTATCATGATAAAACAAGCCGCCGCCTGTTTTGATATGTGATTGTGATTATATATTATATTGTTTGTATGTTATAAACAATATAATATATAAGCATAAGATGTGAGAATTGTTAAAATCATTTACTGTTATTTTAAAAATGAAATAAGTAAACTAGTAACTTGTGTTGGCACTGTACTTAGTACGATCATCTTTTAGTCTTTAGTACTTAGGCTTGACTAATAACCGATGTACAGACATGTCTTAGTCTCCCTTTTTCATTATTTACACAAAAGTACGAAAATAAATTTTCTGTAAAAATACCTTTATTTACTATTAAAAGTTTCAGCTAGCCATAACTTAACAGCATTACAGCATTAATATTATTTTCAGCTTCATGTGTTAAAAATTTGCTGAGATTTAACGTCAAGACATTATTCTCCACTTTTCTCCCGAATACTAAAGTGTCAAAGTGATGCAACTGATTGCGTTTGACAAATTGAGTAAGATTCAATATCTATTAGTCATATCAATAATTTGTAGTGTACAAGTTTATTTTATATTTATATATTGTTTAGAAGCAAAAAAAAAAAAAAACAAAATAAATAATTAATTTAATTATTTAATTTTGGATTACTCACTCACTCACACACTTTATTCCGTGTCTAGCAAAGTAAGCAAGCACACTACTTGTAGTAGTGCAAATCAACTATAATTTTTCGCTTTTCCTAGAATTTCAGAGAGTGAGTGAAAATGAACGAGTGTGATTCAGTAACATAACTTGTCTCTTCACGTCTCACCAGAGCAAAGATATGAAAGTATATTATAATTAATTCTCTCGAGCTGTAGATCGAAATCACAACTGTAGCATTTGCAGCTAAATGCTATTTCAATATGCTATGAAGAACTCTAATAAATAAGCACAAAAATTGCTCATATATGCAATGTAAACTCACTTAAATCTATTTTTTAGCTTCATTTAGCACATAGCAGGAGGTACATGGGGAACCGTAGGAATCTATGTGTTAAGACACTATGACATTGCATGTGGAGTGGGAATCGAACTCATAGACCATAATTAAAGAAGATAAGCTTTACCACTATGCCACGACCACAATCTCAGCATATTTTTACTTTAAAATATGACGTACTATATATACATCCTAAGTGTGTCTCTATAATGAATTATTAACTTTCAATATAAATATTTTTAAATTCTACTTGCGTTATAATAAAGGTATAAGGTCAGGAATACTAAATACAATTTTATTCCAGTAAGGGCTTCAACCACGTGACATGATTCTTTCTCCATACTCAATAGTGCATGAGGCTTGGACTTACAAAAAACAATAGGGATAACAAACATTTTTTCTATTTTTTGTCTCTTACTATATAAAATTAAATATATTTATTTATATTAAATATTAATATATTGATCAAGTGTAATTTAGCCTCATGCACTAAGAATTTTGTCTCAATTTCATGATAGATATTTATATACCACTGAAAATACACTAAATGAACACATGGTAATATTCTTTTGAAATTTGAAAATTTTTATTACCAATTCATACATTTTTCTCTTTATTTGTATCGTAAGTTTCCAATTTTGTAAAATTTCATTTTTTTTTCAAAGCTTCACGCTTTTATCCCGCACAAGGCAGGGTAGGCAGAGGGAACTGTAGGAACCATGGAACCTAATGTTAAGACACTCCGTTGCTTAGTCCCTGTTTTTTCCGTCCCCGCTTTTCGCCTTTTTCTAGGCATTGTGTGTTGAATGGCGGAACTCAACGCCACGCTTGCCTAGATTGCCAGAGCGAAGAAAATGGAAATAGAAAAATCCAACTTCCCCGAGTGGGGATGAAACCCACAAACCGTCGCGTTTACAGGTAGATGCTTACGCCTCTGCGCCACGACGGTCCTTTTCCGTAATTCATGTTTAACAAGAAGTCTATAATTCTTGATCACACGATGAACTTTTTAAAGTGATGAACAATCATACATATATGTTGAGTTGAAATAAGTTTTTTATTCTAAGCGATCATTTGAGGGTCTAAATATATAGGCAAAGTAATTTCTTTATGAGATTCTATTGAAATCGATATTCAAAAAACACCGGTCACGAGATCATTAACTGATCATTTTAAATATATATATATATATATATATATATATATATATATATATATATATATATATATATATATATATATATATATATATATATATATATATATATATATATATATATATATATATATATATATATATATATATATATATATATATATATATATATATATATATATATATATATATATATATATATATATATATATATATATATATATATATATATATATATATATATATATATATATATATATATATATATATATATATATATATATATATATATATATATATATATATATATATATATATATATATATATATATATATATATATATATATATATATATTATTGTATATTATAATAGAAAGTATAGAATAATGACATATCACGAATTTATGATCATAAAAACAAATTTGTATTAGTACTAAATAACAAAAGTATTTTAAAATTAATTAAAAACGTCACAATTTCAAACATGACATACTTGAAAACGTGTATTTTTTGTTATATTATGATAACATCGTTTCATTTCATCAAAATAATTATATATTGAAAATTATAAGATAATTGGCAAAACTAGATCATTAATAATAACATTTCCGTTGAGACAAGACAATTATTTTTAGTTGACAACTTAAAAGTTGGAGGTCAAAAAAATTAATCATCCGCATCATTTAAACAATGAAAGGTGCAATTACAAACACTGTGCAACTTATTAATATTAATAGAAATACTGATGGTTGTTTAATAAGACGGTTTACAAGGGAAATCGATCAGTTACAGTCGCTACAGATCAATCGAGATAGGATCACGATCTCAGGCGCGATTTCTAACCCGCTAACTATTGTCATACTTGTTATGTTCAAAGCGCAATCGTAAATCCGTAAAGCCTTCTAATCGATTGTACTTACCACGACCACTTGCAGTATTAAATAGGTCATAATAGTAAAAGAAAATATACTAAGTAAGATTGCAACACGACTGAGTCGGGATTTTGTTTATAGCAAGTTGAGGTTATAGTTTTTTTGCAAATATATAGTGTCATAATACGCTGGAATTAATGATTTTTGTTTTAAATTTTTGATACTTAATTGCTTAAACAAAATGATTTAAATAAGATTTGATATATCACAATATAATATACAAATATTACCGCAAAACATTAATAATGTATAAAATTCAGTCAATACTCATAATTTGAAAAGTAATTATATAATTATATATAAATAAAAAAAACAAAAAGGTTGTACACCACTGTAGCGGTGTGCATTTAGTACCTGCGCGATTTATGTGCTTCCCGCACCTGTGACCCGACGATTCATATTTTTCTAAACACGTTAGATTTATAAATCCTTTGTTTTTGTGTTCTATCTCTTATTTATATTATTAAATAAGAATTGAATTACTATTAAGTAAATTTGTTATTTAATTAGTTTAAATTATAGTTGACGCTCCTTTCTATTTCACGTTATCGTAAATTCAAATTTAACGAGATTCAAAAATTTTCTAAGCATTTTTGATCTTATTTTATGTAACTCGACTAAGGTAAGTGTAAATAAATCAACTGTAAATATAAGAAAAGACAAAGGCCGTAGAAGCCTCAGGCTTAGCTTTCGGATATCTTCTATTAGAATTATTGTGTAAGCGATCGTATCAACAAAAAACGATTTGTCACTATCCAGTAATAAATAACCGATTTTGAAATAGCTACAATATCATATGTCACCGGAGAACACGCTGGCCCGATCGATCATAAATAATGATGAGAAACTTATAATCAATTAACCTATAAGAAATTCAAGTGATTTACTTATATATATTTTTAATAGTTTAACATATACAGTTATGGTGCAGAGGCATAGTGTCTGGACTGTAAACGCGACGGTTTATGGGTTCGATTTCCACTCGGGGAAGATGGACTTTTCTGTTTACATTTTCGTCGCTTCAGTAACAAGGTAAAGTGGGGCGTTGAGTTCCGTCACTCAACACCCAATGCCTCGAAAAAAGAGGAAAAGTGGAGACGGAGAAAGCAAGAACAAGCAGCGGAGTGTCTTAACACTAGGTTCCTATTATTCCTGCAGTTCCCTCTGTCTATCCTGCCATGTGCGCAGTAAAGCGTGAAGCCAAAAAAAATATGCACACATAATACACATATATACAAAAAAAGCCTTTGAAAAATTTTTACCCTATGTAAAACTTTTGAAATAATCTTTACTTGATTGTTTCAGAAATTTCATAATTTCAACACGTTTCAAAAGGTTGTAAGCCGTTCCGTCTGCTTATATGCCGAATATACTATGAGGAAAAAAGAAATTTCATATTCTTTTTATTTTATGTTTTTTAAAGTGTTAATCCAGGATAGAAAAAATACTTAAGAAAGCTTTGCAGGGCTAACGCATGGCTTAGTGGTCAGAGCGCTTAGACAGTTTCCAAGAGGCGCTGGTTCAAATCCCACTTAAATCTGTCTTTGAGTAGGAAAAAAACTTTTAAAACATATAAAGTGCATTTACAAAGATAGATAACAGATTTTCAAAGTTATACTAAAATAAACTAGTCGCGTGCTCAATCGCCCTGTGCGTTAACTATTTAGATACAGTACAATTTATGGCAGTAGCATTCCTCGAGATTTACACAACGATGACAATAATGTCACTTAGCAAGTACATTTGAGATAAGCTTTTGAGAAATAAAAGGCATTTTGTGAACTTTGTGCAGGTCTTACGATACGACGTCTTGTTTATGCGAATCTAGATGTTAGACTGTATTTGTACTAGCCACTGAAATAGTATAGTTTTAGGTAAAATTACATAGGTTGGTTATTTTCGCCAATCAAAGCAGTTTCTTGTTATATAATGTTTCAGTTTTTTACTACTTGACATGTTAAGAAACAATATGAGGTCAATATTAAAAATTAATTATTTCTGAAATTAAAATAAAATTCTTTTGGTGACTTAAAAAAATAAGTATTATTATGGAATACAATATAGAAAACTTACTTTGAACATAATATAGATAAACTAAGTATCGGCTACAACGGCTCGATAATAATGAATCGATGTCATATTACCCTCCCACAGTGAGATTTTAGATTATAGGATTTATTTGGACACCACAATACTCCCATAAAACTTTTACGTGGGTGTTTATTGCTATTTACGTTATAAACACTTCTATATATCTTTTTCGAATGGCATTTATGTATTGGAATAAAAAATGTCATCAAAGTCGTAAAATATTCTAAGATTTCTGATACTGTTGAATAGCAAGATGACAGTAAAGAATCAGCCTAAATCATATTATTAGCTTTAAGCCTTGTCCCACTCATGGCAGGAAAGGCAGGAACCCTGGAAGAATACTTCCACTTTTTGAAGCATTGTAAGCAAGAGTAGTGTAACTAAACGCCGCGCTTGTATAATTGCCAAATGTTAGAAAATGGAAATGAAATAAAACATCCTCCGAGTAATAATCGAACCTACTAACCGTCGTGTCTGCAAGCAGATGCTGCACTTTAATTATTTCGTTTAAATGTAATATCAGTTTATTAAAACAACATGTTATTATCAACTTCATAATTCGTAATAAATAATAGCGAAATCCAAATTTTTAATAAATAAATTTAATTCTTTATATATATATATATATATATATATATATATATATATATATATATATATATATATATATATATATATATATATATATATATATATATATATATATATATATATATATATATATATATATATATTATATATATATATATATATATATATATATATATATATATATATATATATATATATATATATATATATATATATATATATATATATATATATATATATATATATATATATATATATATATATATATATATATATATATATATATATATATATATATATATATATATATATATATATATATATATATATATATATATATATATATATATATATATATATATATATATATATATATATATATATATATATATATATATATATATATATATATATACATATATACATATATACTGAACGTTTAAGAGACTATAAGAATAAATTTAAAAATATCTTACCCCCTTGGCGTTAAATTCCGCCGCTCTACAAGAGGTATCTCATAACAGCAGGAGAACGTGGCTTAACACTATTTTATGTTTTACTCATTATAAACACATAATATATATATATATATATATATATATATATATATATATATATATATATATATATATATATATATATATATATGTATATATATATATATATATATATATATATATATATATATATATATATATATATATATATATATATATATATATATATATATATATATATATATATATATATATTGTTTTGTGTTTATAAACAGATTTATATTTTGTAGTTCAATAAATAAATTAAGTAATTAGTCGGGTTTTACTTACATTTTGTTATCTCTTATTAACGAGACAGCCGACTGTAAATTTCGTTTGTTATTCAAATAAAACTTTAGATATTTTATATGAAACCTACTCCATAACAGTAGTAACAATAGTTACTTATGGTACTAGTGGCATCAAGACCTTTGCCAGATCGCTATCAAACCTTATCTTAACGATAGGGTCCCATTACTTCTGAACTCATAGTACAGGAACAGGTTAGTTGTAAGAAACAAAGGAATTCTTTTATATTATCTACTCTGCTTCATGATGAGACTTAAGATTATTTTTTGTGAGGTTTCATGATCTGTACTTTTTTTTGAAAAAATCTCGTTTTTTATATTGAAAGTAAGACAAGGAATTTACTAGAAATTAGAATAAGAGCATTTTTACATTATTAAAGTGAAAAAGACTTTCATCCATTCCATACTTCCTGATTTAAACTTAGTTTGCATTAAAACCGTCGGTCGTGAGGACTGTCGTGGCGCAGAGGCGTAGCGTCTGCCTGTAAAAGCGTGGATTCGATTCCCACTCGGGGAAGATGGATTTTTCTACTTCCATTTTCTTCTCTCTGGAAACTAGGCAACGCGCGGCATTGAGTTACGCCACTCAACACTCAATGCCTCGAAAACGGCGGAAAGCGGGGACGGAGAAAGTAGGGACTAAGCAACGGAGGGTCTTAACACTAGGTTCGTATTTTTCCTGCAGTTCCCTCTGCCTACCCTGCCATGTGCGGAATAAAGCGTGAAGCTAAAAAAAAATTAAAATTACATCAAACAAATAAAATTTTCGAAAGCTTTACATTTTGCTCGTATATAGATATTGATTTTAACCTTTCACATACATCAACGTTTTGTCCATTTTATTTTATTACAACTGTTATTTACACGATAGTCAAACACGTTAAACGTAACCTATTGATCTCTCTCACCAATACTTGTCAATTGCCAATGCCAAATGATATACTATAAGTATTTATATAAGAAAATCCTATTAATTCTAATCGTTGACTATCTATTAACATAAATACAAGGGCTATCGTTTCAGTTCCTTGTGATTTTCATTTTAAGAACATTTAGTTAGGATGTATTCACGCTGAGTATTAGTTAATGTTGCCTTTTCAATAAGTTGATTAAAAAAGCTTTTACTATAAATATTTTGATTCTGTTTTATATGTTGTTTCAATAACATCACTATATGGTATTTTCTCTCTTAGACTCATAGGTTCACCTTAACGAGTATTATTATAAATATATTTTGTCTCATAAATTAACTATATAAATATATTTTAAATCCAAACGCTTTACACGTAAATCTTACCAATACCAACAAAATAACAGCAAAAAATAAAAATACGTTTTAAATGAATTCACTGTATTTAAAAGCTTCAACGCTTAAAAGCTCCTTAATACCTTGTTACGACGAAATAATAAAAAAACGAACCGTTATTTACTTTTTCTCTACTATCATAAATAATTATAAACGTATCAAGACGAGCGTAATTATTTAATACAATGTTAAAATATTCCCATTCATTATTTGTACTCAAAAACATCGATATTACTTCGATATTGCTGACCCTTATATGTCAAACGCCTTATTAGTAGGGTTTGGCATTTTTATGGGCACATATATAATTTATTGTATAAAATACAAAAGTAATGTTAGATGACCTTTAGTTTTTAACTTTTATTTTTTACTTTGACGTTTAAACATACATACGTAAGTCTGTGTTTTCATAAGTATCTCTATATATCTAATAATAATTCCTATTTTTTGTCTTTTATTATGTATTACGTGTTGTCCTGAGCTTAGATACAGGACCTAAGACCTGGCGAAGTACGACGAGGAGAGCCGACCCCAAGTGAAATGGGATAAGGCTAGGCAGAGAGAGAGATTATGTATTACGTGTTGTAAATTTGAAGTTAGCGATATATTACTTTGTTTTCTACTTTTTGTAAGTTCCGCCTGTCAATACACAATGTCTCTAATTCTGCCTAGCTAGTGAAAAAGGTAGAGACAAAATACTTAATGGAAACATAAAAGTTAGAGGACCGTCGTGGCGCAGAGGCGCAACGTCTGCCTGTAACGCGACGGTTACTGGGTTCGATCCCCAGTCGGAGAACATGGATTTTTCTATTTCCATTTTCTTCGCTCTGGCAAATTAGGCAAAGCGCGGCGTTGAGTTCCGCCATTCAACACGCAATGCCTCGAAAACGGCGGAAAGTGGGGACAGAGAAAGCAGAGGCTAAGCTACGGAGTGTCTTAACACTAGGTTCCCACGGTCCCTGCAGTTCCCTCTGCCTACCCTGCCATGTGCGGGATAAAGCGTGAAGCTAAAAAAAAAAAAAAACATAAAAATTTGTACGCAGCGGGATATCAACCTGCACCCTATTGCGAATAGCCATGCGTTCTTCTTCACGCTGCGTCGAAATTCTTATATGCTTTATACATTCATTCTTATATGCTTTATATATATGTATAATTCATTGTTAGCGGTTTGCAAATTTTTATATATTATTTTTGAGCATTTTTTCTATCTTCAGTGTGGATTAACACTTTAAAAAATTAGTAAAGAAATTCTCTATCTATATGCAGGTACATTAATACCCCGGACATTCGCGATGGGTAAGATGAAACGATATACGCGTAAGTCGATTTCACGTAAATCGGCGTATACTTCTCCATATAAATAAATATTAATTATTTTTAATTGGTGCCGGCAGCCAAAGTAAATTGCAATTCAAACAAAAAATATTAATGAAGATTGATTCACAAACTTTCAAAAATTCGTTAATTCAAACTTCATTAAAATTTAACACAGTAGTTTGACTACCATAAGTTTTTCTCTCGAGGAATTTAATTGTAGCATACTAATACTGTTTTTCTTTTTTTGTAGAGGAAATGTGCACGTCGTAAGAGTCGATATTTTTTAAAAAATTTGTCATATTTTTATATGGAACAGCCCTCAGTCAAGTTTCCTAACATTATCTACCTTTTGATTGAACTGATCTCTAAGCTTACAGAGATTTTAACGTCTTTCCCTTGCTTTTTCTTCTTCATTCGTCGGCTGATTGTCCTGATTTTTGACATATCAACAGTTTCTGAACGTTTTCAACTACTTCAATGGCATTACCATTTGATTTGATTTTCACACTAGATATTAATTGATGAGATTCAAAACGCCGTAACTTAAAATTAAATTCACGTAAATTGAGAGATTTACTTTTACGATTTACACTGTTTGAATTGAGCGAATTAAAGTTTCACGTTTTTAAAATGGTTTGTAATAATTTAAGTAGGCTTCGTCTTTATTGTTATGCGGCGCAGTAAGACAGCGTCGTACTATGAACAACATGGTTTAAAATAAGATTATTTTATAATAAAAATAGAAATAACACTACAAAAAGCTTAACGTAGTCATTTTATAATAATATTAACCTACAGTGTTTGTAAATTCTTACGGTCCGACCGGAACTTACGCGTGAGAACGGTACTTTGTACTTTACTTGTTGGCTGTGTCCACAAAATTTTTGTGTGGATTAAGTAATACGTATAGGCGAGTGATATTTGTATGTATATATGTGTGTTTACAACTATTTGTATAGATTAATGGATAATTTACTCATAAGTAAGGGGTTCTTAATTTTCTTTAATACTTAATACTTATATAATATTTTTGCTTAAAATAGTGGTATATTTAAAGAGCTTTAACGTGATATACATATAATTAAAGCATTGATTAGTATATAAAAAAATAAGCGGACATTCGTTTTACTTTTCAAATCAAAGTTTTACGTTTACTATATTTTTTTTTAATTTTATCTTCAACATTTTTCAACAAATAATATTCTCGAATTAGGCTTATATTGGTTTAATATAAGCCTAATTCGAGAATTTTTCACCTAAATTCTATTAAAAATTGATATATATTTTTAGATAGTATGAAATATAAGTCACTTATTTCACAATAAGTTTTACAATAGTGGTTTGGTTTTGGTATATATCTAAAGTTATAATCAATTCAATATATTAATATGCAAGATATTAAATAACTGTACTGAATTACTAATAATTCGTTATTTTTAATGTGTTCGTTATTTTTACACTTATTACGTGTAATTAATTTTATAATCACAGCCAGTCTTTAAAAGAATGATACAGGATATAGGCGCAATAAAAAAATATAAATATTAAACTTTATATTATGAGAATACTAAACTTTCCAGAAACTTAATTACTGAAGAAGTATTTTTTAATTGAAAGCCAATTACAGAAGAAGTATAAGTCACGTGTGAAGATTATAGTAAAATAATTATGACGTAAGTATTTTTATAGTATATTTTGTTAGTGAGAGCAAATCTCATATAAGTTTGTGTTTTTTTTTTTCTTGAATACAAGAATACAAGAACTATATAATAATTTTTTTTAAGTAAAATATATTTCATATCATTCGATTATTGCGACGGTTGCGGGTTCGACAATCGCTCGCAGAACAAATTATTTCCATTTCCCAAAACGCAGTGTTTTGCACCACTTCTTAAATTGCATAGATTTTTTTACCTTTACGCTTCCCGCACATGGCAGGGTAGGCAGAGGAAACCGAAGGAAACGTAAGAAGATAGAGTTAAGACACTCTGTTCCCTGCTTTCCGCCTATTCGAGGCATTGCTTGTTAAGTGACGGAACTCAACGCCGCGCTTATTTTGATCACATATGGATATGTCTTCTCAGCTAAACTTTCTTTATAATTAATAATATGTTTTAAGTAATTTCTGTCAATATATAAATAATATCTCAGTTTTAACTTTAAACTGTTAAAATAATACTGAAGATGCGTAAGATTTATAAAGCGCAGTAATTTGAAAAGACTTAAGGCTTTAACGGTCCAAAAATACACATGTCATTGACATTCATTTAAATTTCATTGATATTTACGTAACGAAGTTGAAACTGGATTTAAAAACTGGTTCAGATTTTAATATTTAATAGGTGTGCTAAAAAAATAACTATAATTTATATATTTTACTGTTAGTGTATAACATGACTTTTAAGAATATGTGTCTTTATACTTATGTCTTACATTTTTACTGAATTTTATTATTTTTTTTTCTTAGTATTAGTATTTATTTTCTAATAAAAAAATGCTAACTAAGCTTTAGAGCTTAGTTACCAACGTATTCGCATCTATATCAAAATATATATTGTAGAACAAATATATATCGAAAATTTATTATTTCTATTTCTATTTTTCCATAAATACTAAAAGAGTAATTAAAAAGAGGCTTCATTATAGTATCTATTAAAATACATAAGCTATAATAAATGTATTAAATATAGTATAATGCGAAAATATTTTTTTTTCAATCCGCCAAAGCTTTTAACAAAATCTGTTTGCTTGTCTGTCACGAAGATGTAAAGGTCATTGAACCACTTTCCGGCACCGTTCGCAAATATCAACGACCAATATTATACAGCCATATGTTGCTATGACACTCGTATCCACTTATTTTGACATATTTAAATAATAAATTAGTTTTATAAGCGGTGACAATATACGCAGTGACAGAGTGTACGTACTGTAAGCGCGATAGTTGTGACTTCTACTTCTACCCGAGGTAATAATTTATTATCATTTTTCTGATCTGACAACAGGATATAGTGCGGCATTAAGTTTCGCTAAATGGGAAATGGGAAAGAGAACGTAAAGTTTTAGTTCTCTATATAAAATAGTCAATATGACATTTGATATATCCAAATTTCTAACTAAAAACTCACTTAAAATTTATTTTGTATACAATTTTAAACAAAGCATCATACTTAGCTTTAAAATCTTAACTTTTAACATAACATTAATACAACTAAAATACATTTAAAGAACATAATATGTTCTTTAAGTTAGGTAAATGTCTATTGTGTCTCGACCATATCGTAAAACGAAATATCTTTGACAGGCAAACGCATTCAACACCATCTATAAGTTGACCACAAACTGCCGAGCTTTACCATAAATATATTTATTATTATTACAAAGCACTTTTCATAGATAATGTTGTGTCATTTGTAGGTACATTACAAATATACATTATAATAGAACTTTCTCAGAGCTTTTCCTATTTGATTATTTTGATATACCCTTATGGTAATTAGAAAGTGATTATTAACAACAAGTTCACATCAAGAAAAAAGGAGAAGAAGAATAATCACTACTTTTCTTTTATTCAAGAGATTTCTGTTACTCTACTCGTACTTGTAAGAACTCTACTTTTTGCTTTTTTTTGCAACCAGAGATAATAAAAAAAAAAGTAGTTTCTCTACAGCTACCCTGCAGTGTGTATGACGTTATAATAAAATTATATTCTAAAGATGAAGGTAAGGTTAGCAACGCATCCTCAGGTTGTAGAGGCCGATGAGTGAGGGTATCTACTTATCATCAGGTGGCCCTTCTGCTCGTTGCTTTGCTACGTTCTTCTAAAATAAAAAAAAACGTACTCACTTCACTTGAACTCTCATATTTATGTATTATGTATATGTATTGTTGATGTTAAAGCTGATTTGCAATAAAATAAAATATCTTAGCTAATTACAGGACAAAAGAATTTAAATAGAACTCGATTATTATTTTTATTTACAATAACTGCATATGCTAGAATCAAGTTCTAATTAACTATACGAGTATATTAATGAACTATACGAGTATATTGTCTAAATAAATGACAATATTTTGCATATTCCGATGGAAAATCGATTAACTTTAATGTCATTGTAATATGAGCTCGTTATACATTAATGTTTTTATCTTCATGGTCACCGTATATAAACATCTTGAAGTTACTCTATACTTGTGTTTCATATTAAATTGTGGTAAAAATATGGAAATAGTAGTTAATTAGTGTAAGTTGTAGAAGAAATTCATATACTACGAGCATATATATATTCAAAATTACTTACTAAAATGTCCCTGAAAAAAAATGGTAGGAATCGTAGCATTTAGGTAAATTCCAAATATCCTTAAATGAAATAGATTTACATTAGCCCTTTTAAATCACTAAAATAGGCGCTAGGTTGGTTCTGCTGAGTCTACAAAAACTGTCAGTGCTCTCTTAAATATCAATGTTACAAAATTTATATGAGCTACGTATTATTATTTTAAAATAAAAGCTCAGTATATAAAGAAAAGCTCATATAAAAGAAAGAGACAAAACAAATCCACCAATAAATAATGCCATAATATCTATTCATACAATTTATTGATGCATCAAATAGAGTAATCAAAATGAAGCCCAGTAGCGCGAGCTTGACGGACGGAACTATGACAAGCTATTGTATGGTAATGCACGATGCACTAAGTGTCTAGCCGTTGCCGTTGGCTAAAGCTCAATATGTATTCCGTATACGCGCTCCAATGATCCTGTCTGTCATTCAAAATGAATATATGTATGTATATGTATGTATATATATATATATATATATATATATATATATATATATATATATATATATATACATATATATATATATATATATATATATATATATATATATATATATATATATATATATATATATATATATATATATATATATATATATATATATATATATATATATATATATATATATATATATATATATATATATATATATATATATATATATATATATATATATATATATATATATATATATATATATATATATATATATATATATATATATATATATATATATATATATATATATATATATATATATATATATATATATATATATAAGTAGCACAATTTTTCCAGAAAACTTAGTATATAATGTCTCGTGAGTTTAAGTTGCTTACATAGTTCATATTTATATGGACATGGCTGAGCTGTAAGCTACTACCGGGGTCCATAGGTGGCGGATCATGGAACGGCTTGGAGATATCCTTGCTAGCTGCTTTGCAGTCCCCGACCATTCAGCGACAAGGTACTAGGATGCAGTGGCTATTCCTTGGGAAAGAATAGCTTATAAAATGCTGCAATATCCGATGATGGCCTTGTGTCCTGGTGAGTCGTGCCGCCAGTAAATAAGCACTCCTCTGCTACGGGCAGCTGCGTAGTGGTATTTGTCAGAAGAGGAAGCCTAGTTGGCTGGAACTGTCCTGATCAATAGAGCTATTGGCGGAGATGATGTACATCGGTACGGCAATAGTACAGCGTGTGGAAGGCAACGGGAAACCACCACATATACTTCCCCAGGATGATCATTATGGCTGAAAACAATATACTAATGGCCCTCAGTCCCCGGCAGACTTTTAATAGTCAGAGGGTGCGAAGAATCTCCGGGTCAGCCATAAGGATTGCTACGTGGAATGTCAGGAGTATGTACCGCACTTACAAAATGGTAAATGTGGAACGGGAAATGCTAAGACTCGGTATAGAAATCCTCGGAGTGAGTGAGTCTAGACACCAGGGAACGGGCGTCTTGTTACGAGAAGACACAGCGATTTATTATAGCGGCAACAATGACAATTATCACTATAACGGAGTGGCGGTAGTACTGAACAAACGACTCC
This sequence comes from Dione vanillae, assembly GCA_037178615.1. Classification (NCBI taxonomy): domain Eukaryota; kingdom Metazoa; phylum Arthropoda; class Insecta; order Lepidoptera; family Nymphalidae; genus Dione; species Dione vanillae. The sequence goes on from JAZFAU010000127.1 coordinate 1,580,611, forward strand.
AACAGCAGGTCAATTGCTTTTTACCGATTTCGGACAGAGTTTTGGTCTTAGAATTAAAAGCAAAACCCAGAAATGTCCAGATTGTTCAGATATATGCACCTACTGCCGAAGCACCTGACGAGGATATTGAGCTTTTTTACGAACAATTAGAATTTGCAATGAAACAACTGAACTCCCATAACATTATTCTCGTCCAAGGTGACTTTAATGCGAAAATTGGAGAGGGCAAAGTTTCGGACATCGTTGGACAGTTTGGACTGGGAAAGAGAAACGACCGGGGTAACCGTTTGTTACAATTTTGTGAAGAGTACCAACTTATTATTACGAACACCCACTTTAAGCAACACCCAAGAAGACTGTACACGTGGACATCTCCATCACATTCGCCTAATAAAACCGTCCGTAATCAGATAGATTATATACTTATAAGCAAAAGATATCGCAACAGCTTAAAAAGCGTCAAAACCTATCCTGGCGCCGATATCGGATCCGATCACAACATCCAGTTCTTGCGTCTCTTTGCTGCAGTATGAATATTTTAACACCTAAGTCAAGAAGACAACAAATCGATGTTACTAGACTTAAAGAAGCAGCAATACATATTAAAGCATCGTCAGAAATAAACCATGCAATGCATCGCCTGAACATAGACCTAAGTCAAAATATAGACGTTGAAGAAACTTGGTGTAAATTGAAGGATAATATTGTTGACATCGGCAAAAGAATTCTTCAACCACAACAATATGTACATAAAAACCGCTGGATCACTCAGGAAATCTTAGATCTAATTGATCAGCGCAGAGCTTACAAAGGAATTAATGAACAACAATATAAAGCTTTAAACAAAATTATCCAAATAAAAGTGGATTGAGGCGGAAGAGAAATGGATAGAAGACCAATGTGTTGCGATAGAAGAGTTCGAGGCCCGGCATGATTCTTTTAATGTGCATAAGAAAGTCAAAGAACTTACAGGACATACTAAATCACACAATTCCAATTGTACATTGTTGGATGAACAGGGAAATTTTGCCAAAACCATTGAGGACAAGCTTAAAATTTGGCAAAAATATATAACAACACTATTCCATGATATTAGACCTAATCTGGAATCAAGTTCACCTGAACCAGAACTAACCGGCCCATCAATTACAAAAAGTGAAATTGCTTATACCATTAAAATGTCCAAATCAGGAAAATCTGTGGGAGAAGATGCAATACCCGTTGAACTTTTTAAGCTGCTTGACTATACAAATTTAGGAATAATCGTAAAGCTATTTAATTCTATATATGATTCGGGCATCATTCCATCAGATTGGCTCTAATCCACTTTTGTCACCTTGCCCAAGAGTGCATCTGCTAAGAGATGTGTCGAATACAGAACAATATCTTTGATGAGTCATATCCTGAAATTATTCCTTAAAATAATTCATAAAAGAATTTATGCTAAATGTGAAAACCTAATTTCGAGTACGCAGTTTGGGTTCATGAATGGCCTGGGAACAAGAGATGCTCTTTTTGCGTATCAAGTCTTAATACAGAGATGCTGGGACATGAATCAAGATGTGTTTGTATGTTTCATCGATTATGAAAAAGCATTTGATAGAGTACAGCATGCAAGAATGATCGATATTCTACAGACTATCGGCTTAGACTCTAAAGACGTAAGGTTCATAAAACACCTTTATTGGAATCAAACGGCAAATGTTCGAGTAGAAGGCAAAGTAACAGATGAAGTGGAAATCCTACGAGGAGTACGGCAAGGATGCATTCTATCCCCAATCCTTTTTAATCTCTACTCGGAGATGATATTTAGAGAAGCGCTCGACAATTTGGATGTGGGCATTACAGTGAATGGCCAGATTATTAACAATATCCGCTATGCCGATGACACTGTTTTACTAGCACCGACCATAGGAGAACTTCAAATCCTTATAAACAAGGTTCAGTCTGTTAGCGCCATATATGGTCTCAACATCAACATCAGGAAAACCAAATATATGGTCATTTGTAAAACATCACCTACTCACTCACCTCTACTTTGTAGTGGTCAGGCCCTTCAAAAAGTAAGCAAATACAAATATTTGGGATGCTGGGTTGATGAAAAGGGTGATCACAGCCTTGAAATAAATTGCCGCATAGAGCATGCACGTAAGGCTTTCTTTAAACTTAAATCACTTCTGTGCAATAAAAAGCTGAACATCGAGCTACGAGTACGATTGGCACGTTGTTATGTTTTCTCCATTCTCTTGTACGGCGTTGAAGCGTGGACCCTTACAGAATCGATGAGTAAGAAAATTGAAGCCTTCGAAATGTGGGTATACAGGAGAATGCTAAGGATATCCTGGAGAAACAAAATAAAAAATGTAACCGTGTTAAGTCGCATGAACAAAGAAGCTGAGGTTATATACTTGATTAAGAAAAGAAAGCTTGAGTATTTCGGTCACATCTTAAGAAATTCTAAATATGAATTGCTGCAGTTAATAATACAAGGCAAAATCCAGGGAAAGCGAAGCGTTGGGCGAAGGAGGATATCCTGGCTAAAAAATCTACGCCAATGGTTTGGCAAGAGTACCCGTTCCCTTTTCAGAGTTGCGGTATCAAAAGTCCAAGTCGCCGTAATGATCGCCGAACTTCGCAAGAAGATGGCACCTTAAGAAGAAGAAGGTCATTACTTCAAGTTTTATATTGATGAAATTTAAAAAGAGTTATTAATATATAAAATATAATAATAATTGAAAATAAATTAACAAATTACCCATGAAATTAATTAATTAAACACTTTATATATATAAATTCGTCGTAATTTAAGTAAAGTTACGGCACAGTTACTTCATATTATGCATAATTAAAATTATAAATTTACGTACGTAACAAATATAGTTAATTGTACATAAAAACCGTCTAATACAATTTTATTTTATTCACCATAAAATAATTGAAATGAGCGAATAAAAATATGTAAAGCCTCATAATATCGCTTGCTATTTAATAGGGATATATAGTGTTATTGTATCAATTTTAGTATCGGAGTAACGATCGTGTTGCATTTCAGGTTGCAGATGCGCTGCTAATGCACTTGCACATGTGGCAACTAGGCCTTATATTAATAGAAATATTAGCAAACTACACAAATTAAATATTATTTAATACTTATTACAATAAATTATGAAGTAAAAGTATTTAGAATCATTCATCTATTTTTATATTTTTTAGAGAAAAAAATATATTTTAAATAAATATATTTTTTCAGCAACCCTTCGTATTTGGTCAATCTTTGAGGACCATCGTGGCGACGAGGCACAACGTCTGAAAAAGGCGGAAAGCGGGGACGGAGAAAGCAGGGACTAAGCAACGGAGCGTCTTACACTAGGTTCCCACAGTCCCTGCTGTTCCCTCAGACTACCCTGACGCGGGATAAAGCGTGAAGATGAAAAAAAAAAACTATAACTTCAAACGTTTTTCATCTCATATGACATTAACTTTAAATAAAATAGCTTTATTTGTCTAATTTTAAGCTATTTTAAAAATAATTTCTTAATATAGAAAAATAAAACTATAATAAACTAAAGGCAGTTCCACACAAACGATTCGCAACGTGCATCAAATCACCGGTAACATTTTAACATGTATTATCATAATGTGCCGATCAATATTCGACGTTTGCTCCGTCCAGTGAGAGCGTCATTTACATGCTGATTGCGTCTCATCCGCCTGATGTGTTACACTCTTAATTAGGAAAACCATAATTTTGTACTACAATAACCGAGAATAATATGTTTATTTACTCCATTTAAAATATGTTTATTTACTCCATTTACATCCATTTTTCGACGTTTCTTTGCAAGATCGTGTGCGCAACGAGAATATCCGCAAGGGAACGAAAATAATTGACATAGCCCAAAGAATTAGTAAGTTGAAGCGGCAATGGACAGGGCACATAGTACGGAGAACTGACGGCCGCTGGGGCAGAAAGGTTCTCGAGTGGAGATCACGTACCGGCAAGCGCAGCGTGGGACCGCCTCCTAGCAGCTGGACGGACGACTTGATCCGGGTTGCAGGCAGCCACTGGATGCGAATAGCATTAGACAGGGCTCACTGGAGGTCCCTGGGGGAGGCCTGTGTTCAGCAGTGGACGTGATACGGCTGACATGATGACTCCATTTGCCATTCTCTATAAGTAATGGTTTGTGAGTTCGAATCCCATTCGAAGAAGATATTTTTTGACGTGACAACGTCTTAAATTAGGTTGTGCGGCTCGGAGTCAAATATGAAAATGGTAACGTAACGATGTGTCAACTGTCACCGAACTATGATCGGTCCGCCGCGCGTATCACTTGACACATGTACAATGTTTTAGTAAACAAAATATATTTTCTATAGTTAAAATTTGTGCAATTTATATTATAATTATTATTCATATCAATAAATATTCTACCGAGAAATAGACGTTGTCACGTAAAATTTTCGCCCGTAAAACCCACTTTACAGGCAACCATTTTTTTTATTTCCATTTTCTTCGCTCTGGCAACCAGGCAAGCGCGGTATGAAATTCCGCCATTCGACACGCAATACCTCGAAAAAGGTGATAAGCGGGGAACAGTGTGTCTAAACACTAGGTTTTAACGGTTACAGCGGTTCCCTCTGGCTATCCTGCTATATGCAGGGTGGTGCAGGATAAAGCGTGAAGCTAAAAAGCAAAATAATAATTACTCCATTTTGTTCATTCTTTATGTACTTAAGGAATAACAGATGATATATTGTACATTTGGCATCGAATTTTGTTTTAACAGAAAGTTTTCTTGGTGTATTTTCAAAAATATCCAAAAAAAGTCATAAATAGCATTTAAATCATTGTTTCTATATATTTTATACAAGTTTTACTATTAAAAAAACGACATGTTTTCATTTAGGACAAGTCCCCTCTAAAGCATGGTATCCAAATGTTGTAACGTTTTATAAAATGTCATCCGCGCCGATATGTATATATATTACATGTATATTTATATGATTTCTAGTTTTATGACAGAACAGGGTGCATTGACTTGTCAATGGTTGGTAATATTAAAAGTACGATCGTAATAATGTCAGTTTGTGTATTTTTTCAATAAACGATTCAATTAATATAATTTGAAAATAGCAAATTGCTTTTGATTCATTTCTCAACCTCACGCAACCTGTATATAGAGGGCATAGGGAACCTAGTGGTAAAACTCTCCGCCGTCCTTCCTCTCTCTCCTCTCTATTCCAGTAGGTTTCAGACTATGAATATTGAGTGGTAAAACTCAAAACCATACTTAGTCTTATTAAATAAAATTAGTTACGCGCTATCATTATAAATAAGTTAATCTTAATATCTACAGAATATCGTGCATGTACTTTCCGATACTAAGAAAACATTTGAATATGATATTAAAAATAAAATTATAATAAAAAATATATGAAACAAAACCTTTACATAAAGTTACAAAATGGTAAATTAAAGATATATTAAGTAAGTAGTATGCAAGTATTAAAAACTAGAGTAATTAAAGATTAAAGTTAATTATTACGGCGGGGACGGAGATGGCAGGCACTAAGCAAAGGAGTGTCTTAACAATAGGTTCCAATGGCTCCTGCAGTTTCCTCTGCCTACCCAGCCATATGCGGCATAAAGCGTGAAGTTAGTTAGGTACGTATGACTTAGTGCAAACACGTTTGTTTTAGATTCAATTAAACTTTCCTGCTAATATGCTAACGGTCATATAAATCGTTTGATAAAATACTTAAAAATCAATAATAATACAGTTGATATCGAAAAAAGAATAGATAACAAATTGGGATATAGCAATAAAATAGTGTCAACGTTTAAAGTTTAGAGCGTTTATGTCGTGTATATAAAACGTTATAGTCTTATATCGTTTTAAAAGTATTATTCACACATATCAGATTATAAATATCTGAATGTGTATTTTAAAATATATTTATATCCAACATCCTACAGAAGACGACTAAAGACATTTAAAATTTTATTAAAAAAAGTATCAGTTGGTTAAAAGAGAAGCTTTCATTGAACAATTTTATAACATTCATCACTATTTTTCCTTTAAATGAGTTTAAATTATAGAAAAGTCACACTTACTTCTACAATATTAAACGTTGAAATTTAAATTTTTTAATTTTAAACTTTTTAAACGTTTAAATTTCAAAATTTTTAAATTTAAAATTAACTAAAGATTAATCCAAGCAGTGTAGGGCGATATTTGACAAAGCGCGTTGGTTGTGGGTTTAGTACCTACTGATTTATGTTCTCAGTCCGGAGAATGGAATATTTATGCTACTAGGTGACTTCTATTTAACCTGATATGCGACATAAAGCGTGATAATGCAAGAAATACTAAAAAAATAATAAACTATTCTTTTTATTTTTGAAGTGTTAGTTCAAAATATTTAAACAAAATATATAGAAATGTTTTGCGCTACGTTCAAGTCTTTCTTTGCTTAGTATTTTTTATAATGAACAATTTTAAGTATCGATCAAGTGTAAGTTAATTTATTAACAATAAGTCTACCAAAAGTACACATAGATTTTGATTACAAAACAAATTTAATATAATATATAGCATAGACAAAGGATAAACAACGTACTTGTTCTTTTTTTAAACTACAAGCTGCTTATTTCATTCATGTTAAATTCAGCTCGATACTTCGATGCGATATGAAAAACATATTCTCGTGAGAGGAGATACGAGAAATATGGCTTTGGAGACACGGTTACATATAAATTTACTTAGAAGTTAAATTTTCTAACACTAAAAGTTAAAAGTTTGATATTTACTATAAATTGTATTGTAAGTTCAAAACTCTTTTAAGCGATTTATGCTTAAATTGATCAAATAGGCAATTAATAATCAAGCAAATACTACACGACCATCATCGATTGGTTGATTACTAATCGATTCTACACATTAGTTCCGTATCACCGTTCATTCGCATTGTTAAGGGTGATTTATTCGACTTGACTTTTTTTGGAATAATCTCAAAAACGATTGGTAACAATTACTTAAGAATATGTTTCTGAGTAGAGATTTTATTTAAGGCTATCAACATTAAGTTCTGTTAACTCTTGTATTAATATTTTTCTTTACAAAATGTTACTTTATTCTCATTTTATGTGATAAAATATAATCTTTACTTATATAAAACGTTAAACTTTACCTTATCTAAAATGGAACCTTCCAGAATATAAATTACAAATAAATCGTTTACAAACAATTTGAATATCCACATCTTATTCCAATCATCCATCTCTAAGTAACATAACTTTAACTATTACCATACATAGCCAAGGTACATTTTATTCAAATTACACTTGATTAGACTAACATTTAATGCAGAACCAGAACAAAATGAATACCATAGCTTTTACCATCACTTAATACTCGAGTTCATCACGAAAAACACAATGTACGAAGTTACTCTTGAAATTGGAAACGGAATGAAACCGACAATATATGTTTTACTTACAAATATTTGCTGTATAACTCCAATTTTAAAGGAAATAAAGTTGAGTTTGGCTTGTTTTGGTGTTTTCTAAATTTTCCCTTAAAACGTGTATGCATTAGAATAATTGCACAGGGCCAGTCCCATGGCGTTATTAAAAAAACATTAGAGCGTGTCATGTTAATTAGTTTACTGTGAGTGAAATGTTCATACAAAAGGATTAATATAAATACAATACTGTGTATTACTTTTATGAGATTGAAATTAAGTTAATAATACGTTACTAGATTTATTATAAGTCAAAGTTGACATTATTATATATTTTTGTGTATACATCTTCCTACAGAAGTAAGAAAAAATTCTATAGAAAATTTTGAACAGATTTTTTTTTTAGCTTCATGCTTTTTCCCGCACATGGCAGGGTAAGCAAAGGGAACTGCAGGAACCATAGGAACCTAGTGTTAAGACGCTCCGTTGCTAAGACCCTGCTTTCTCGGTCCCCGCTTTCCGCCTTTTTCTAGGTATTGCGTATTGAGTGGCGGAACTCAACTAGAGCGAAGAAAATGGAAATAGAGAAATCCATCTTCTTCGAGTGGGAATGGAACCCAGAAACCGTCGCGTTACAGGCAGACGTTGCACTTGTGCGCCACGACGGTTACCTAAACAGATTAATTATATAATATCTACAGTAAAAATATATTTTGACGTTTACAAATTATCTGTGGTCACAGTTAACTTTAAATGCATTTGTCTGTCATTTCATACAGTTATATTTTAATTTATTTCTTCTAAACGAATAATTTCGACAGTTAAAAATATTATGTATAATATTTAAATTATCTATATATAATGACATGAAATATACTCACACATACTCTCTATACTAAAAACATAACATTTAAAAAAAAATGATTTTATATGCAATATTTAAATATAGAATAGAAACTTAAAGAAATAAAACATTAGTCAAACGCCTCTTCCATAATTAAATAGAAATGACATAAATATTTTTGTTGCTCTCTAAAGTTTACTTTAATGTTCTAAAAAATTAAAATTAGTATAAAATGAGGATCACAAACTAGAAGATAGACTATTTCTCACTTAATTATAGGTACATCCCTAATATCTATTTGTATATATACTACGTGTTTTATATGTCAATATTTATTTTATGAAAGCCTTCATCATAGTGACGTAGTAAAACAGCGTCCAACGTTGACGTGGAAGCTTAATTCTGCCACTCAAAAAGTGTAGAATCTGGGTGAAAAGGAGAGTGTCTCTCTCTTCTCTCTGTCTACTTTGCGATGTGTAGAATATATACACATATTTATATACCATAAATATATGTATACCTAATTGTAGCTATTACAATATTTCCATTTATAGACATATACAGCCATTTTTCTGTATATCATAAGTACTATCATTAAAACACCTTCTACTCGCGCCTATTCAAAATTATACAATTAATTAAAAGCGTAATAAATAAAAACAAAAGTTAATTTTTATAAACCACGCTTTTCACATTTAAAAATATACCTTTTATGATACAAAGAAAAAAAAACTATTAATTACAGAAATATAATTTGATTAATGGGAAAGAGGTTCGTAATTAAAAACGACGCCTGTCCGTGTAGAAGCCGCCGAAGAAATATTATTCGTGTTAAAATATTAATGCGGTTGACAACCCCTTGATAAGTTTGTGAAATTCGTTTGACTAAATATATTTTGTTTGATATTTAATCTCACGTTAAGAAATGAAAAAAAGATATATGTGTTAGCTTACGTTTACGAGTATATTGAATTTTGATGTTATTCGAGGACATGTACACTGTACAAACTACTAGAAATATTAATAAAAGCTTTTTGAAGATATTTTTAGCTTCACGCTTTATCTCGCGCATGTCAGGGAACCGTAGGACCCGTGGGAATCTAGTGTTAAGATATTTTGTTCCCCGTTTTCCGTGTATAGTGGCGCCACTCTACACGCCTAGTTACCAGAGCGGAGAAAATAGAAATTAAATGTGGAAATCAAACTCAAAAGCCGTCGCATCAAGATGGATGTGATTGTAGGTAAATTATTGTAACTAAAAATGAATAAACGTATAAAAGCTTACTACTATTTCCTGCACATAACAGGTTAAACAGGGGGAACTTAGTGTTAAAACACTTGGTTCCTTATTTTTCACTAAATTTTCAAGTCTTATCATATGTAAAAGAACTAAATGCCGTGTAATTCTCTTAAAAGAGTAAGGAAATAAAAAACATATTCCGATTGGGAATCGAACTTCCCAACCGTCGCGTTTACATGCTGAACCTCTGAGCTGTGACAGCCTTTTACTCATACAATCATATATATAAGGTCACTGTTATTACATTATTATGTTTTGTATTCGATGCAAATATATGGCATATAGATATAATATTAATATATGAACAAAACAACGTAAAGTGGGTATCAGTTGTACAATCACAAAAACCAAAGGATCCCCCCTTTTTATAAATGAAATATTATAATAGCGACTGCCTACTTAGTGAAGAAGTAACTGATTAGGCAGTCACACACTCGGTGCCGGTGAGCCGGGGCGGAGTCGAGGTATTAATTGCTTGTACACACGCTTTCCTCAGACCAATACAATTTTGTACTTTATCATGATAATTATTATAATTATTGTTTCTCCACTCTGGAAAAATGAAGCGCGGATTGAAGTTCCGCCATTTAAAGCAAAATTCTTAGTAAAAATAAGACGTGTTAGACAAAGTGTATATTATTTCTCAAAAGCTTACTTTACGTTGTAGCGTAAAGTTAAAAAAAAAATAAAAAATAAGCCATTTAAAGTCTTTATGTATTTAAAACATAAATATAGTGTAAAAATATTAAATAATAAAACGATTTTTTTATATATTATTGTGTAATTAAATATGGCAAAAGAATAAAATTTCTTACGTAATTAATTAAATATACTGTACAGGAATTGGTGAAAGATGTTATTGGATTATAAGTTGATTCGTACTAAATGATTTTACGAATAAAATTAATTGTTTCGTGAATTATTTAGGTAAAACATAGCACAATAAGCAATATAAGTTAGGGGAGATTACTAAATAATATAATGAAATGACCTGAGCAAAACTGGTGCAAGAAACTCAGCAGGACACCTTTCTATTTCTTTTTTTTTAAATGGTAATTTAAAATTATCAATATGTTATTATATTAGTGCCAGTAATGCCTTTGCAACAATTCTCTTTCCGTATCTCAATAGAGGAAGATAGAGCCTAAAATTGTGTATAATTAAGTATGGATTAGAACTAGAAAATAAAACAACAATAATATGTTTCTACTAAAGGAATTAGAACCTACTACAGTGATCACGTTCACGGTCACACCTATTGCGCCACAGTGGTTTCTTGCAAATATTTCTACATAATAAAGTTATTATTATACCTGAGTAATATGAAGTTTGTAAAAAAATAATGTACAAAATAAATAGTCCGTCGAGTCTAAGTACTTACATTCCATAATTGAAGAAAATTTACTTTGAAGCGGTTAAGTGCATTTCTTTTCGAACAATACTCTTGCAACACAATTATGCTGTCAGTTTTTATATCATATGGATTTGTCTTTTTAGTGAAATATCATGGCGTTGCAACTTTGTTGTAAGGTCAAGTAAGGCATGTTGTAAGGCGGAGTATATATTGTTACTTAAATAATATAATATATATTGTAAATTCAATATTTTTACTAAAGACGGATTGCAAATTTTGGACATTGTCCTTAAATTTGTACTGTAAGTTGAGTTTTTTGCAATTCTTTTGATAGTAGGTCAACCAGAACTTTTAATATTCCAAAGTAAAGAAAACTTAAATGGTCGTATCTTAAAATTACATAGACTTCACATAAGTTATTATTAATTTCTTCATATAAGTTAGAGAAATAGAGTCATGACAAATCTACTGAACATGTTATTTTTTTAAATTTTATTAATGATTTTATGACCAAAAATAAAAATAATATATCGTTGTTGTTAAATAAAATTAATAATTTTTAGTATTTTAATATGATATTACAAAAAACTCTTATGAATTTCTCATTATGTAAAAATAATATATATTTAAAATAAAGAAAACCGAACTCTACATATAGGTGCACTTAATATTGAAGTGTAAAATCAACTTAGGCATACCTTTACGCTCTTAATGCTTAAAGCTATATTATCCTCTGAGCATTTATTCAATTCAATTCGCATAATTGGTAAGAAAGAACGCATCTCTATCAATTAGCAAAATTGTAAGTAGATGTAAAAATCAGCAATCAATAATAAGCTTAAAGCTTATCAAATGAAAGTGTAAAATGCAATGATTTTATTTTAAACAAAGTAAACCTTTAAGGTGTTATTTCATTAAAAAAAACGACATATTTAGTTCAATTACATGTTAAATTAGTTAATTATAAAAAATCTAGATATAATAGGAAAAAGGGAGCTTTAATGATACTTACAAGTAAGAAGTAACAACATTCTTAAGGAAGTTTCGCCTAAACTAACACTTTTTTACAATCATCAACACTTTGTATGTGTCGCAGGTATTTTATAATAAGCTTTTTAATATCACTTCTTAAATTGAAATTAATTAGTCAATTTGCTGTGTATCCAGTTTAGATACGGTGGGTAATGTTAATAATATGATAATAACATTGTACGCATCTGCCTAAACATTATTCGGTTTATCAAAATAGTTAAAAGGCTTTTAGTCGCCGAGATAAGCGGTTGAAATATGTGTTCTCCGATAAGTCCATTGATATTAAATATACAACAAATTGAAAACGAAATACTTGGCTGAAACTAATTTAGAGTTTTGATGTCGTTTTTATAAATTAACTAGACTTTACGCGCGGCTTTGCTTTTTTATGTTTTTAGAGAGGCGAGCTTTTGACCTACAATTTTACTTTTGGTGCCTATTGAAAGATCTCGAAATGGGGGATAGGTGAAAATTATAGCTGATATTCGAACTTAAACACTTTAATTGACAATTAATTAAACTAATTTTAACTTGAAAAATATTTACGGACAATTTTTGTCAATTTAAAAAATTCTGTATTTTAACAAAAAATGTGCTTAGTACTAATAAAGCAAAGCGCACATGCGTAGTACGCTTGTACATCTGATGTTATCACATATATGCCATATGTGATAACATTTTGCTATATATAAACGGACTAATCAATATTTTTTTATTCAAAATAAAAATGTCTATAAAATGACATTGAACACTTTACTTGTGTATAGTAAAAGCTCCTTATACAGCTTAAAGCTTTGAATTTTCGAAATTTATTCATAAAACATTCTAAAATCCCAGTACTCATAGCCATAAAACATGGATATCAACAGGGCTTTCATCGAATACTATAAAGGGTAAGGCTAAAACCATTTCCCAATACCGTTAAAATATAACAGTCTATTAATCACTGCAATAAATTCTATCTGAAATGATTGTCTTGACCTCCAGATCTCGGCCTTATAAAGACAAAGTAAATACAGCTAGAATAGAAGTTAATTGTAGGTACAAAAATGGAATAATATAACTTGCCGGCAAATCATAATTGAACTGGTTCTTTCTGATACAGTGTTATATTGATTTATTATGGAACTTCATTTGGCATACTTTGTATAATCATCGAGAGATAAAAAGATATTGAATTTTGTATTATGCGATTGCAAAGAAACATATTTGAATCGACCATACGTCAACGTGTGTGTTGATAAAAACTACACCTAACTAGTTATGGTACTCACTATTGAACGCATACTATTAAGATGATGTGTTTAATGTTTTTTTTTAGCATGTTGTATATAGCAGTGTCAACAGAGAGCGTAGTGTCAAAACATTCCGGTCTTCACTTTTCCTAGGAAATTGAATGGCGGGACTTCTTTATTGACCTCACATTTCTCTCTCTTTCTTTACGAAATTCAGGGTTCTTTACCATAGTATGAAAATTTTTTGTATATATTTTCAAATTGCAACTTCTGATTAAAAAAAATGTTTGTTATGTACAATATTCCGTGAAGACCTCACTGAGTTTAACTAATTTATAATTATTTTATTATCATATATTATATAATATATACATAATAATGTGTATAAAAAATAACTTTGACTCGCAGCTTTGCCCGCTTTGTCTTATAAATATAAATAAGTATTGTTTGTCAAAGTAAATATCTTGGTGTAATATAGCCCGTAGTCCTTGTATATAAATAGAATATCTAATAATAAAATTCTTCAATTCGAATAAGTATCTAATTTCTGAGATTAGTGTGTTCGAATCAAAAACACTTCATCTTAATAAAATAAGTATAAATAATTTTTATCTTCACGCTTTATCCTGCACTTGGCAGGGTAGGCAGAGGAAACTGCAGCGACCGTGAGTACCTAGTGTTAAGTCACTCCGTTGCTTAGTCCCTGCTTTCTCCGTCCCCGCTTTCCGCCTTTTTCGAGGCATTGCGTGTTGATTGGCGGAACTCAATGCCGCGCTTTGCCTAGTTTGCCAGAGCGAAGAAAATGGAAATAGAAAAATCAATCTTCCCCGAACCCAGAAACCGTCGCGATACAGGCAGACGTTGCGCCACTACGCCACGATGGTCCTCTATAAATAATATTAAACGTACAAAATTCCAAATCTTCTTACTAACATCAACATTTATCTTTCTCCCACAAAAGTATTTTAACAATCACTATTATGTTTGTGTTCAGCTTAATAAAAACAAATTCAACGTTTTGCAAAAAAATCTCATTGAATGACGCAAAACTCGCTCGGAATGCGGTCCATTAATATTTATAGTAAATTGTGTAATCCAAGATTTTGTCCCTCTAAGGGAATTTGAGCGAAAAATTATTCGTTAAGGCACTCATAAATCTTGTACGTGTATGGATAGCAGATAAAATCACGAAAATGTATAAAATATAAGTGTTGTGTTAGAATTTGTTGTCATTTTGAATCGTGTAAACATTTATTTTGTAAGAAAAGTTATCTTTTGTGTGTGAAAAGTGTGCTTTTTTCAATGTATTTTGAGATATTTATGTATTTCGAAACAGGAAGATACAAATGTAAAAATAAAATTATTTACTGTTTGACGCTTTATTTTAGTAGGGTAGGCAAAGAATACCTAGTGTTAAAACTTTCCACTCTCCGCCCAGTTATGAGACATTACGTATTGTGTGGTGGAATTCATCGCTGCACTTTGTTGTAGTTAATTTAAAAAAGTTAAAGTTTAGCTAAGAAAAGTTTTCTTTATATATTTTCTTTATATAGAAAAATATAAATTATTACATCAAATTCTTGCCATAATGTCGTAATTTCTTACGGATATCCCAGCATGGTTCTGAACGGCTCGTTGCGTAAAAAGTGCGATCTTTGAGCTACGTAAAAATCACCTGTCAAGCTGTCAAACAATTGATATGAAATTGACGTTTAATGAAAGAAACGGAATAATTCTACGTTTTAGGATGTATTGAGGAAGTATAAGAAATTGTTTGTTGCTCTGGCTATCGTTTGGTGATTGACGTCAATTTTTCTTTACATAAAATGCGATAATCCAATACAGGTATAATATATTAGAGATAGAACATATTAAAAAGTAATACACACGTACATTAATATTTTTTATATTTATTTAAATCTGGAAACAACAATATTAAATTTTAAAAAATCTAAAAAAAACATAAATATCGAGTCAATTATTAAAAAATGTAATATTAATATAGTAAATTATAATTAATAATTGTTGATGCATATAATCTTCCTCTTTCTCTCTCTATCTCTCTCTTGCTTGTGTATAAAGTGGAAGGAAACCATACGCTATGATCTCCTTGGGATAGCTGGCCTGATAATCTTTTTGGGTTTGGGCCTCCTCGGCATCTTACTACCATCTTTACTACTAATGAGTTTTCTAAGTTATTATATAGTTGTTTATATAAGGTTTATATAATAATATATAAAAGTAAAAATATCGGTGTATGTGATTTCTTCTTTCGAGTCTTTAATTTGTGGGCGCTTTCTATTATTTTATATTAAAATTAACCACAAATAGAAACGTATTATTTTGTATACTGCGATGTCAATAAATTTTCCATTATCAAAATCTTTTCTTTATTTGTATGTAATTCCTAGTTATCGAGAACCCTCCGGAACTTGATTATGCGGCGAATTTAATACAATATTCCAGAAAGTAACAGTATATAACCCATCCTCTTTTGATCCTTTTGACTTAGATTTTTTTTTATTATTCTTTAAAAAAACTTAAACATACTTAAATATTTGATGTTAATTTAACCTTACTACTTTTAAAAATTGACAGGACAACAAAATAAACTTAAAACGATTTCTTTTTTGATATATGCGACCCTAAAAAATGTCTAAATGGCCAATGTCTCTATAACTAACAATAATTCATATTTTCTACAATTAACAATTATTAAAAATAGGCTTTAGTTTCACATCAAGGATTATTAATAGGAAACTACATTGACAGCCTCAAGCTATACATTATCTATGATCAAATATAACTTTTTATCATAATAAATATCTTAAATAATCTAGTGTATAGCTAGATTTGTTTACCATACAAGTATATAATTTAGCTGTCACAACCCGATGTATCGACAGACCGTCAACTCCATTGTATCGAGTGATTACTATACGGTCGGCAAAAAAAGTTGTAATATAATTTATAAAATCTCATCTCTATTGCAATGTAGTACAGATCATATTTAGAGATGAACAGATACGTTCAGCTATTAACAGAATTATCGAGTTTTTACTATGAGTTATTGTGACGTGGGTAAAGTAAAGATTGATTGGCATTTGGTCTTTTTCCTGGGTTCGATTTAATAAGGCACTTGATGGTTATTTAGTTAACGGCCGTCGTGAGGCCTCTATTATAGCGCTTGTCACGTAAACAAAAAGTTAATAACAGAAACGTAGATGTGTGGAAATCTGTGATCTCTATCTCTATAGTGTATGTCGATTTCAGTGGAAAAAAGATTGTCTTGATTTGACATTCATTTTGAATCTAAATTATTTTATTATATTATATGAAAAAAGATATATATAATTTATTTATTTATTAATAAAATAAAAGTAATAAGTAAACTAGTTATTTTTTAGGATACTTTCTATACACTTGTTCTATTATAGGGAACTACCTATATAACGTATAAAATTTTTAAGTACTATTTAAAGATTTTAATTTTTTGATATAAAGTAAGTATTAGTTGGTCTAGGCAAGAAAATAAAAAATCATTAAAAATAATATACAGAAAAGTCTTCAACAAAAAGTGTGCATTTTTACTTTTAATTATTTTTTTTAGCTTCACGCTTTATCCCGCACATGGCAGGGTAGGCAGAGGGAACTGCAGGGACCGTGTGAACCTAGTGTTAAGACACTCTGTTGCTTAGTCCTTGCTTTCTCCGTCCCTGCTTTCCGCCTTTTTCAAAGCATTGCGTGTTGAGTGGCAGAATTCAACGTCGCGCTTTGCCTAGTTTCCAGAGCGAAGAAAATGGAAATAGAAAAATCTATCTTCCCCAAGTTGGAATAGAACCCACAAACGGTCGTGTTTACAGGTAGACGCTACGCCTTGCGCCGCGACGGTATTGTTACTATTTATTAATATAATAATTGAAGTAATTATAAATTATTGATTATTATTATATATTGGATTTGTAAAAGCTAGAATATTCTAAGTAAAAGCCATAGAACATAAATTGTAATAGGAATGTAATGTAATTTCCTCGCTGTTGCCCTGTTGTTATATTCAAATCAGCAAGTCGATTTGCTTGCACGTGTGAAAAACTTTACTTAGAACTGAGTTCACATTTTATGCTATAGTTAGATTATGAAGGAAATATCACAAAAAGGTTCGAAAAAATATTCTAAAATTATTTGTATGGGTAGGCGTCAATAAGGGTAACGAGTTCGAATCTAACATAACGAAAACAAACTAGGTAAACCTTATCGTGAATTCAAATGATCTAAACGTAAACGTAACAGTTGTCAAATCAATCTCCACTATGGAATATTATTTTTTTTTCTTTGTTGTGGCAGACTAACCCAGAGTTAAGTTTTGCCACTTAGCATGCAGTGCCCTCAATTTGATCATAAAGCAAAGAACAAGGTGTTTAATCACTAATTTATTTCTGTATAAATTTGTTAATACCGGCCACTTCCTTATATATCCTAAAATTCCATAGAACTCGTATTTACATAACTTCTAAGAACTAAAAACAAATATTAAGCTAAAACTTTTCCTGGTACACAATTCTACGAGCGCAGTTGAAACTTGTGACAATTACAGTCAATTGTCCATTCTGAAAATAGAAAGATTAATTTGCTCGCATCAAAAATAGTGGTTTTAATCAATCTCAATTGAGCGGGCGATTATCAACACCCGTGCGTTTCCTGCAATTATTTTAATCTACTAACAGCAGTCTGATGCGTTAAAATATACATTTAAACTTTTATCATTCGCATTATATCTTTTAGGAAAAAAATAAAATTTAAAAGCAGGTTTTAAACTTTTACAACAATTTTTATTGGCTTTAAACTTAAATTTAGGTGTAGATCAACCATATGTATACAAATATGTAAAGCAAACAGCACTATACACTACCAAATAACCACTACTAATGCTCAAATTTATCTAAACTTTATTTTAGAAAGCTTTTAAAGCTTTTGTTTCATATATTACTAAGATATTAAGAAAAGCTTTACTTCAAGGCAGATGAGTAGAAAACGGTCCAAATATATAAATTGATTATACAGTCATATTCCAAACAAAGTGTGTTAAGTGGGTGTTCCGTTTTACGATTATGATAATTGAGTGTTAGATAAGATACAAGTTTTACAACGTAAATATATATATATACTTATTTCGTAATATATTTTATAGCAGAGATATATATATGTATGATTGACTCGTTACATCCGAGAGGTGAAAAAACATATAAACTTTCACATTTATAATTTATTCAAATTTCTAACTAAAGCATGGCATGACGTGAGGACATCATAGCGCATTGGCATAGTGTGTGTGTAAACGCATACATATGAATTCAATCCACACTTGAAATTATAAACTTTTATTATTTTCCCGGTATAACAAAGCGCGGTGTTGAGTTCCGCCACTTCTAATGCAACTTTATAATACCAATACTTTATAATACGTACTGCTTTATAATACCAAGTATACTAATACATACCTATAATACCAAGTAGTAGTAATAATTGGGCTAACGATAACCTTATGTGGGTCATCCTCATTGTAAAGATTAAATAAAAAAAATATTTAAAGAAAATGATAAAGCCTAAAAGAAATCGATTCAAACTATTCATGTTATACGAATGACCTGTCAAAGTTTATCTCAAACACTTTGCATAAATTAACTCCGGCACGGCTAGATTTCGCGACGCTAATTAAGAAACAATTTTATCAAAACACACGATTTCGTACCGTTTAGTTTCCAGTTTCCAGGGTCAGGTCGTAAGGCCGTAAGCTATCTGTAATAAGTTCAAGTGCTATTAGCTCTGAATGTCAGGTCAACTTTTATTATAGGGGCCCAAATTGACTAAACTAGCCCCTATCATTAAAAAATGTTGAAGAAACCGATATGTCTTCTTCAGTTTGATGCTTGTCCCAATTCGTTGATTGCGATTTGGATTGTTTTCGATTAATCCTGCTTTTTTTCTTAACTTCACGCTTTATCCCGCACATGGCAGGGTAGGCAGAGAGACCCTGCAATATGCGAGATAAAGCGTGAAGCTATTTATTAGTTATTAATATTATCTACTGTTTAATTCTGATATTAAATTCAATTTCAAATGTATGAAAATTTTATAAGCTATGTAAATGCCTTCAAATATATTAACTTTGTAAGAAATCGATTTACCCGTTTGACAGGTTCATCATACAAGAATCGATATTCACTAGCATTAAAAAGCACAGATAAATATTATGTTTATAGATGTATATATCATTACCATCTCGATATGGTTAATTGATCCACCTTGAACTACACTTACCAAAGTAAGCCATATATAAGACACGGTGGTTTTTTGTTTTTTCCACAATGTAATGTAACCCAAGAAATCATTTTGCAACAATGTTTCTTTCAGAGGCGACACTAAGTGAGTCACTCATGTCCCTACCGACTTCTCGTATTACAAAACAAAACATAGCTTTAACACGTCTCTGTGTTCTAAACTTATATTGCTGTTCATTAAACGTATCGAATATCTTATTACTACCAATATAAGGTTGAAAGTTGAGAGTATTTGAATTTGGTTTCGAAATTTGTTTGTTCAGGATGAACAGTCATATGGTCTGCGCAATTTATCGGGGTCGACAACACTAATAGATTAGTATAAAGAAATCGGGTCGCCTGCCACTGGAGTCACATGGGAAATCATAATGTTATTAGTTATTTCATTACAAAACGCTAATAATAACTTTGGTATTCTTAGCTAATATTTACTAGGGACCAACACCTATTAGACTACTTTAATTATATTGTGAACTTTTTGAAAGAAGAACGAAAACTCTTGACTTAAATTGTAAATTGTGACAATAATGCCTTAAAGAGTATTATAATAAATAGAATTTAATTGATTAATGGATAAATGTGCTAACCGAGAGTTCGTACTAAAATTCGATATAAATTGGGTTCTGCCAAGAAACAATATCTTACCTTTTGCAACTTGCACGACGAGGCTTAACCTCTAAGGTTTCTTTAGATGAACTTAATTTTTTATTTTTGTATATGGTATAATTTATTAAACGAGCTATTACTTAATTTACAACACTACAATCAAATCGATTTTATAGACCCCTAATCTGATTACGATCATTGAAATGTTGCTGTCAACAAATCGTTATAGACTTTTACATCCTAAGAATATGGGTCGACCATATTCTAAGAAAATAAAGTATCAAGCGTATTACATTAAAATGAGGTATACTTAAATTTTTACTATTTTACCGGATATGTAGAGAGCATTTAGTGTCATGTCTCTTTTCTCTATTTTCTATAAAACGAGCAATACATCGAATATATTTATTGCGTTTTCTAATTTGAAAGTGGAAAAATTATAATAATTAATTTTCCAAATGGGGAACAATGTAAAAACCATCGTGTTATCATTTATATATCTTTAAACAAAAATAAATATTTATTATTTTTATTAGTACTTACTCATCTTATTAAAAATATCCAAAAATATATTTAGGTGCTTAGTTTCTCTTATGAACATTATTAGCAATAAAACACTAGTAGCTAATTTAAATCTATAAAATCAATTGTGTTTCATCAAGGATGTCGAGATTACAAAGTAATAAATATAAAACTACAAAATTGGCTGATTTATTGCTGACATGTTTATGTTATTTATGTATTTTACAATACAGATAATCGAAAATTAGCATTTAGGCGTAATATGGTGAGATATTTGAATTTGATAGTTCAACTTTGCTGTGATAGCAGCATGGCTGTTTTTTTATAATTTTGCTTGTTATTTAAGTTAGTTTATATCAAAAATAATTGAACTCGTAGTACCAAACAAAATCTCCAAGATTTCTTTGTCATTAAAATAAACATAGTTTTAGCTATTGTAATTGATATCTATATGATCTGATCAAAGACTTATATTTGAAAGAGCCATATGGCAAATAATTTGAACACTTTTGCTTCGTATTGTTGAAATCAAAGTATTGTAGGGTTATCATTCTGTGATCAGGTAGTTTTTGACTAGAAATATTTTTTTAATTAAATTACCTTTCGCATACAGCATACAGCATATAAATAACACAATTATGTGTTATTATGTTTGAAATGTTTCATTTTAAATATTAACTATTATATCTCCTTTTCTTTAAGTTTGATAAAATAGTTGTAAGAGACAACAAGTAATCGTTATTTTTTAAATCTTAATTTTTGTTTAAAGTAAGAAATAAAACTTGTTAATGTATTCCTTAAAATAATCGTTTCCTTAACTTTTTAAGAAAGTGGAGAAGCCATGCATGGTTATGATGGAATTATAGAAGGAAGATAAAAAAATATTGCGAAAACTCAAAAAATGACAATTTCCTAGATAATAAACAATGTAAAAATATAAAATCTTTAAAAAATCACTCCATTCTTTGTCCAAGTGTCCGTTGATCCTAACAATTAATCCGGCTCGCCGGTGGCATAATTAGCTGCGCGTGACATCAACGAGCGGCGCCTGCGCAATTGCTACCACGACCTTATGCTATTCTAATTATAATCCAATTCACAGAGTTCCATTATTTAACTTAAACTGTAAACAAGGATCATATTTTAATTAATAATAACTGGGGCTACAGGAAATATTTACATATATAGTTTTTTAATTGTAACAGTTGCGTGTAAGATATGACCTAATAAGCACCCGAAATCACGTCTATTCATTGGTACAGTATAATCCATTACTCCATTACATTACTGAAGCATATACTTTAGTTTTTGTGAATAAAAACCCTGCAGCAGATTAAATTTGTATAGAAGGTATTTAACAACTTACAGCAAGATGTAGAGCATTTTTCAAATAACTCAAAGGGTAAACAAATAAATAAAATATTTTTTTCTTCTCTTTTGAAAGTAAACTGTTATTTAAGGATCTAATGTCATGTATAAGTCTGAAATTCTTAATGTTTAAATAAGACTATTTTTTTGTCGCCTACATTTTACCATATAAGCAGGAAAAATATTATTTTTGGATATAAAATATTTTATTTATTTTCCTGCCCTGACAGCCAGCCAGCTGCATAATGTTGAATTAAATTAAAAAATAGTATGTTCACACTCTACCATAAACTAAATAAAGGAGTTGAAAGAAAAAACTAAATAATAAATACCTACAGAAATAAAATTTTAATCCACTTACAAATAATCAGAAACTATATATAATGAATAGTTAACGAGCTACGGCTTTTAATTAACGGTGTAATTGCACGTCATTAGCGATACGATATTGATGACGTTTCGATTAAACGAAATCGATATTTTTAATCAAATACATTATTCGATATAGTTTGAACTTTCATAATTCATTTACATATGCATTCATTCATATATTTATACTCATATATTTTATATTTTACAAATATTATATTATTTTATTAATTTACCTTTTTTCGAGAAATTTAGCTCTTTTTCTTTTTTATTTTTTTTCTAAATCACCCACGCAGTGGTACTGTCAGATTGTATATATATATATATATATATATATATATATATATATATATATATATATATATATATATATATATATATATATATATATATATATATATATATATATATATATATATATATATATATATATATATATATATATATATATATATATATATATATATATATATATATATATATATATATATATATGTATATCTATGATTGTATATATATAGCTTGACTGTCGTAGATTTGACTTAAGACTTAACTAAGATTCAAGTAATACTAAGCAGCGGTAAGAACCTCTACTTAAGTCACTGTTACTAATTCTTACCGGAAGCAGGGAACGGAGTGTCTTGATCATATAATGTCAAAATCCTTTTTTTATTTCGAATATTTTCTAATGACATGTAATAAATATGAAGCAATAATAATTAAATATATTGTTTAATCTACTTACTATAAAAAACATTTTCAAAGTTTATCTAACATTTATATTTTCATTTTCTATCAATTAAAAGTTTGTTTTTTTTTTGGATTACATTGTAACAACTATTCGTAAGCCTGATGAAATAAATATATAAATAAAGTTATAAAATTTGAACGTGAAACTCAACACACGCTTCTTGGTAACCGCCCAAGTATTAAAACGATATCAAAATCCAAATTAAAAGTTTTAGTCACAATCACAATACAAGCAACCATTATTTTCGTGCAAACGAATTCAAACAATAAAACATGTACCGTCAAAGGCACACAACTGTCCGCAAAAGCCTCCACAGCCGGTTGTTAAATTGCAATTTGTAAGTAATCGATTTTTGATGAATCCCGCTGTAAGTTAGTTATTCTTAAATTGGTCGTACGCCTTTTTGTCTCTAGCGTTTATATTTATTGTTTCTTAGTAACCATTTAAAAGACGGACGTATTCTTATATAGGATTGTTAAACTAAAAGAGATTTAGAAATATATGAAAGTGTGTATGTGTCATCAATCTTGATAACCTGTGTTTACAGTATTGTGTAAATTTGCATACAAAAGTATATGTTTTTTGTGTGTTTTTTATTTTGTAGTATACGGATAAATAGTGTATGTAAAATGCGCAACGAATAGTTCTTGATACTTTCGGCTTATTCAAAGAAATTTTATACTATATCGATGAACCCAATGCCTTATTTAATATATTCTCACTACAAAAAGCTTATAATAATATAGTATATGACTATGTGAGAAGGAGCTTGGAAAAATAGAAGAAGCGATTTTTCCTGGTATTTCCAGCGCTTTAAACTGCGTGGAGATGGAAGAATCACGAAGAAGATGGGTATTCTATTAAGTCTTAGGAGGCTGATTTTTATAGGTTTAGCTTATTTAACATACGCTGAAGATATTCCCTATTCTAAACAAACTAAACATAAGAAGCTGCAACAAACTAGACAAGAAGCTGCAGTCTCAACTCCTAGATGCTGTTACACCTATATTTGGGTTTCCAGTATCAGGCACTATTTCTACAAGCTCCAATGCCACCTGCCACATATATATCCGTAGAACGATAAAAAATCATCTCATTATTATCCTAACGAGTTATAACTTGTATACAGATTTATTGCTTATATAAGGAAAATAATAATGTTAAATCTTACACAAATATTTTTACATAATAAATTATACGAAACGAGAGAAACAATAAACAAAACTAGTTGTACACAAAGAAAATAACAGTTAATTTTCATAATTTACACAAATTAATGTAATTCCATTTTAAAAATGACTACGCATACTGGCGTAATATATTTAACATACGGCATTTTTGCGGTCAATATTTCGCTTTAATATCGCATATCATATTTTAAAATGTGGTTTTATACGATTCGTAATAACGCTTTAAAATGCAACAGTTAGTTATTAGTCTCTCACACGTCGCACCAAATTTGGTAACGAATGTATTCTTTATGATTCAGTTTTAACTTCTTTACTAAATACCTGCTCATTGTCGGCAAATGTTCTGTAATTATAATGAGGTAGTAACAGGTTCGTTTAATAAAGCTCTGAATAAATTCGTAATATGCTTTAGTTGGGAAAATAACAGGTTTTCCTTTTTTTTTCAAGTGGTTATCCACACTAAGGATAGAAAAATACTTGAAGAAAACATAAAAATAAGAACAAGGTAATGAGTTGTGTAAGGCATATAAGAATTATGGCGCGGGTTTAAATCCCGCCCTCATTCAAATTTAAAAAAAAAATTAATGTAAGTAAGTCCTAAGCTTAGAATCTGATTCAGCTAAATCAAAACGTAAGTGTGTTCTATTACTTTTGTTTTATAATAAAGTCAAAACTTTTTATAACTTAGAACAAAGTACAAGCTAATAATTAATAGTATAACAGTTTTTTATAATAACCTTTTGTTATAGCAAAAGTCATAGGAATATATCATATGTAATGATCTTAGTGTTTCTTAAGAGAAAGTTACTACGTCCTGTGACTTGACTTTATGCGGGTAAATATACATAAATTATTAATAATTAATTACTATTTTTTGTATTATTAATAATAATATTATTAATTAATTATTAAAACAGAATAAATTCAACTCAACTTTCCTTTATTTCCATTCTTCACCTTTTCTTGTACAGTATACAATAAAGAAAATATGAATAGAGAAAGATTTAACCGATTTTTTGTAACATCTTTAAACTTACAGCAAACGGGAATTCGTGCAGCACCATGCCGGATAGTGGGCGATTGCAGCAAGTTCAATTCTCCTCTAGAGAGTTGTGGGTTACACCGTATACTAAAACTAAAAAAAAATACAAAAACACTTAAATTTAATTTATTTATTGATGCCTTAGAAGTAGATATTATTACTCGAGCGACCATTAAGTATGAATACTTGCAATATACACACAATAATCTTGATTTTACTTAGTGTATGATAAATCGAATGGGTATTTTACGAGAGATTATATGTTAGCAAACAACATAACTATAATATAGTATCACTATTTAACATAAATACTTGATAAAAAAAGAAATAAGCAGAAAAAGTACTAAAAGTAACGTGTTGAATAAAAAAATATCCCACAAATTCAATTTGAACTCAGTACTATTGTAAGAACATAATGTCAATTAAATTCTTACTAATTATTACTATATGAGTACTAAAAAGTTTTAAGTTTCGATACAACCTTTTATATGGTAAAGCCTTATAGATTATAAAAGCCACGATTTAAGGAATTGACGAAGCGTGTGAGCTTTACTTGCTTTGAGGTGTTATTTTACACTCTAATTAATTGTATCCGACCAAAATTTATAAATAAGATATTTAGTTGCAAGAATAGAAGGGTTTCTCTATTTTAAATATAAAATATCTGGAGATGAACTAAGCAAGTTACTTTGAAATTTCGTAAGTGTACTAAAAGTACCTAGTATAAGAATACGTAAATACGCACGAGAGTTAACACATTGAGTCGAGAAACTCAACGCCGCGCTTGCCTAGTTGCCAGAGCGAAGAAAATGGAAACGATAAAATCCTTTATCTCCGAATGGGAATCGAATCCACATACCGTTGTACAATCAAACACTGCAGGTGCTCTGCTATGGATACATACACTTGAGAAGAAGGTGAAGAATTATTTAAAAAAAAACTCCTACATCTTTGAAATTACTTTAATCACTGTGATTTGGGTACCGCCATCATTACAGTCACAAAAAGTAATATAAGCACATGAAGTCTAATTTTTTATCAGGATTTTTGTGTGTAAATTTGTTTCTGTGCGGTATAGAAATCATACGGGATAGGTGATTTTGATTATTCTTACGCCAATCGATTCGTTCGACCTTAGACTTAACAAAATTCTAGCCTATTGCTTGTTTTTACATTCAAGCTTTTTGTTTCTTTTTTGTATATATATATATATATATATATATATATATATATATATATATATATATATATATATATATATATATATATATATATATATATATATATATATATATATATATATATATATATATATATATATATTACAAAATTCTAGCCTATTGCTTGTTTTTACATTCAAGCTTTTTGTTTCTTTTTTGTATATATATATATATATATATATATATATATATATATATATATACATATATATATATATATATATATATATATATATATATATATATATATATATATGTAATATAAGTTAATAATTTAAATTGATTAGCCATTATAGTAATAAAAACAAATAATTCTCTTATTTCGTTAACTATAGCAACCGTAGCTAATAAAGTAAAAGTTCATACAGAGTCACCAGATCTAGTACTCCAGTATCAGATTTCTGAGCTTGTAACGACCTAGTGGAGCGTGGTAATGAGCAACTGTACGATTTTATAAAAATTACCTTAGAGGCTGAGGTGAGAGATATTTAAGTGTAAGTGAACTTCATACAACGTAAGATATATTAATAATCAAATAGCATCGATATATATATAAAACATTTATATATATCGATATGTATAGAAAAATTAAAGCACCGTTTTTATTGTCTTTTCTATTACAGATAAAAAACAACAAATTACCACAGAATCTAATGTTACAATGTGATAAGGCATCTTTAAAAAAATGCCTATCCATTTAATTTTTTTTATCTAAAATATAATAGACAAGACACAGCTTCTAACCGAACAATAAAAAAAAATAACAATTTCTTTTGATAAAAACCGTTCATCGCTTGATTAAACTAATGTAATTTGGTAAGCCAACTAAAAAAGCGTAGGCTTGTGAAGTTCTCGATTTATCGATCGATTAGGGAAAGAATCGGTGATTATCGATATTTGAGAGAGGTCATCGAATATAATGGAGGTGGCAGTGAAATGGACGTGAAATTGATTAGTTGCGGCAAACAGCGTACGTACCGTGTTTTGTGGCGTATCTAAGATATCAGTGTGTATTTATAATTCACATGAAGTTATGATGTTTTTTTTGTTGTTTCTATATATTTAGTCCAAAAGGTGAACTTAAATTGTACACACATACATATAACATATTATGTTTAAATCAACTACATATAATGAGAGTTACTTTCTCTAATCAGTCCTGTCAGTTATAAAATAATGATTTTTTTCTTCTATTTGTACTGCAATTTCTCATTTCTTGCCTTATATTTAATTTCGTAATTCAAAGTTAATGGTTTCAATATCATATACAATGTAGACGGTACATAAAGGCAATCTGCTTAGCTTGTTTTTTTCTGTGATTCCATAAACTACAGAATTGAATATTAAGTTTTAAAATCAATTTAATACCTCTTGCATTCTTCAAAAAAATATCTTGACTGGCAGATACATGGTGACACATTTTAACCAAAAATTTCATTAGAACTAAATCATCATATAAGGGCTGTTTTTTTAAGAGTTGGAACTTAAAAATTTAAATATATGTGTGATAAGAAAATCTTATATAAAAGTATATAGAGACTTGCGTGTTACTTGTATCATATTTAAGTAATCAATTTATAAGATGAATCTATCAAAGAACCGGTAAATTGGATCGATTCACAAGCAGATATCTACTTGACGTAGCTGCAACTTGATTGCTGTCATTTTTCAATCATGTCAAATCGTATCAACTGCACCTATTGGGTTCTCACCATTACAGATAGTAGAAAAATGTATCTAAAATTACTTTTTAAATTATGTTTTTAGTTTAATTTAACAAATTATAAAGGCCTTGTAACTGTAATCGTTAGCATTAGCTTTTGAGTTATATGATTTCGAAGAGTGAATCATTTCCATTTGATTATATTTGCTTTTTTTTTCTTTTTTTTAGCTTCACGTTTTATCCCACTCGTAGCAGGATTGGCAGAGGGAACTGCAGGAACCGTGGGAACTTAGTGTTAAGACTTTAAGTTTTAAGTTTAAGTTTTCGAGGCATTGTGTGTTGTGTGCCAGAACTCGACAACGTGCTTTGTCTAGTTGCAAGAGTGAAGAAAATGGAAATGATTAAATCCATCATTCTCGAGTTAGAATCGAACCTACATACAGTCGCATTTCCAGTCCTTAAGGTTGCTTCATATATATTTTTATAATCGAACACGTTATCAAGAGCTTCATCAAATTCATACTTCAAAAAACACCGTACATAACCTAACAAACTATAGGCCAAGAAACGGGAGAGCCCAGCGTGGTATCCAATTTCACTATCCATTATTCAGCTTAGCGACACTTTTTATTTCTTTTATTCACGACGTTTCATTTGATATCGCATCGAATTATACGATACCGTTAGTGATTTGTTGTACGATAAAATATTATTGTTACAGTGTTTTGTTTGTACCATGCCAAGGAATTGAAACTGACTACTATGATTGCGGATTTAAATCCCATTCAAGTAAATCAAAATTAAAAAAAATATATTTAGACATATGTAGATTTTTTATCAATCAACTAAACCAAAAATAAAACTCGATCAATATTTATACAATTAATTATCACTACTAATTTACTTAATAATTTGTATTTGCTATCGTATCGTGTTGGGGCAGCATCTATAGACGCGATGATTTTTGTTGCGATCTAACCTGACCATAAAAAGTGCAGCGTTAAAGCGC
This sequence comes from Dione vanillae, assembly GCA_037178615.1. Classification (NCBI taxonomy): domain Eukaryota; kingdom Metazoa; phylum Arthropoda; class Insecta; order Lepidoptera; family Nymphalidae; genus Dione; species Dione vanillae. The sequence goes on from JAZFAU010000127.1 coordinate 1,609,921, forward strand.
TCTCAAGATTTACTAATTTTAAATTAAAAATGAACAACGAATTCTTGACATATTGTTGGGGCTATATGGCTATAGTGTAAATTGAAAAATAAAATATTCTTGATTGGAATTTACAACCAAGAGTTCAATCAGAACAAGACATCAATTATACTATATATATAAAACTATTATAAACTATAATTAAAAACATAATTACTTATTATGACGATAAGCTACAACAATATATATTTTTTAATATTGACCAAAATAAAACAACACCAAGACCAAGATCTATCTAACAAAAATAAGCATATTACAATACCAATATCAATAGTATACTCGTAACAATACAACGATAGTAAATCCGCTATCGCATGTTAACAATGCACGCAATTATAAAGGTCATATAAGTTAAAGCTGGACCAAAAGATAAAGTACGACAATAAGTACCATTGTAGTCGCTAATATCTATATAAATAACCTCTAGTTAATAATTAGGAAGGAAACTAAACGTAAGGCTATTATTCAACGCAAGTTGTAATTTAGCTCCTTTATAAGAAGCCAGGTAGTCGGTGTAAAGAGGTATATGCACTTGCTCGAGCCCTTTTTTTGGTATATATATATATATTTCATATAAATAAGAGACGAGAAGAGTATTTTTTGTAAAAGTAACTAAAAAGCATGTAAATGCATCAAAAAAGCATGAACAATAGATATTTTGAATTTCAATTCAAAATTTGAATTTTATGTTAATTTTACAGAGGAACATAATGAATCGCATAGAACCACTGCAAAATAACTAACTGGGTAACCAAAAAATTATGATTATTATGTCCATATATAAATATTCTTATTATAAATATGAAAGAAACTTTAAGTGTCGTGTCACCATTTTATTATATCTAAAATTGAAGTTCTATGAAATTTCTACTTGACTTGTGTTTAGTAATTTCCCCTACCTTCGTTTACATTTTGATATCAACATATTTAAAGAAAAGCGATAACTTTTATATTTAAATTAGAAAAGTTAATAGACGCAATAATAAACGTTTCGTGAGAACTCTCCAATAAAATAGAATTAAAAGTTATTTATGAAACTCTTCGTGACCATGAGATTTGTGTCATACAATTAGTATAGCTTAATGTCATGTTTATTTTAAAATCTTAGTTTTTATATGCGTATAAATCTAGGCATGGGCGATTATTCTTGGTGTAAACATATGATTGCAAATGAGTTTTTATTTTACTTTCATTCAGTGGATAAATCCTATTTATATATTATAATGATTACTGTGATTATATTTTACATGTGCATTCATAACTCAACATGTGCTATGTAATCATGTATTTGTCAGTAAGTCACGAAAAAAAATTTCTCTTCTTCGTAGTTATCTCCGCTCTGGCAACAAGACATAACGCGGCGTTGTGTCAATGTCTGGTAAGGCAGAAAGTAAAAAACGGAGTGACTCAACACTAGAAACTCTCTGCCTACCGTACTATACGATGTAGGGCAGCATGAAGCAGGGAGCTATGAAAAAAATATAAAACACATACATCCTTATTGCATTGTAATTTTTGTAGCCAATAAATATTATTTAATATTTTTGATTTGAAAAATAACTTAGTCATCTTTTTATTTTATAAAAAATATTCTTCTTTGTACAGGATACAACAGGGACACAGGTCTTATACATGATTTTTTTTCCGTCCAATTTACAAGACAATGCCTGTTTAGTAACGCAATTCAACGCCGCGTTTTAATCACCCTATGAGAAATGAAAAATAAAACTAAATTCAATTAAATTAAAAATATAAACACAGTGAACAAAGCTCCTAATATAAATTTCAGAATAAAATGCAAATCAAGCCTTGTAAAGTCAGGAAACATAAATAGAAAGCCTTCACATAACGTTATTTAACAATAATTAATAACCTGTTCGCAATGTAAAATATTAACAAATTGTGGCCATATTCCGAATGCACTAGAAATTAGCTCGACATACATACATACATATATACATACATACATATATATGTGCGAAAACGAGTACGCTAGCGAGCGCGTAAAATTTACATGACAAGCTAGTGTAGACGTTTTAACGGCAGTATAGTAAATTACCATAATTCATAGGAAAGATATGTATGAACGCAATACGCTAACGACTTCCGTTGGTAATTAAGGAGCCACCCCCATGTGGCACCGTGAAGATGCGACGATAGATTCGAATATATCATTTGTCAAAACCGCTACTGTTCGCGATAAGGATATCAGATTGCTAATATGAATGCATTTGAAATTGCATTTATTGTGTGCAATTGCTAGGACTCGGTGTGAGCGATTATACAAGCGTAAGCGATTTTTTCTTTAGGCTATAGTAATACAATACTTTTATACAAAAGCCATGGGAGAATAGTGGACAATGTGCGACTGTTAGGTCGATAGTTCTGAGTTAGATTCCCAGCTGAAGTAATATACCTTAAAATAAACTTTAATGTCTGGCTCGAGTAAGCACTGCGTTGAGCTTTCACCCAACATGTTGTTCTAGGGCTAGGAGGCTATAGTTGGGTGGGCATATTTCTATATTACTTGGAGGATAGAGAATAAATTATTTTGACATTAAGTATTACGCCATAAAACAATAAAAATATAAAAAAAGAATGAACTTTAAAATATATACTTATGACAAACCGCCATATGACAGACTCTACCTCTACCCTCACAAAGAGGACGTGTGAGGTCATTCATCATTATTATATCGGACAACTGCGAGCGTCGACCTGATTTTTTGCAGAAGTACACGAATTCAATGCACTACAATACTATAGCGAAATGAAATACTTAAAGTTTATATAAATAAAGTATATTTTTGCTTAGCATCGTTTTAAATATATTAAAATTTAGCACCATATTTAAGCTATATGTAATCAACCTGGTTCAGTACTTAACAGTTGCTGCGTTTTACAAATGCACTTTGTACAATTTTTTGACATGCTACAGGTTTATAATTTATGGTCTGTCCGTTTAGCATGTTTTATCCTCGTGTTTTATATTGTATTATATAAATATATGTTTTATTTTGCACATATAAGTATATTATTTAAGATATGTTAATTGTATCTATTATAAAGCATTACTTTTAACTTCGTAAATATTTTGTAAATCGTTAAACGAATCTACGGCTTTGTGAAAAAGTCCTTTCATTTTTACGTGGAGATATATAAATATATTATAAAAATCAACTTTACGCTTTTATCCGCATAAAACAGGGTGAACAGAATGAACCTACAGTTCAGACACACTGTTCCCTTCTCCCTCCAATTGCTGCAACTGCATTTTGATTAGTTGAACTCAACACCGAGCTTTGCCTTCTTGCTATAATTAGTATATAAATAATTCACCACTCTCTTTTATTTATTATAGCTACAAAATATTTATTTTAATGAAAGCATTTACAAAATAATAATTGAATCCACGAACGTCATCGTACTGTGCAAAGCAAGAAAATCCTCTACATAAAATCCACATGTCCAATAAAAAGAATATAATCTTCAAATGGGCCATTTGTTTGACAGATTATTGAACTATGGGATATTTAAGCACTCATGGTGTTTGCAAATAATGGTGAGGTCCCGTGATAGAGTTTATCAATCACTGTAGGGTGCTCAATAACAGCGGCTTACCGCGTCAACGGCAGTCCAGTAAGTACTGTAATACCACTTATTGATTTTTAAAAGGCCTAATGTATTACTTTTATGTATGAAACAAGAATCTTGATTGATTGCTTCAAGTTTATAATCTTATAATTGTATTGCTTGTTTAAAATGGGGCTAATTTTTAGGTTATTTTTATATATTTGTAGCTTTTACTATTAAATTATAGATTCAGTGGTGAAAACGATGTAAACAAACAATAATATAGTTTTGCAGTATTTAGGACACAAAATGATTTTTTTTGAGAAAAAATATTTTTGTAAGGTTATTTTAAAAAATTAGGCATCGTCAACTTTAATTTACTTTATATATAAACCTTGTAGTATGACAAGATATAACAGATTTCTAATGTATTTAAAATAAATCACTTAACGATATGCAAATAATTTAAATCGCACATTTTAGTCACTTATTTTCACCATGTTCCAGCGAAACGTAAACAAGAAAAAGATAAATACTAGGTTCCTATTTTAGGCAAACTGTGATACGAAAGGCAATATTTCGAATCAGCAAGTCAACATATAGACATGGACAAGCGTATCTAAACAAAGACCTTAACAACTTTTTCATAATGAGAAGTGACAGTTTCCATAGAAGATTTCTCATCCAACGATGCATAAAATGCCAGTGCACAACACTGCAAACCATTAATTACATACGCCCATATACGGGACCTAGAACTTCTCTACTTCGAGAAATGACCACTATGAAAACCGCAACAAATTGTAACAAGCAAATTTCAACTTTTTGTAGACGAAAATAAAGCTTAAATTGGATCAATATATTTCTTAAGATAAGAGGTATCCATGGATGACCGCCGTGGGAAAAGTCGTCTGACACGCCGACAATATTTACTGTATAATTTCACACGATTATCCACTTAAATGTTATTATAATAAAGATTATTTTTGCGTCAAATATTTCATGTTTCTTTGGACAATCGAAGGGAAAGTGTTGTTTGATCGCAACTCACAATTTTGAAACCGCACCAGGCCGCACCCTAAAACTTGATGTTAACAAAATGCTAATTTTGGAATCTCACGTTTGATTGTTTAATCTGACGAATAATTATTTAATTTTCTCTACTTTACGTCCATTTTGTTTAACGGTACTATATTATTTTATGATTTGATAATTCTAAGTGTTTCTATATATTTTTATCTTTTTCACATAATTCTTGAATTGTAAGCTTAAAAGCTCATTATGGATCATTTAAAACGTTTTAAAAAGTAAAAAGTCACTTAAGTTCGATCTTGCAAGGTAGATCGGTATGCAAAACTTAGTAATACATTACCGTTTCAATCAAATCAAAAAATGTTACATACAATGAACTATAGCGATATGGAACTAGTTCTTTAATATAAGGAATATAAACCTTGAGTTAAGAGTTACAAAGCCATATTGTATTTAAAATTTTGTTTTTACCTTCTTTCTTCAGTCAGTATTTTGGAAACGCATCACTTGACGAGACATTGCGTATTGATTGGTAGAATTAAACGCTGAAATGAATGAAATGATCCAATTCCATTTGTAGGAATCAAACCTACTACTATCGTCATTTACGGAGCAGTCATCGTTGTTAAAGTTTTTAAATATTATTTTTTAATATTTTTCGTTGCTATGCTACGTTTTTGGGCATATTTCTAAACAAACACACGTACGTCTTAAGCAAGTAATAATTTACCGCAAAGCGCACTCCATAGTCACGTGGCCAGTCAAACGAGTATCTGATTGTCTGATGACTTTCATAGAAGATAAAAAAACCATTCTATTATTTTTTTATGTTAAGTTATAAATATAATAACGAATGAATATATACCAGTATAAGTATTTGAAGTATATAAAGTCATTGTTTAAAACGTTTTAAAATCACTTCAAACTAAAGTCACGTGTGACTAACTTCTGAACGTAAACCTTACCATAAGACACGTGTACGTAAATTAAAAAACAACTTAACATTTCTTGTGTTTCTTTTCATTTGATTCATTCATTTAACTTTTATTATCTATTAAAAGAAACTTTGCGTATACATTTATAATTTTTTTTAGCTTCACGCTTTATACCACATATTGCAGGGTAGGCAGAGAGAACTGCAGGAACCTAGTGTTAAGACACTCCATTGCTTAGTCCCTGCTTTTTTCGTCCCCGCTTTCCGCCTTTTCGAGGCATTGCGTGTTGAGTGGCGGAACTCAACGCCGCATTTTATAAGTTGTTAACAACTTAAATTAAAAACAAAACACAATTCGATCTAAAGCGAGTCAGCATCTAACTAAATTTAGAATATTAAGATTCAAATCAAATTTATATTATGATATTGAAAGGTAATTGTATGTTGTAATACTATATTATATATAGAAAATAGCACATATAACATATAAGCTAAGATTAACTAAGATTAGAAAATTTAACATTTAACATATAAGATTAGAAAATTTAACATATAAAATATAAGCTAAGATACAATGATAGGCAATCATTTTTCTCCTCAATAACCAATAAGTAGTTTCTGTGAAAGCGGTGACCACAAATCTGAGAACAAAGAATCGAGCAATGCCACGGGCTCCAGCATTAACACGACCGGCATTCTGTATTCCTAGAAACAATCATACCAACGCTTACGCTTCTAACCCCACCTTAAACATCTAGTGTACTGGAAGAACGGTAAACGATAAGTACCTCACCTCACTGTATATAAATATACTAAGGCTTTACTTCTATTATAAGAAACGTAAATAATTCGGAGTAATTGAAAAAGTGCCGTCGTGGCACAGAGGCGCAGTGTCAGCTTGTTAACATAACGGTTTTTGGTTCGATTCCCTCTTGGGGATAATGGATTATTTTATTTCCATTTTCTTTGCTCTGGCAAGCGCAGCATTGAGTTTCTCCACTCAACATGTAATATTTCTAAAGAAAGCGAAAAGCAAGGAACGGAGTGTCTTAACATTAGGTTTCCACAGTTACTGCAGTAAGATAATTGGAAAGAGAATATATGACTTTTATAGTATGGTTCCTGCTTTCTCCGTTCCCGCTTTCGCCTTTTTCGAGGCATTGCGTGTTGACTGGCGTAACTCAACGTCGCGCTTTACCTACTTTTCAGAATAGAGAAAATGGAAATAGAAAAATCCATCTTCCCCGAGTGGAAATCGAACCCATAAACCGTCGCGTTTACAGGCAGATGGTTAAGCCACTGCGCCACAACATAGCAAACATAATAATGTAACTATATGTAGGTATACATCTACACATGTATGTATCTCAGTCGGTTCTATACCGGAAACGATAATAAATAAGTTTTCCTTGCTTTAGTTTCCAGGTAATAAGACTAAATTAAGCAATAAATCTGTACGTTTTAAAAAAAAACACGCCAATAGAAGTTAATGTTCCGTAATTACAGTTGGCAATGAGCGATGTGATTGTGAAAAAAAGTAAATACTTTATTGAAAAATATTTCTTTTATTAGCAATTAAATTCAACGCGAAGATACCATCTATTGTTTCTCACTGCAGCCATTATATAGAGTAAAATACAGTTTTTTATAAATCAACGAAAGCATCGCTTGCGCTTCAAGGGATTGACTTAAAGTAAATTAAAAAAAACTCAGATTTATTAAACCAACTGTAAACAATGTACACGTGAATTCGGTACTGTAACGAAGAAATTACTTGTATTAAGAGAACTGGGAAAATAATAATAATATGAACGCGGAGAACGGAGAATTTCGCCACTAAGTTTCTACCAAAATAAAGAGTGAAGCTAAAAAAGAAAACTTACCAACATGTCAAAAAACTCGAAGATTATAAAGATATAGACGTAAAACTTACCTATTAAAACTTACCAGCTTGTATACAATCCACAATAGAAACACAATAATAATCTAAAATAACATGGTATACCTTTATTTCGTTAGCTAACCACTTATTAACACCGGAAACCTCTTAATTCTACTTCAAACACACTATTTTTATACGCACAATAAACAAAGTAGTATAAAACGTTGTTGATTTACAACTTCTTAAACGCTATTTTGCTCTTTACACCTTTCGTTATAAAGGTCATATTAGTATGTTCATATTTTGTAATAAAATCGCCTACTGAATTACTAAACAATCGTTTTACGTTTCAATTATAACATTTCGTCACGCAATTTTACGAAAGTAATGATCGCCATAAATTACTGTACGAGAATTTTTGTTCTGACGTTCCAAGCAGTGGGTGAGCGTAATTAGTGAACCAAATTCGATTATTATTTGATTATAAGTGTAGTAAATCTGAATGAATAACTTCTAATAAGACTCTTAATAGGAAAGTTATAAGAAAATTAATCTTACAAATAAACCGGTTGTATAGATCTTAATATGATATAAACGTTAATGTATATAGATACGTAGAAATTTACTGATTTGTAGTAAGATAATGTTTGCTGTGTATGAAAATTAATATACTTAATAGACTTCCTTCGCTAATGATATCTTTTAGGTAGTAGATAACTAAAATATAAAAAAAAACTATTAAAATAATTTAGTTTATGTATGAAACATTAATTAGTGAATTTTGTCATTAATTATTTGAAAAACTTAAGTGCACAACTCTTTAAAATTTTATAAAGTACGCATGTCAAAACGATGATTGCAAGTTCGAACTCCACTAGTTCTGCAACATAACAAGCTATATAACATTAGAACAGCGAAGTACAGAGTAGTACAGTAAGCTCAAATAGTGTTAATGCCGAAAGATCTTTAAAAAAGTTAAAAAAGAAAGACAAAAATGTGTGTAGCAGACTGCTATGGCGCTAAAATCGCAATCCCTCCAAACGCGTAAAACGGAGAACGGAGTGTCTTAACACTAGTTTCCTATGGATTCCTTCTGTCTAATCTGCGAGTTGAAAGGTAAAACTAAATGTGTAATATTAATGAAAAAAAGGAAAGTTATTAAAAAATTTCGCTAATTATGATTTAACGTTAATCATGATAAGAGAAAATATAAATTTAAAATATTACCTCTTGAAAATAACTCATTCCAATTCCAGTAAAGAATAATTTTTAAACGACTTACATTAGTATATATCATCATTTACGTCTAAAAGGAACTTCCGCCGCAATTGGACTTTGATTAAGACAACATTGCGGAAAATAGATCGACCAATAGAATATATTTAATAAGCTTGAAAACGGGCTCACCATGCTACTAAGGGCGTGTACATGTATGTATATACAAAAACGTAAATACTACGAATTACTTAGTATTTCTTGCTGAGAATTAAAAAAGTGTAATACAAAATATAATTTTTAACTCATCTCAAAACAAATATTTAAAAATAACGCTTTATAATTAAAAATAATGATATAGTTTACATATATTATTTTATAAATCAGATCATATATTCTATAACTTTACGTTTATTTCATACAACGTGACGGTTAGTAACTAGGTTTCTTTTTTAAGCTTCACGCTTTTATCCCGCACATGGCAAGGTAGGCAGAGGGAACTGCAGGAACCATAGGAACCTAGTGTTAAGACACTCCGTTGCTTAGTCCCTGCTTTCTCCGTCCCCGCTTTCCGCCTTTTTCGAGGCATTGCGTGTTGAGTGGTGGAACTCAACGCCGAGCTTTGCCTAGTTTGCCAGAGCGAAGAAAATGGAAATTATGGCGTATCGAAAATTTAGTAACGAGGTAATTAGATAAAATTAGTAAATTACAATAAAAAAATATTATAAAAATTGGTTTATGATTATTTACTTCCTTGAACTCTACACATAACGAAAACTAAACACTTATATACTGCATCTTAACTCTAATATATACTTAATAAAACACATTGCACAAGTAATTCTCAACATTTATAATTTACTCTGAAAAACAACAACAAAAAAAATTAAAAGCTTTACGTAAGTTTACACTGATCTTAAGATCATGTTATCATCTTCATTCATCATTGGTCCAGAGGAAGCTGTACGTCGTCCGTCCGAAGCTAATCGCCACGTAAATACAATGCAATAAATCTGCGGGCTGCGATGACGCGTCGCTTTGAAGGACAGTGCCAGCCATGGGTGAGATGCTGTAAAAAGGGAATGAATAATTAATTTAAAACTTGTTTTAGGTTTGGTTCTAGTTGAAGCGATTAGGGAATGAAGTTAAGGATATTATAAGTTAATTTACTATATGTATTTGTAGGGCGTCTACTGTACATTGATATATTTTTTTATAAATAGTTTGGTCTTGCTTAAAAAGTCAATTATAGTGTAATTGTGTAATTTCTTTCTGTTTGAATGATACCTTTATTGGTTTTATATCTATTTTACTTTTAAATTACTTTTATTTACGAAATAAAGGAAGGGAGTTATAAGAGAGAGTTACAATCTATAATGCAAAAGTTTACTTTCCCCGTTTCTTATAAAATGTTATACATATATGTAAAAAGTCAATACCACATATAATTTAAATTTATTTTTACTACGATTCGATATATAATTATGGTTGGTAAGTATCATTTGTTCATCATAAATATACATATCTTTTTTTATGATTCTATTCGTTATAACTTCAAAAGACGGCCATTCAAAACTTTTAGGCTATAATGTAGGTCTTTTTCTGGGTTGTTGGTTATCCCCAGTAATATTTAATATATATATATATATATTTTTTTTTTTTTTTTGTTTAGCTTCACGCTTTTATCCCGCACATGGCAGGGTAGGCAGAGGGAACTGCAGGAACCATAAGAACCTAGTGTTAAAACACTCCGTTACTTAATCCCTGCTTACTCCGTCCCCACTTTCCGCCGTTTTCGAGGCATTGCGTGTTGAGTGGCGGAACTCAACGCCGCGCTTTGCCTTAGATGCCAGAGCGAAGAAAATGGAAATAGAAAAATCCATCTTCTCCGACTGGGGATCGAACCCAGTAACCGTCGCGTTACAGGCAGACGTTGCGCCTCTGCGCCACGACGGTCCTCACCATCCATCCTACTCCATTTAATATCGTTATTAATATTTTACTAGATATTCTAATTAAACACGAGAAAAAATGGGGTTATCGGTTTAAGTTCAATAATAAGTACACGGAATCCATTCTTGCTTTTGCGGACGATATCGCGATACTCACTAGGAACCCAAAGCAATGCCAGCTGCTATTGGATGAAGTAGACGAGTTTTGTGCGTGGACGAAGGGAATGAGGACAAAACCTAGCAAGTGTCACTGTCTATGTCTGGGAAGACAAGACACAAAATATACCTCATACGATCCGAGACTTAAAATTGGCGGTGAAAGCATTGCTGTAGTTTCCGAGGCGGCACCTTTTAAATTTCTCGGTAAGAAAATAGATTACAAAGGCCGAACTCCATCTTTAGATGTACTAATCGACAGCTTTATGACGGATCTTGAAAAGGTAGACCATCAACCTATAAGTAATGTCAAGAAAGCTTGGATTTACGACAATTTTCTAACATCACGTCTGAATTGGCCTTTCCTCGTATATGATTTTAATAAAACCCTGTTGGCAAAGTTAGATACAAGCGTCATAAATATGCTGAAGTTTTAGCTTGGGCTAGCGCTTTCGGCGGACACCTCAACCTCATTTAGAGACAAAAATAATTTTGGGTTGAGATTAAAGAAACCAACGAAGCTCTATAAACATCTGAGAGTCGCCAAAACACATATTCTGGGAAAATCTCGGGATGAGATTGTTACCTCACTTCCAAGAGACAGAAGTGTCCCAGAGCTCGAGTCAAGGCTTAAATTCCATAAGCAATTTATGATAGGAGCACAATTTAGTAAAGTAGGGTTAGGATCAAAGAGGAAAGTCCAAGACACAGACATAATAAAATCTTTTATTCGGCAAGACGAGAACGATAAGTATAAGGTGCACGCAATGGGCTTAGAAATGCAAAATGAGTGGCTAACTATAGGAGAATCCCTTTAGCTTTAAAATGGCGCACCCTAATTCACGACTGGTCTCCAGCACTATTAAAATTCTACCTAAATGCGTTCCAAATAACTCTTCCAGATCAAAGTAATTTAGTAAGATGGGGTAAAGCTACCGGTAAATCTTGCTACATTTGTAAAGAGGCAGTGGGGACAGCTAAACATATGCTGGTGGGGTGTAGGGTACTCTTGGATAGTGGCCAATACTCGCCGCGGCATGACAAAGTACTAGAAATCATACGTGAAGCCGTTAGTCTTTCAGTAGCAAGAGCACAGAGAAACATAACAACCAGCAAACGCTCAATAGAGTTTGTGAAAGAAGGTTCTTATAAAAAACCTACACAAAAGCCTTTCTCCATATTAGATCCAGCTCCTGATTGGACACTTGTGATGGACACGTATGAGAAACAGTATAGAATCCCTGAGGATATTTGTGTTTCGTCAGCCAGACTGGACATTTTTCTTTACTCTCGAAGCCTAAAACGCGTAGTACTGGTAGAACTTACAGTTCCGTGGGAAACAAATATCCCGAAGAGTCACCACCTTAAACTCAATAAGTATTTCGATCTTACAAACGAACTGACCAGGAATAGGTTTAGAGCGAGCTTATATGCGGTTGAAGTAGGAGCGAGAGGTATAACTGCGAAATCTCTCTACAGTTTATTAAAAGATCTCGGCCTGTCTAGAACTATCACAAATTCATTTCTAGAACGCACTTCGAAGGCGGCTTTGGTAGAATCATTCAAAATTTGGTTAGGTAGTGGGAGGAGCTCGGACAGTGAAGGTGAGCGTTAATGCATTTTAAAGGGGCCCTTTAAACCTACACTTGGGTCGCAAGTCCCAAGCGCTGCTCGGAGCTCCTCTTCCTACAACACGATGGGCCCGGCACCCGCACGGTGAATCCATGGAAAACTAAGTTGTTTCTTCTCTACGTTTTTTCTATTTACAAATACATACGTATTATGTTACATATAGAAACCAAAACAAGTAATACGTCTTACGTGATTTTAAAAAATATATCGGTTCTCAAGTCAATTGTAATCGCAGCCGTCGAGTTTAGTCATAAAACAACTGTAATGATAGTGATTCGGCCAAACTTAATCCATATATGTTTATATTTAGCTAACTATATATATTATAAAAAACTCTATATATAATAACAAAGTCAAATTTAGAGCTTTATTCATCTTTGATTACAAAAACATTTAAATTGTATTATTTCCTAGTAATGATTAGTATAGAACGCTGGCACTTGCTCCCCCACCAATCGAACACACATGGCGTATCGAAAGTTTATTTCTACTTTTTTGTATTGATACTAAGACTTATATGAAAGAAACAAGTAAACATCCGTTGACTGTGCCATCACCTTATAAAAGCAAGAGCTAGATATCTTGATAGTCCAATGTTCAAATACAGAAATAAGTAAATAAAACTACAAACAAAATTCTACGGAAGATTAAGATTCATAAATATCTAATGTTTTTAATAAAAGAAATTACTGATACCTTAATAATAGTGTAATCATAATCTATAAGCTCACAAATGGTGTTAATAAAATATATTTTTGACATTTTTTTTAAGTTATAGATTATTCTTAGTAGAACTGCTTTCCGAGTCGTTGGTAGATTTGTTTGATTTTAAAAGATCTAGGTATAAAATTAACATAATATTTACTTATATGAACTTATATATGTAGTTGTTTAAGCCACAGAGTCATGAAAATTGATTTAAGTTCAGTTGTTTTTAAACTTGATCAAATATATATAAAAATCTAAAAAAAGGGAAAAGAAATAAATATCATATATAATTTTAGATGATAGACAAAGCCCAATCAAAGAATTTTCTTAATTGTATTTTGTTTTGGTAAATGTTTTGGGTAACTTTATTTGTTTTACTGATATTACGTAATAAATAACGTTTTCTCGTTCATTACATTAAAGAGACGTTGTTCATCTATCTCTTTATTGTAAAGTTAACTAGTTTTATAAATTGAGACGGAGAAAGCAGTGACTAAGCAACGGAGTGTCTTAACACGTAGGCTACAATGGTTCCTTCACTTTTCCTCTGTCCTACCCTGCCGTGTGCGGGATAAAGCGACAAAAAAAATATAAAAAAAAGAATATATATGAATATATCCATATAAAATTGATTTGAATTAGTTTCGTATTAGTCATACAATCCCTTCGTCTCAGGTCTTACACAATGCCCTTCGTTACGAATAGAACCGTGGTCTGTGAAACGCCGCGGGTGTCGGAACCAATTGAACACAACTGTTGGTACACCCGTACTATACGATAAGTGATTGTAAACAATAGGATATTCAATAGATGACAAATAAATATATATGCTTAAAATTTTACGAAGAATTAAATTATATAAAAAGGCACATAAATTAAGAGAGAAGAAGATATAAAAGACATATGGTAATTTAAAGATTCGCGCCTTTCTAGAATCATCTAGCCATGTAAACTGTGAGTGTCGAATTGGTTTTAATGGACTGTATTTTTTTAAAAACAGATGAACCAAGCAAGTACTTAGTAATAATTATCTTATTAATATTTTTTTCGATTTATTTAAGCTTTTTTCCACATAACAAAGAAGAGACAATAAGTATATACAATATGTATAATGTCGGAGTGTAGTCAAAAACAATATGTTTTATTTTATACTATTCACTATACGGAGAATACGGAGAACTGACGGCCGCTGGGGCGGAAAGGTTCTTGAGTGGAGACCACGTACCGGCAAGCGCAGCGTGGGACGACCTCCTACCAGGTGGACGGACGACTTGGGGCAGGCCTATGTCCTGTTCTAGTGTTTGATGATGATGATAATATACTATTCAATACTATTCAAGAAACTCCTATACTATTCAAGAATCCTAGCGGAACTCAATGGCACGTTTCATCATATCAAGGAGAAAATAAACAAAAATATTGAATTTTCACTAAATGAGATACCTAGATCAACCAACCAACCAACTTTTCATTCAAACAAGCACTTCGATCAAAAACAACTGCCCTGCACAAACTTGGAATTGTAAACGGAGCTTAACAAAAACGAAGCCAACGTGTAAATCCAGCTTTAGATAGAGTAATCCAGCATTCCCTTTATCCATCAAAGTATCAAACAAATAAACGAATAACCGAAAGGCAGCTTCAGAGAAGCCCGATGTTGGAAAAGGACAAAGCACAAGAAAGCGACATAGACCTTTGAGACAACAAATAGGGGGTCGTTATAATTTTTTTCGCCTGCACATTACTCCTCATGCCTCTTATTCTCGTTGGAAACATTTTAAAGGGTTTCAGACAGTAAATAGTCATATAGAAGTGAAGCTATGTTGTACCCATTTACAGGTTACAAAAGGATTCCTTAAGCTGACTGCACACGCTTTTAAACGTTAAAGTTTTATCTCTAATTAATAAGGCTGTATGTTGAACTGAGCTTTTTTGTTTTATTTTTTTGTTTCCTGTAATTTATATTTTATAGCTTTACGCTTTATTTGGTGTATACCAGGGTAAGTAGTTAAAAACTAGTGTCAAGATACTTCGTTCTCCATTTTCAATTCAAATTGAGGTATTGTGTATAGATATTGATTGGCAAAACTCAACGCCACGTCTTGCCTTACCAAAGCGGAAGAATTCCAATTATTTCTTTCAATAGGATTCGAAGCCCCTACCACCGCATTTACGGCCATATATTAAGCTACTACACCACCATGGCTTCATAAATTTAGTGTAAGCTAAATTATCAATAACATGTTGCATTTATATTTTATGACAACATATATGTGATGAATAGGCAAAGCTCATTATGTAGCCACTTTCTTACTCGCAAATAAGTCTTTACTGGCACTTCTAGTTTATGTGACACTCTATTATGTATACAAATAAATAGACAAGTGAATAGACTTTCTTTCCTTAGACTCAGGATTACTTAGAAATAGCATGTGAACTAATTGGAAGAAATTTAATAAATATATACTAAAAGCTTTAGTGCTAAAATGTTACCCAGTTCTGTGCATATTGTAAACTTGATATTTGTTGTTTAAAGTTTACTCTGTGAAATGTTATTTATAACAAAAATAACCATTCACAAAAAGTGTTAGATTAAGAAAATCAGTTTTGCTTTTGTGTATCTAATATTATTATTTAAAATATATATAGGTTAAAAAATAGTAAAAGGTTGAAATATTACTTGTAATGTTTTTATTCACTCTGTCTGCACTTAAGTTTAAAGTTAAACAAATAAACATACTTTGAAATTTTCTAGCCATCTTCATAATTAATTCTCTAGTCAACAGTTTCCTGGCCGTTTCGGTTTCTTAAGAGCACTTCGAGTACTAAACGTTATTTCTGTATCGTTAACGGTGACAACGGTTCGCTTTTACTGCTAAACGAGTTACATGATTGCTTACGGTAGCTTTGTTTTATGTAAACTGCCTATGTGGAAATTGTTAATAACAATCTACGTGTTTATGTATTTTAGTGTGGAAGACCAACTTTTGTATTACTTTTAGGTGTGTATTATATAATTATTTATATTTTATTGCTCATTTTATTAACTAAGTATACTTATTATATTTCTTACAAGTAAATGCCAATAGATATTACAATGTCAAATGTCAATTGAAAATTCTTACTTTGCTTACTATATTGTTTTTAATGTTCTGTTATAACAATTTGAAATTTGTTATTGAAAACAAAAAATGGTAATACCCTCCTAACCTCTTAAAGCTAGCAGGAAATTCAGTTTCAGATCTAAATTTCTAGTTAATATTAGCAACTCTTAAAAATATTAAATATTATATTTTTTTATTAATATATTATATATTAATATTGTATATTTTGGATATAATACAATACGTAAGAAAATTTCAACATAATATGACATATTTCATTTTCTTTCTTTCACACCATATATAACAAAAAAGCAAAAAAGAGTCTCATGCTCCCAACGAGTTGGTCTCAAGTCCGCATTCACAATAAAAAGATAAGCACCCTCTCCGACTCGACGCCGATAGAAGTATGTCCTAACTCATGCTTGAGACAATTTTTAAGCTCCAAATACGTTGGAGCTTTTGAACATATATTTTGTATTGAAAGAAGTTGCAGTTGAACCTTTTTCTACGCTCAATAGCTTTAGCTGTATTTTGCAAGGTGGTGAAAAATTCATATATTTACAGTTATTAAAATCATATTTGTATTTTAAATATTTTATTTTAATCTCACGCGTCTACTGCTTTACCTAATATGATACGGTAAGAGCAATTGAACAGCACTTGTTGTGTAGTTGAACCTCAATTGAAATCACTAAATTATATTTTTATTAGCCTTAGGGTAGGACAAAGCTCAAATTTTTTTTTTTCTATATTTATAAAATAATAAATAACAAATTGATAATTTACAAAAGTACTTAGAAGTACTTCAGCTTTAATTTCTTACCAGGCTAATAAGTAACAAATTTTTTTCTCCCCCATATGAATATTGAACTCAATACTATCGCATTTACAATCCAACACTGTTCTACTACCTAACTGTCTTATCTCACCTGGCCGTTAAACTAATTTAATCGTATTAATTAGTTCCTTAGCAATTACATTAGAATTTACAACTTTTAAAATAAATGACCATCGACGACCCCCCGCACTCTATAACACCTTACTTTAGATATAAGTCTAAGATCTCCCTTTAAAACTATAAATCACTGACTGATAAAGAGTCGACTGTAGTTTAGCCGGGTGGTCCACTAAACTTACTCAGGCGTGGACGGCAGTTACAACCTTACGAATTGTTTCATTTTGTTTTTAATAGAGTGAGCTTTTGAAGCTTTTTGGTAATATAATTTTGTTTTTTTTTACACTTTATTATTTTTTTATTCTTTACGAAAGAATAGTAAAAAAGATATACGACCACTCACTTTTGGAGTGGTAAGAGAGGTAAGGGGAGACCTCGGTTGACTTTTGAAAACATAGTATTGTAGATACTGGAGGATGGACAAGTAAAAAGCATGAGGACTCCCCGGAGAGCATATATGAAGAGGTTAACGACAGGAGACGAGGCGAAAGAGGTATGCAGAGAGCACAGCGTTTGGCGCTCCGTTCTCTCAGACTACACTGCTGGGGATAGAGCGTGAAGCTATGTATCCCACATATGACAGGGTAGACAAAGTAAGAAAAACTTAATTGTTAAGAAACTCTGTTTTCCATTTGTCCGTATTTCTACACTTTGTCTTATTCTAAGTGCGAAGAAAATAAAAAAAATATTTTCTCTGAGTGGGATTCAGATTCACATTCATCACAACAGACAAATCGCTGCGTCACTATGATGCTGATACGTATTTTTGATGCTATAAAAATTATTTAGTATATTTTTTTTATAAAATACTTTACTTTTCAAATATGGAAAGCCATATCTAAGCAATGTTTAATAGTACAAGAATTTTGAGCGCTTTATACGAGTCGCTAAATTTCCTTGGAAAACCTTTCTTGTTCGCCCCTTCTTGTTGTACAGGAAAACTGTTAGTTTGCATGCATTTGCATAATTCAAAACGTAATATCCAAGATTAAAAATGCCAACAAAATCAACATACAATTTAAATTACACCGACCACGTAGAGCTTATAAGCTTTGAAATTGTACTACAATAACTCTCTAATCTGAAGCATTTATTCAAAAGCCCACGAATTCATAGTCAAGGCCAGTAGTTATATTATATGAATTCTAACACTTATATTCGTTATTACTTTCATAAATTATACCAACTCCACTTTCTTAGTGGTGAAATATTTATAAGGGCATCCTATTGTATTTTACAAGTATAAATGTTTTTTAATGTACCCACACGCGAAAATCTAATAAATCAGGTTGGCAGTAAAATATTTTTCAAAATTATTAAGCTTCTAAAACGTGGCAATTTACACCTAATGTTCACTAGTGCTTTGTAACAATCGTTTATTTCAATGCGATTTAAGAAAATGGAGGTGATTGAGAACTGACGGACACGCACGCGCACACATTTTTAAACTGTTTCAAAATTTAAATAATACAATTCTATGCTATTTAATGACTAGTGACGTATTCGTATCGTATTACTTTTTTTATTTATTGATTTTTTTGCCTCACGCTTTATCCCGCACATAGTAGGGTCGACAGAGGGAACCGCAGGAACCATAGGAACCTAATGTTAAGACAGTCCGTTCGCTGCTTTCCGCCTTTTTCGATCAGTGCGTGTTAAATAGCGAAACTCAACGTTGTGTTTTTTTTATTTTGTTTTACTATTTTATAGGCATAAACAATCTAATGTCAATATATACTGATCTAAAATTTCCTTAAAAAATCGTAGCGTTATATATTGAGTGATAATAAAAATAATTGCCACGGCTTGATGAGGTGGGAGGCTTGTTATTTACACCAAAAATCATGATAGTGGTACAGTAACAAAAAAATGTGGACGATAAGTAATACAAAATGTTTTAACAACTTTTCGAACGTTTTGGCTAATAATATTTTTAAAACTCTAATGGCCTTATATACAATATTAACTGCTTATTTAGAGATATTTTATATTGAATTGTGAAATTAAAGATCGTAATTTACATAACTGAACTACCGCATACCCTAACCTATAAATAGAACTTATCACTAAGAATGCCAACAAAGTCACGATATATGAGTAGTGTTTAAATAAATTGCAACGTAAAAATATAAAAGCACGTACAAAGCACTACAAAATGCATAGCAATATCAACAGCCTTCAAATAAAAGCCCACATTTCATCCCAACCTTTTGCATTCACCATTTTATTTTTCACTGCATTAATTTTTCTTTTTAAGTTATTTCGCTTTATCCCCATCCAGTGTAACTTGGTCTTTGATATAATACGCGTGGTTACATTTTTAAAGAGTTCCGCAGGTAATATAGGGTCTGGGGGGCCAGAATTGCTGGCTGGTTGTGAAAAACTGGTGAAACAAAGGAGGTGGACGTATGGCATACTCTTGCGCTGTAACTGAAGTCTCATTTGCGCCTCTTTAAAAATGCAAGTGGAATGACTACAAGCCCCGACGATTTTAATGTTTGCCCAGTCTTTTTGACTTTTTGTTAATGTAGCTAAAACCGTCTTGTCTCATTACGAAACTACCGTTGTTGTGTAATAAAGTTAAACATTGTGTAGTATACTTTTGTATGTAGAGGAACGTTTTGAGAGGGCCATTAACATTATATTTGTACATTATAACTCAGCCTAGCATTTAAACACTCAAGAATTTAAAAATGCATATTAATTATATACGATTTAAAGTGAAATAATTGAATTTAAGTAATATATAATAATATATAGATATGTTAAAAATAACAGAGCAAACTCTCCCTACATATTTGACAAAGTATGACACAATGACAAATTGTATTGTGGATTCGTGAATAAAATTCAAATTTCGTGTCGGCAGATTATGAGAGATTCTTTCATCGCACGCTGGGAAGAAAATCTCGTAATGGCATGTATTACAAAAAGTTTGGGGCTGTAACCCCTTGACGCCCCCACCTGCTAAGGGATGGTTGTTAGGTTCGTTCAGATTGAACGAAAACGTTGCTTATTTTTTAATTTATAGTTGAATTATTTTTAACAATAGTAATGTAAGAATGTGAGTAAATGAGAATAATAACTAAAGTATACAATATAATAGTTTAGTAGAATTCAAATGGTAAGACATTATTTATACTACATTAAATTTATATATATATATATATATATATATATATATATTATATATATATATATATATATATATATATATATATATATATATATATATATATATATATATATATATATATATATATATATATATATATATATATATATATATATATATATATATATATATATATATATATATATATATAAATTTATATATATATGGTTAAGAATTTTAAACTTATTTCAAATTATTCAATTAAATACAATCATTTTTGCTCTTAAATAATTTAGTAGTAATTTAAACATATTTTAAATATTTGAATTAATATAAATTTTTATTTACGCCCATACACACGTCTGAAGCGACTTTATGTATCCGAAAGCACACAATGGCTATAGACGGATAAGGTGCGAAATGGGAAAGAAGATTGAAATGCTATGTACAAAGGTATATTATTCTATATAAAATGATATAAAGAAAAATATAGACTTTTTTTAAATAGATTAATTTTTATTAATGCTAAATGAATATGTATAAAATATATTCATATTTATTACTAAAAAAGTATAAATAAGACAACTACCTGATAAGTAGTTACTAGTTTTCATCGCACATGGACATATACAGCCTCAGAAAATTACAGGTAATTTGCCGACCTTGACAGTAAAGATGCCTGCATACACAACAAATGAATGCCTGGAAATTTTAATAAACTAACTTTGAAGAAAACATCGATAAAGACTTTATTATTCAAAAAATTATAAATATAAAGCATTTATTAAAATGTTATATTTTTATTGAAATCTTTTTTAAGGTAAAATCTATAAATATAAAAATGAAAAACTGAATACAAGTAAGGGTAGGCTTGTGAGATGGTTGGCACTGGGGTGGGAAGCCCCGGTCTCGCCATAAGTGCGAAGTCAGGCGCGCTCGTGACCTCGCATCGGGAAATGACCAATCTTCTGCTCGCGTTTGCTTGAGAGTAGACTGTATAGAATATTCATTTAATACCTTATATTTTTTGTAATATATATATAGAATATGAATGTAGCATATTTTCAAGGTGTTTTTGTTATAATTTTGGTGTTCTATTATAATTTATGATTAAATTTAAATCTTTTACTAGTTTTTAATAATAAACATTGTATTTTAGAGTAATATTCTAAGAATTTGCAATATAGTATTGTTTTTTTAACTTATTTTAAAACGTGAAATAAACGTACGTTAAAAATATAAGAATACGTAAATTACGTTTGTGACGTTATATTTAACATATAGGTCATAGTGACCGTAATTCTTATTATTGAAATTTGCAAAATTAGCACCTCAAGGGAATTTCAGAGTTTCCTTCTAAGGACTTGTCAGCACTCGCCGCTCTTAACAATATCTCGTGACACTCAAATACTTCACTGATACAAGATAGTGCATGTTCCAAATTTTAAGTGGCTATTGTATTTTTAAAACGCCTATTTACTTGGAAATCTCTAAAATATTTTTATGAAATAATATTTACGCAAATAAAAGGTACTATAACTTGAGTCAGCACTTGATACAAGCCTAATATAATTATGCTAGTATACTAAAAAAGAACGTCAAGCTTGTCTGTCTAATAATGTCATATTAAGAAGGAGCATATTTATAGTTTATACCAAAACAAAAGAAATTACTAAATTTTGAAATTATTATAAAATATCAATAATATCAACAATTTATTTAAACTCCAAAGTATTAGAACAAAAACTAATGCTATGCTTATATAAGATACTTAAGATTATTAAAAATAACATATTACACCTGTTTATAAGTTCGTCATGGCACAGTGTCAAACTATAAACACGACAGTTGGGGATTCAATTCCCAAGGTGGAATTAATTAATTTACATATACATATACTATATATATACAAAATTCAATCTTTAACTATCATAAATACTTGAAAGAAAGGCCAATATGCAAATACCCCAATATTTGTAGTTCAATTAGTTTTGCCTCTCGATGAACGATTTATACTATTACGTCCCACTCCAGTTACTTACAATTAACATTTACCAACTTGTTATTCTCACGTAGGCAGCCTGTAAACTATTGTAATATGCTAATAATGTACAGAACAAGCGAAAATGTAACGATTTACGACATAGCCTAGCACAATGATATTCACTTCTCATGTGTAATTAATTGTGAAACAATATGGAAGAAACCTATGAGATATAATTGAAACTCTATTTGTTAGATATATACATACATATCTTCACACTCTCAGCGGACTCTCACATTTTTGGCGGAGTAGTCAGAGAGAACGGAGAGAACGGAACGGTCCCTGCATGCCCCTTTCGCCACGTCCACTAACTTAACC
This sequence comes from Dione vanillae, assembly GCA_037178615.1. Taxonomy (NCBI): domain Eukaryota; kingdom Metazoa; phylum Arthropoda; class Insecta; order Lepidoptera; family Nymphalidae; genus Dione; species Dione vanillae. The sequence continues at coordinate 1,632,580 of JAZFAU010000127.1, forward strand.
TGTTTATACATGCTCCCCGGGAAGTCCTCATGTTTCCTCCAGTATGTTCAATATTGCGTTATAGAAAGTCAACCGAAGTCTCTCCTTACTTCTCTTTTTACTTCACTTTTGATTCATATATATTTTTTAACATTCTTCGTATATTCTGTTACATATAATTGAAATAACAACAACTCCAGCAACAAAAAATTGTAATTCAAACATTGTGATTTATTAATTTATTTAAAAGTTTTGTTTTTTTTATTTCCCGCCTAAATAATACACTACGTTTAATATTATATTATAAATTTACAATTTCTAAGTTCATTCACTATCAATTAAAATCGATTTTCTTACAATAGATAATATATTCGATTAAATTCAGTATTAGGAAACATTTCGATATTACTTAAATACCAAAATCCTCGTAAATACAGAAACACGCGGCCAAGCGCTAGTGTTGTGATTCTCACGGTAGGTGATTTATCGAATAGTTGCCTGACTCGTGGGCGTCGACACCGAGAATCGTTACCGCAATCGGAATGTCGATAAGTTTTAATCTCAGATCAGTACATGTTGAAGAAATAGCATAAAGTGGTAATGGACCCGAATGTTTTATAAAAATGTGTGTAACATGGATATTTGCAACGTTTTAAGTCAATTTTGTTCTCAGGTTTTGTGTATATTTTTTTACGTTTCTCTTATACATTTTTGTTATATTATTTATTAATAAAGAATACTGGAGCTCCATTCTTTCTGACTACCTCGCTGGAGATAAAGCTTTAAGCTACATATATATATATATATATATATATATATATATATATATATATATATATATATATATATATATATATATATATATATATATATATATATATATATATATATATATATATATATATATATATATATATATATATATATATATATATATATATATATATATATATATATATATATATATATATATATATATATATATATATATATATATATATATATATATATATATATATATATATATATATATATATATATATATACATATAAATTTATGTTATTTTATACTCTATATCATTTTTAGTTATGCTCAACACTGTGCAAGTAATTGTGTTCGAGTCGATGTTTGTTTAGTATTTATTGCTTGCGTTTTGTCAATCAGTGGCATTTATCGTTTACCGATTTCAAGTGAATTATTGTGTGACAAACGCCGAATACAAGTGATTGACATATAGAGAGCTTAAAGCTTTTTTATGTGCAGTAAAATTCAAAGGCATTTCCGTTACATTGATTAATTTCTTATAAAATTGAGATAAGGATTATAGAAATGATGAATTTAAAAGTAAAAATATATTGTTAGTTGGCAGACGATGCAGGTGTAGGTTTAGTGACCACTTAAGGGGATTTAATATTTTGATTTCTCTCACTCCGGTAATCAGACAAAAGCTTGCTGTTATTTGCGGGATACCGCGTGAAGTTAAAAAAAACAATAATATTTATACTGCAGTAGTCACTACAAATAATTTTATACTTTTAATCTTATATTGAAAATAAATCTTAGTATAATGTGATAGGGTCAAAGTACAACACGTATGTTTGATTCCAATTCGGAGATAAATTCAAGCAAGAATTAGTAATTTAATTTCTTGACAGTAAGATCTCTCCGTCTTCTTCTCTAATCAATATTCAGTTTTAAAATAAAAAAAATTAAAAAATATCTTAAAATTTGAGAAACATTAAAATTTCCCAACCTTTTTCAAAGTCAAGTTTTTGCTCACAACGTGTTATGCGTATTCCGTTTTAAGCAACTAAATCATATTTTCATTTATCATATTTTCATATAACAAGATAATTTTAAACAAAACAAATCTAAATAATAATACAATTCCAACAAATACATAATTTACAATCACAATTAAAATATTGGTAATAAATAGGCGGAAGACATTTATAAGTCTTTCAACATAATTGAAACTAACATCTTTACTTTATTACCCATTATAATAATTTATATTACAGCTCAAAGCTACATTATGCATTCGGCCATACGAGAGCTTTCTAAAAAAGCTTGCGTCACAAAAAATATTGTATAGCCACTGGGGCTATGGAAATTAGAAATATAATTATGTTCGTAATATACATACCTGTATTGATTTGTATTGATTGCCATATAAGGGTGGATTTTATTTTATACTTAATTATTTTTTAATTAATCTAGAAGCAAAATTAATTTATTAGTTACTGGTGGTAAAAATAGATTATAAAACAAACAAAAAGCAGCTATAAAGTATGAAGGAATATCATAATATAAGTTACTGAATGTAAATATTACATAGAAAATAATACAACTTAACTATTATATGCTTATCGTACGGTAATGATGATAAGACCGTCGTGACGCAGAAGCAAAGCGTCTACTTATAAATGCGATGATTTGTGGGTTCGGTTCTCACTCGTTGAGGTAAATTTTTTCATTTTCATTTTCCACTCAATATGCAATGCCACGCAATAGCTAGGGTTCAGGGTAAGGAGTATCTTAGTACCTAATTTTAATATATAAAGCGGGATAAAGCGTGAAGCTATAAAAAAAAATGATGACATATATAAAATATTGTGGTTTAAATATGGCTTTAACTTTATTCCAAAACACTGTAGTCCACTGTTTTCCGAACAAGCGAAAGAAGCGAAACTCAACGCCGCAATTCTCGCAACTCTTTTATCGACCAAAGTGAGCTTTGATTCCCGCCAGCGAGCATCGATCTCACATCAAATTTTATTATTTTAAACTGAAATAATACGTCCGAAAAATATTATTTTAGTATTAAATTGTCTTTGGTACTTAAAAATAAGCTTTACTTATACCGCCCTTTCACAAATTTTACGAGGAACTCCAACATAAATAACATACCTAAAGCTACTTTACTCCTATCCAAGGAAAAGTAAGGAAAAATGGGAAAAATTCACGAATAGCAGAAAGGGTGTTTCATATGTCAATTGAGGGTGGGGCTGTCTTGCGAACCCTTAAGGAGGCGTATGTTGCTCATATGGATGTGTAGTATTCAAGAAATTCGTTGAACGAATTTTTATGAAGACATAATGTTATTTTTTTATTTATTATATATTTTTTTACATATATTATTTATTATTTAAAGCCAAATTTCATAATAGTGATCAGTCACTACATTCTTACGGTCGTAATATTTTTTTTAGTAAAAAAATGTAAATGACAAAATAATACGTAAATGTTTTGTGTCGTAAAAAAATATTAACTAAATAGACAATCCTTTTTAGTATACAAAAGTTTGCAAATTCGGGTACTTCATTTGATTTATATCTTAAAACTATGTGAGGTTACAAAGACACCTTACTGTTAATACGTTAGTTGCTTCGGTCTGCGATCAAGAGATTCATTTATATAAACTATTTTACCTCAAAATACAAAAACGTTTGCATAATATAAGCTCTCACTCTATTATGCTATGCAGGCAGAAGCGTAAAAATGCATAACTGTATGCATATATGCAAAAATACAATGAAACAACACTTGATGGATCAGCATAACATACAAATAAAACTTCAAACGAAATACAAATTCTTTATAATTTCCCCATATACACTTAATGATTCCCCATAGAATAGTTCTAGTACGCGAAACACGCAATAATCACATAAACCAGACACACCTTATGTCATACTGTATGATAACAGATAATAGGATGATTATTCATTTTAATTATCTATATATATAAAACTCGAGTGACTACAAAATTAATGGATAGGTCGACCCACTTTACGACCCTAAGTATAAAGAGATTTATCAAAATCCAACGAAAACCAAAAACAATAAGATTTTAGGTTTTATAAGCCAGGTATATGAAATTAAGGCTTTCTTACAGCTTGTATAACATTATCGTTCTAATCACAAAATTATAATAATTCAATCTTATAAAACACCTTTTCATTAAATTTGGGTGGAATTAAATTTTTTATTTATTTTAAATGAAATAGTTACGTAAGTTTAGTGTCCCATCACTCATCTTTATTTAGATGAAAGGACAAAAAATACTGTTTCTATTTATCTCATTTACAAGATATGCGTTATAGTAAATTAAGTTAGTTCATATTTTAAAAACATTTATTTTACAGGGTAAAAGATACTTGTAAACTAACGGCGTGGGTTCGATTCCCACTGGGGTAAAATGGATTATTTCATTCCCATTTTCTTCACTCGCCCATAGCGCCGTGTCATGAGCCAATACGCAATGCCTTGAAAAGACGGAAAGTGGAGAACGAAGTGTCTTAATACTAGGTTCCTACGGTTCCCTCTATGCCTCCTGCCATTTGCGCCATAGAATGTGAAGCTAAAAAAAGTGATATATTTTGCTATCCGATACTTCTATGAAGCAAGTCCTATTATACTGGCGGAGAAAACCAAATAGGATACGCAGTGTGATAGTATATAAGAGAAATTTTATGACTGGCACTCGATGTAGTGATATTTCCACTATTCTAGAACAAGGTTTTGAATTCCGCCACTCAATATGCAATATCTCAACGTCACCTGGAAAAAGGAGAACAGAGTGTCCTAACACTATCGACGCAAGAAGACAGTCTAAATAAAACAGCGAATGAAATTGTAAGCCATTGTCCCTAACTACGCCACGTCGTCAGTATAAACTCTAATTCATTTACTATTATTACGAAATTGATGCGGGGATTAATACCCCCGAAATGGGGTCACGGCAGTTCAAGTTTATCAGCATTCATTAATTAAATTGACTACTGGAAGTTAGAAAAGGAAATTGATATGATAAGCTTAGTTCATAATTTAACTCCATCTTGAATGACATTTTACAAACTGTTAAGAGCAGTAGAGGGTTTGATTCCTACGTGGGGAATTTTTTAATCATGTTTCATATTTTTGAACTGTTAACTTTATTTTGTGATTTTCAGAGTTAATTCACACTGAGGATTTAAACCAGCACCCACTTGCACAGTGCACAAGAGTGTGAGGTTTCAAATACCGCTACGTTCAAATTTTTATATGTTATCATTAAGTATGATAATATTTATTTTTACTTTTGTATAATTTTGAATCTCATATATAGCAAAATAGTCAAAAGGAAACGTTTCGTTTTTACCCTATTTTGAAATGCGGCGTATGTTGTGTTGTGGAACTTAACGCCGCGTTTTATCTTCCCAACTAGGAAATTATTATTTATTCATACCTTGTTATGGGATCGAACTCGTAATCCCACTGTCCCACTGACTCCTCACCGGTTGCCCCAGATACTTTCTATTGTAATTAAGTTATGCCTAAACTTTAATATGTTAATAAATCACTCTTTTATCTCATATTTTAATTAAATTTGTAGGTAGATTATGCTAGTTGTAATCGTTATGTAAATCGTTGTCTTCTAAGTATAATGTGTATATCTCATTATTATCTACAATATTTTATAAATTTACACATTTTTAAATAAATATAAATATATAAAATTTGAAATTCAAATAATTAAAGCCGTAACCGATATAGTTATTACGTATAAAGGTACAGTAGGTTCCTCTAGCACGTGTAACGTGATATAGTATTATTTTGATGTCCGTGATATATTGGGTATTCTATATATACAAAAGTACAATTTTAATTCCGCTCAATATAGTTTCTGAGATTTCATTTTCACTTATATATTTTGGTTAGGCCCTCGAAAACCTTATGACTGACTTATTTAGCAATTTTTGCCCATACAAATATCCGGTGATAAGTTAGGTTAGGTTAGTTGGTCTGGTGCTCGACAGCAAGTGGCGCTTCGGCGCTCACTTTGCCGAGCTGTCGACGCGCCTGCTCAAAACAGCGGGCGCCCTCTCGTGGCTCCTCCCGAACGTCGGGAGTCCCGGCGATCGATGCCGGCGTCTATACGCCGGCATACTGAAAAGTATGGCCCTGTACGGGGCTCCCATATGGGCGGACTCACTGTGCAGACGGGAGAACGCCGCTGCCATCCGCAGGCCACAAAGGGCCATTGCACAGCGGGTGGCTAGGGCGTACCGCACAGTGAGTTTTGCGGCGGCGTGCGTTCTGGCGGGCACCCATCCTTGGGAGCTGGAGGCTTGGGTGCTCGCCAGAATGTACGAGTGGACGGCGGGTCAGAGGGCACTGAACCGTCGTCCGGATCCGGGGGAGCGGGAGGAAATCCGCCGGGAGCTGAGGGACGCCGTCACCCGGCAGTGGGCGGAGGACCTCACCTCCGCGGCGTTCGGTCGTCGGCTGCTGGACGCCATCGGGCCCGTCCTGGGCGATTGGCTCGATCGGCGGCACGGCTCCCTCTCCCTGCGTCTTGTGCAGGTGCTGTCCGGGCATGGTTGCTTCGGATCGTACCTGCACCGGATCGGGAGGGAGGAGTCTCCAGCGTGCCACCACTGCGGGGCCGGGGTGGACACGGCGGAGCACACCTTGGAGGTGTGCCCATCGTGGTCCGAACCTCGCCGCGCCCTGGTGGCAGTAGTCGGGGCCGACCTCACGCTCCCCAGCGTGGTCGCCGCCATGCTGAGCGGGGAGGAGGCATGGGCGGCGGTAGCCTCCTTCTGTGAGGACGTAATGTCACAGAAGGAGGCGGCGGAGCGCACGCGGGAGGATGACCCTCTCGCGGCGCCGCTCCGCAGACGAAGAAGGGGCAGAAGACGGCGGACACAACGTCCGTCGCCCTCCGCCCCTGGGGGTGATCCGCAGGCGACAGGCGCGGGGGCGCCACCGCCTGCATTTCCAGGATCACCCCACTCGTCGGGCCACAATGGCCGTGCACTCCGGCCATTGTAACGACCCCTCCCCACTAGGGGGGGTCTGAGGTGCCTGCCGTAGGGCGGGCAGTCACCGGCGGGGGCCTGGACGCTATGGACTCCCAGGCCCTCTCCACGCAGGTGAGGTCGGAGCGCCGCTGGGTATTTTTAGTGGGTATACCGGGAACGCCTTTACCGGGAGTCCCACATACCCCTCTCCCGTCCCCCGACGGGAAGGGGATGCGTAATGGCATTTTTTCCCAGCGACAAAAAAAAAAAAAAAAAAAAAAAAAAAAAAAAAAAAAAAAAAAAAAAAAAAAAAAAAAAAAAAAAAGGTTAGGTTAGTTGGTGTTACACACATACATACATATTACATATATACATACATAGCTTTACTCTTTATCCCACACATAGCAGGATAGGCGAAGCAACCCGCAGGAATCGTTCTGTTCCCCGCTGTTCGCTGTCTTTCGCGGCGTTGAGTTCCGCCGCTTAACACGCAACACCCCTAAACGGCGAAAAGCAAGAAAGGAGTGTCTTATCACTAGGTTAGGTTCCCAAGGTTCCTGCAATTCCCTCTATCTACCCTGCTATAAAAAATTTACCTGTCAAACTAAAACGTCAAAAGTTTCACTTTTTCTTTACTATTAATTACCTATACTCAATATTTAATTGGCTCTTTCCACACCCCTAATGAGCCTCTTTCACCTATGCAGTTTATTTCTGGTTATTAACGCCTATTACACTCAACTCTATATTAGGTTTTCAACGTAATGTCCATTAAACACGAATGTGAAGCTTCATTACACACTGTGAAGAAAATCATTACTGTCTTTGTATGTAAAATTTAATAGTTAGACTGTATAATGAAAGAGCTATGTCGTTGTTTTTTGTTTTAGTTGTCAAGAGCATTTTAAACTTGTTATTCTTAAAAAAACTTTTTATATTTATATTTATGTTTTAATTTTAATATAGAACTAGGTTGTCAACACTTGAAATGAACATAGTATACAGATATACATCTATAAAATTATCATATCCTCGATATGGTCATAATAGATTGTAAAGATCATGCCTTTGTATATATTTTTTTAAATTATCATTCAAAAAAGTTTATATGTGTATATCGATTCGGTAACTTATTTGATATCTTAATTATTTTCTTACCATATCATACCATATAGGCTTTTTTTATGCCATCCAAGTTATATTTTATATAATGGCGAATGATATGGCAGCACAATTTATAGCTTCTTCATCTTGAGTATCTTCGTCACCTTGAGCTTATCTTAAGAGATAGTCGTAAGCGACTAGGTTTATATTTTAATTATTTATATATGCCATAATTCACGTTTTATGTCCATAATTATAGTATAATTAAATTACTTAATTGTGAAGTAAGTGGTAGAGCGTCTGATTGTAAAAGCGAAGGCTATGGGCTATAGGTACTTAGCCAAATGAATGATTTTCATATCTTCAATATAGCAAGTCGAAGCGCGGCGTGATTTGAATGTTATGACTTAATTGATACTTGTTATTTAGAACAAAGTGACTTTAGCTTTGATTTTCTCTACCTATCCCACATTTGAAATTATTAATTTGTAAAAAATATTTATTTTTTGATATATAAATTTAAATTATTATATGTCGATTGTTTTTAAAAGACAACAGGATTTTTTAAAGCATTACAACATTAAGTAATCGTTAAAATCTTTAGGTGATTTGTGGCAACCAATCTTAGAACACATTGTCGCCATTTTACTTCAATAAGCTAAGATCACTTTGATTTCAAATTAAAACACTTATTGCCTACGTAATAAAGTTTATTTCAGCCAAAAAAGAATATCAACGCTTTTAGGAAACCTCATGTGTGCTTCAAGAATGTGCGAAAGGGAGTATGTATTAGGGTTACGTGTAGGTGGGTGTGGAAAAATCGCCATTTTTCTACGTAAATTTGCTATTGGTTAAGATTGTCAGACGCATTGTAATAAAATAAATTCTATTTCCATATGTACCTAGAAAATTGACTTTGAGGTAATTATATGATTTGTTTTACTGTATATCTACTTACACGCCTTATCTGAATTTTTGAATAAAATGAAAGTGAAGTTTTAAATTTATTTTGTAACTGATTAAGAATTTTCAATTTTTTTTATAAAAATGTTCAATAAATAAATAGCAACTAAATTTCTAAGTCAAGTATGAAATTTGATACAGGAAAGATATAAAAAAAAATAAAAGCTTCTAACTATCGATTATTTACCGTTTGTTGCTTTAATCATCGAAACAAGTATATCATAGAAGTAAAACAAGTATATTGTGTTGGCAACGTATATTATATCGTAGTTCAGCAGCACAGGGTCTGATTGTAAAGGTGACGGTCACAGAATCTATTTCCAACCCGTGAAATAAAACTTTTTCGCTTTTGTTGCTGTGGTGACACGACAAAGAGAGACGTTGACTTCTGTGACTATACACGTAGTTTCTCAAAAATAAAACAGAGAAGTTAAAACAAAGTATATAACATAATATGTTAAATGACGACATAGTATGAATCTAAAAGAAATTATAAATCATAATATTTTTTATCTATAACCCATATGATATAAATATAAAGCACATTTAATTATAGAAAGATAACAAAAACGTATACGTATCGAAATTTCAATTCTCAATATACTATAATATTTTTCATACACCATGGATGACATATCAAGGAGTACCATAATGCGTTAATCTTTTAAACAATATTGAATCTTATTCACTTGATATAAAATTCATTTTCAACTGAACACAAGAACAATCCCTCCACGATTCCATACGATTTCACCGAGTAATGATTTGCTTCGTAATGAGGGAGACGCGCGAATAATATTCTGAGCGGAAAACATTGATTATATAAATATCTAGATGTGATACAAAAATATATATATCTAGATCATCTTGTTTGACGTTGTAAGAAAAAATGCTTATATTATAAGGTTATGATAAAGCAATATCTTTTTACAAGAACATTATGGGTTCGATTCCATGTTGGAGGAACTAATTACTTACATCCTGTGGAAAAAGGAAAAATGAATTTGTATCGGTATAATAAAATAGAAATACCCACAGTTTGGAACAAAGATAAATAAAGAGATTATATAGAAAATATTAGCTTCAATACAAATATAAGCAAATTGGTACTAAATTTTATTTGTAATGTCCTTATATATAAAATAAACATACATTCGTTGATAGTTGAGATTTAGTTTCTTACTTTGGTAATAATTTAAATATTTGTCTTTTTTTCAAAATGCCAAATGACGTTAAATTTTCAACTTATCCAGCAACTTATAATTCTGTTAAGGAAAATGTCGGTTCTTCCGGAGTTTATTATTGCTGTTATTGCTTCCACACGTCAAACAAATTTTTTACTTCACTCGCATCTACATATCTTAGTGGATTATTTATATTTCTGATAAATGTACATATGTTACATGATAATATCCTCATGGAGACTATATAAGAGTCAATCATTTATAACTTAGCAATCTTCAAAGAAAAGAAATAGGTTAACTCGGCGCTCATTCTTTAAATTTTTGCTTGTATCCTTATACAACTAAATATTCTAACGCGTTGTTATATTTTTTGTTATTCATACATAATATACTTTTACGTATTTATTTCTTACGTTTATTTATTAAAATTTACGTTTATAAAAATGTTTTTTATACAAACATAACATCTTAATGCCTTTATATATGATATATTACTTCTTGAATAGATTACAATGTAAAATGACCAATTATTTTGACTTATGTATACGATTAGTTATTTGGTGTGTAAAATACTGTGGAGCATAGAGCAAAGGCGCTCGAAGTCAAGTCCCACGTAGTTCTAAGAACACGTGGGCCAGCCCGTAACAAGCTGTGGCAACTTTCATCTCATTATTGTTAAAACAGTTGCATTACAAAGCCGTTCAAGCATTGTCGTAAGACGTACATTTTTCATAAAATACTTGTCGAAATTTCACCCACACAAGGCCTCAGGCATGACGTAACGAGTACCAGCACAGCCTCTTCACTTGAAAGCCACTCGAGTAACCCTCGCCCCTCCCGCTCTAAAACACAAAAAAGTAAGGGACGCCGATAATACAACTCCGTCATATTTTTCCCTTTACCACCCTCGTCATCTGAAGCGTTCTTTTATATAAAAGAGGTTCTCGAGAAAATAATAACGGGACTCCTCAAAGGCCACCAACTTTCGCTATTTTGTGCTTTGATTTCCAAGTTTGCAAAGAATCCGCTCACCACAAAGGAATTTCGCGATTAAGCAAGGATTTAATTTCCAATTTCATACTGCTACCTGCCCCGATAATTGTTTACTTGTAAGAAATTTATGGATGATAAAACGTTTTTTTTTTAAGAAACGGCTTGGCGGGCTTTTAAAGGCAAATTGGCTCGAGTCGAAACTCTTTACAAATTACTCAGTTACATGCGAACCTCTTTATTTTATGACCGTTTAAACGCGATAAATTTCTTACTTAAGCACAACGTTTTTTTATATTTTTATTGACATCGTGAATAGATTATTAATATTATTAATGATTACATTACAAATTTATTTAACAACACCATTTAAGTAGTATTTGCAGATTGATAACTTCTTTATCCATGATATTCAGTAACTTATACGTAAGTAAAGTATGCTGTTGAATATTGATGCAATGCAAACATTTATTAATATTCTTGTCATCACGACTATTTAGTAGAGCAGAGGGAACCTAGTATAAAGACACTTCGTTTCCCACTATATTGCGCGCTTTATTTTCTTATCACAACGAGGAAAAGAAGAACAAAATAATTAATTCCCCCAATTGAGAATTGAGCCCAGACCTATCAATTTACAAACGGACGTTGAGCGCTGCGTTACGGTTGCCTTTATAATATAAAATACTCCATACCATAAAAGATAATTTTAATCAGTTTGAAAGAAGTATTAATATGGCAAGAATATTTTAATACTATAGAGCAATGACAACATCAAAAAGTAGCGGTCTAAATAGCATATGAGTATCAAGTATGACCCATCAAAGCGACTCCAGCCTGGCCATATTCCACATAACTCGCGTACACGAAAACATTTCTACAAGGCTTTTTAGATGACAGATTTTATGACGACAAATGATAAAAATACTCAACGTTTCATTGTGAAACTCGAGAACGCAGAATTTTTCTACGCCCTCAGTAATATACCTGTACGTGTACATGTGTATAAAAGGGCGAAGTTATTTGCCTTCGCTTCTCTTCCGTCCATTTTGCCCTCCTCCCACCTCCAGCTTCCGTTTCCCATATCCACCCACCACCCCGTGCAAGTGATAATGTAAATTAAACTCTAACATATATGTTTAAAATTCAAACTCCATTGTTATTGCAACCTATTTTTCTTTAGACTAGTCTAGTAGGAGCAGTACGTTGTTGTTGAGATACAAAGAAACTGAGCTGTATGATAAGTGTTGCAGGTCTTAAAACGCATCATACTCGCGGTTGGCTGTTCGGGCCTTTTAGATCTGGGGTAGTTTGCACCCCCCTCTCCCGGACTGTACGAAAAACATATTTTTCAGATAACGACAATGAGAAAGGAAAATATTCAGATGGAAATTCTCCGATACGGCGCGTCGGGTGCGCCAGCGTAGAAAATATTAAGAGGCGTGTGCTACTTAGCGATATTTTTCGACATGCTTTACTTTTATTGCTAACTCATGGCGCCGGATGCCCGTTTGCCGTAAATCATTTCACACATTAAATATATATTAGTGTTACGTTTTGGAGCATCTAAACTCATTTAACGGTTATCATCTTCGACTGCACCTATGCAAGCTCAGTCGGATTTCTCTTTATAAAAATACACGACAAATTACAAAAGAGCTGAAGTATTCCGAAAATTATTATACAAAGAACCCAGCAGGGTATTAAGTAACATGATATTAGCATCCCTCGGGCGAAAAGAGACAAGCTCTCGGATTAAATGCTTAATTAGAGAGAGACGGAACAGCGAGGGGGCGATCTTGTCTAAAGGACATTGGCCTCTAGGGCACGCGACCGTTGATTCTGAACTTCTTTTTAATTCTTTTTTATTAATTATACTACGTACGTACCGTTTTGATATGTTAAGATGAAGTAATATTTTATATATGTTTTTAATGTTACATAATATTATATTATCAACATATTGTATGTTAAGTACTTATTTATAACGGTACATATAGCCTTATTTCTAAACTTCATCTAAGTTAGCAAGTAAGTACGTTTGTAGTTTCGTCACTCAAGATAGAATCCATCTAATGGCATTTTCAAATATTTTTTATTTGTTCAACTCAAAATATAAATGATACAACGCATTGAAATATAAAAACATTTCATCATTTCCACGACAACGATCAAAATCCATTAGCAGCGGAACATTTCTTAAACACCCCAGCCTCTGTCTCATTACAAAGCTTTTTCTCAACTACGCGTTTTATTTCCAACTTAATGGGTAGCTCGGTTCTTTTAATGTAAACTTGGCAATGGGGGAAACTCGGCCAAATTGGGTCGGCATTTGACTTAATTTTTTACACCAAGGTCGGTTATAATCAATACAGGGGTGCTCTTTTACGCCTACAGTAATTAGATATTTGGGGTATCGAATTTGTGGTAGGTCACGAAAATCGATGAGAATTGGCATTGAAAGGTCTTTGCCTTGTTTTAAGTAGTTCATACGATAAATTGGGATCTTTTTTTATTTTGGCTAATTTTGTAAAGACTTTATTATTTATATCAGCGAATTAAAAGATTGTGAAAGCCATTTCTGACGTCCCAACTATATATAGTTCCACGTATGATAATTTTGTTTATCCCTCAAGCGTGTACGGACAGCAAAAAAACCGGTTGTGTGGAAAGGCAAAGACTCTTACAATATTTGCTTCGAGCGGAATGCGGTAGCCAAGGAGAACGCAAATATATTGTAGGAATGGTCAACACTCACGTCGACTTGTTGAGTTTTGACTTGAGTATAGACAGCAAATAAAATAAAAATATAATATTATTTTTATACACGTTTTTTACATTTCTTTTTAGTATTCTTTTATCATAAACCAATACATTGTAAATCTCTCAAAAATTGACATATAAACGAAATCAGTAAATTACTATTTTAGTATTACCTTCGTTGCTTTAAATTATATTTCATAATAAATAGTTTTTTGCTATCTCTACCACATATCACGTTAATTTCTCTCTGATCGTTAAGCAAACAGTTAGATAAGCAAATTATCAATATAATACGTGCTTCAATATAAGTCTCTCGTACTTTGAGATGCACCATCATCATCACAAATGAAATACGGCTTTGTGTAGAAACCCTTTTATCCCTTAATGAGACAAGAATAGTTAAATAGAACATAGAAAAGTTCTAAGAATCAATTTAAATATAACTTGAATGTCGATTTAGTGGGTACAATAATGTGATAATGTGTTCGGAACAATTATTTCAATTAAGATACAATTTGTATAGGTAATCAATCAAAAGCTGTTTTTTTTTAATTCACGACACAAAGGGGAATCTAGTGTTTAGTTTCCTACTATTTGTACGTTGAGCGATGAAACTCAACGCCACTCTATGTATGTATAACTTTAATATATATGTAGACTTATATACATATACCATTCGATTGTGATATTCAAAGTCTACTGCGTTACCAACATGATTAGACAAGGAGACGAGTAGAAAATAAATTAAATTTTAAAATTAAATGAACGACTCGCGGAAATAAAGTTAAGATATTTAAGTTGTTACTAATTACTTAAGACCACTATATCACATTATTATCAGATATTAATCTGCATGACCATACCATCATACTATAAACTTAAGGCTTGCCTGCAATCTAAAGTTGGTTACAATCCATGTGTGTATGCCTATCGAATGATAATAATAAATAATCGAAATTAATTATTAATTTAAATTAATTATTAATTCTTGCTCGTAATCTTCACTTTACATATATAGGTACTGTACTTTAAATATTAATAAGGAATGGATAACAATAGGAATGGATTTCACGAATTAGGCCTAATTTGTGATATGCTAAAACGTTATTTCATATGGATGACAATTGATATGCAAAGCCTATACGTAATTATTATTTACAGAACGTCGAAGGTAGCAAATTTGAATTCACATCTAAATGAAGACTTGCTAACTGATTAGGATTATGATCCTCTGTGTCTTTATTAACACAGTTCATCGACTCTACTCTTTAAATCGCAAGGATTTCTTCGTGTGTGCTGGCGTATATGTTATTGTTAACGATTGCTGGTGTATATGTTATTGATAACGATTTTACATATAGTATACATAATTATATATTTGTCTTTATCTTAAATTTGAATGAAAATGCTCAATAATTGTGAATTGAAACAGCCCTTGGGGAAGTCAATTATTTTCATTTCTCGGTTATGGGCGATAATTAGCGACATTGAATTATGTCACTACATATTTGTAAATAGCAGAGAACGAAGTATTTTGCCACTAAGTTTTTACTACCTTCTAGACTATTTGTGGTATACAGGTGTAAAAAAAGATGTGCCTAAAATATAGGTTGACTTTTATCTATAGTCTCCAACTCCTTTGGATGAAAAGTAGAGTTATTAAATATGTTGTAATTATTATTGTAGATGCGTACAAATTGGAATAGTTATCGTATTATTGTGATATTTCACTAGAAATCGACTGGGAATTATAAAAAGCTAGTATTCCGAGGAGTTTGTGTTGACTTAATGAGCAGATCTCATTAACGTCATTAGTATGCGCCGGCAGCGGATGTTGATGGCTACCAGTTTTTTTTATTACTGGAAAAGCTAAGTCGGAGCCAAATTTAAATATCAGGTTCTGTATATTTGTTCTATTTTGTTTTATATGACACGCTACTCTCAGAAAGTACTGTAAATAATTTTTTGAACTGTGAAGTCCACTTATCAAAGAAAGCTATAACAATCTACATATGTTTTATGTTAATCGGTTCTTTCTATGTTTCATCGTTAGGCATTTACAAAGTGTCATACATGACCGTTAGTTCTTACAAACTTTTTGTTACTTAACTAAGAAAAATCTCTACATCTATATAGCCAGAGGTGAAAGCAAGTTATTAATATATAAAATATTACAGATATAATTTCGTAGCTTTAAATATAAAATCAATTCAAAAATATTTCAGAATTTTATAAATATTATATGTACGTTCTTATATATATTATATTTTTAATTTCCGGATTTGAATTAATATTTTTCAAAATAGACTAAAACACTCTACTATAGGTTCTAATATATATGGAATAATGTTCAAAATTTAGTTTTTGTTGGATTTATGACTAAAAACAATAGTACAATAATAATTATGTTAAAAAAAAATAATATACTGAATTTGAGGTTTATACAAAGCTGAATGAAGTTGTGAGTGAGATAACTATCCCAGATAATGTTACTTTACACCATTGGGGCTTAAAGAAAGCTTTCCATAAATCACCGTGCATTTTATTAGTATGTTAAAATATTTTCACAAAACAAAATCATTGTTCCTCTCACAGTGATATGATAGGCAAATTGAACTTAGTGTCAAAACACTCCGCTCTTAATTTTCTTACCAAAGCTTCCACTTACTAAAAAATCAAAATAAAGACAAAAGATCGAGCACTTTACTACAAAATTTTCTAAAGATCCCTAGAAACCTAGTTAAATATCTGCAAATACGTTAGTTTATAATCTCCTAATGAAGTGGTACGTTGTTAGTATAACTGATCGGGCAAACATTATACATTCCTAAAGTTTAAACTATTTTTCTTGTTAAGAAAGATGAGTAATATAAGATAATCAAATATTTTACCGTTATATAGCACTATTTGTTTAAGTGACATTCTAATAAATGCTAACAAGATGTCGGCTTTGTGTTCTAGCTGTACTTTTTTAAACAAAATTTTCCTTTCTTAATATGTATTTTATATCATTTGATGGACGTCATTCCTTATTTAGAGATTTACAAATAGTTAGACAATTAGAGATAATTAGTTCAGTATTTGAACTATATTTTATACTGTGTGATTTTACTTTAAAACTTAAAAAAAATATTATAAAAGTTTAAGATATCCAAATAAAATGTTAATAAGAGTTGCTATATATCCAGACACACCTCTAAATAAGTTTAAAAGCTCAATTATAAATATTAAAAATGAAAAATTACAACTGTTAAAGATTCATAACTTTATCCACCTAATACGAAAATTGAAGTACAAGAACATTTAACAAGCTAACTTGCTAATTTCGGGATGTACGTAACGTAACACACGTAAACTAAACGATCAAATTTCACATAATATCTTTCACGTAGATAATATTAACGTATTTTAGACTTTAATACAAAGAATTAAAAGCTAAATTACTTAAGCTGTAAGTTTCAAAAGCAATATTCTCTTACATAAAGTTCCCGTGTCTAGAATCAATTTGTTTGGCGTCAAAGAAAGAATTTCTCATAACCCAGGCCCAGAGTGTCTCATACACGGCTATCTGAAGTTAAATAACGGGACAAAGGAGTTTTTAATCGAAATCTTCAACCTTAGCTTTATATTTAAAAAAAAATGGATATAATTAAAAAAATGTATGAAACATATTGAAAGTACGGTAAATATCATTATTGGCAAATATTTTTGTTTTACTTTTATTTAGATTGGTCAGAAAGATTGAAATAAAATATTTACACGTTGAAAAGTTTTTACTTAAACGTAGCAAATTAAAATAAATTAATACCAATTCTCATATACAGATCGGAATTTAAACGCAATACGTTGGAAGCAATTTATTTTAGTTTTTTAGGTTTAGTTATAAAAGTACTAATTAATTCATATATTCATTTTTATCTAAGAAGCTCTTACAATAAAAAGAAAAGGCTTCTTTAAATGATTCATTTTATGGTCATTAATTCATTTTTGTTACCATAGGCGATATCCATACACAGTTTGTTATTATATACTAAACGAAACCTATATCGGCCTATTGCAATGATATTTTTTTGTTAATAACATATATATTTTTATTAATTTTATATATATGTTCTTATCTTTTTATATAACATAGAATGGCAAACGAGCAGCAATGGCAACTTTAACGTTGTAAAAGATGTCTGCACACACGACTCATGAGAGTCCCTAAACGATGTTTCTCACAAAGTTACAAAATATCATAACAATATTAATATAGTAAAATAATTATAAATACGAATACACGATAACACAGCGCTCCTCGCAAAAAGCATGGCAATTGGATCCTGTTCCCAATTATTAAACCTTTGTTAATATTACGTAGTGAAATTCAACGCAAATAGTACTTTTTAAGATCTTCTAAGTAAAATCATATACAAATAAGCAAAAATATAAGGTTTACTTTCATTCTGGAAGCAATATTGTGAAATTTAATATACATATATAGCCAAGAGCAAATATTTGAGCTCAATCATTGGAATACATGCAAAAAGATATAAAGAATTCGATTCTCTAGTAAAGAATTTGCAATATCGAGACCACGCCCCCCGGCCCCCACACATACTATTGGCGTACGTGCTCGGAAAAATGAGGAAAATGGGAGAAACGAAAGAGTTGCGGGAAAGGGGGTGCGTAAGATATACGCGGACTAAGACACGCTATTGGTACGTTCCAATAATCGTGTGTGGGATTTTCTACACATGATTAGGTTTTTTTTGCTGTTGCTTTATATTGTATTACATTCTATATTTATATGAGAAAAATATAATAATATGTATTGTTTCTTTTTGTTCGATGGAAAATATATTGACTTAAAACCGTTGTAGTACGTCTTAGTATAATAGTACAGTGGAGTACGGTTGGCAGATAAGTGTTAAATTTCAAGCAATTTGGAGACATATAGGTAAATCAAAGTTAAAAGATACAGGCTGATGA
Organism: Dione vanillae; assembly: GCA_037178615.1. Taxonomy (NCBI): domain Eukaryota; kingdom Metazoa; phylum Arthropoda; class Insecta; order Lepidoptera; family Nymphalidae; genus Dione; species Dione vanillae. Next base: position 1,651,326 of record JAZFAU010000127.1, read on the forward strand.
TTATGATGATGACGATGCTGATGATGATGATGTTGAGAATGGTAGTATTAAACTAGGGTTGAACTTATTAATGTTCTTCCTTTTAAAACGAAATTATTTAAAAACATCTTCATGGTGATATGAACATGTATTGAAAATTCACTTAGAAGAGAGCTTATCTTTTAAATACTCGTTGTTATAGTGTACCTATAAATCCTTATTATTCTCGAAATTAGCCAAAAGCAAGCAAAAATTCATATGTCACGACCTTATTTATACGTAAGAGCATGAGCAAATATCGATTTCATTTAAATTAATTAACTGCAGGATATCGTGGTAGAGTGGATTAGTAATGGGATTTTTGTTTCAAATTTAGATTTGAATTTGATGGAAAAACAGAGAAAGGAGTGTCTTGACACTTTCATTATGTGTGATACAGAAAACTTTTTGCCTAAAAAAAAATTATAATATACAAGTACGTAAAGGAAGCAAAATAATAATACAATAATATTTCGACTAAAAAGAGAACGACAGACGAAAAAATAGTAGCGGAACAGCGTATAAAACTTAAAACACGGCATAAACCCATTTGAGATACTTTGAGATACGAGTACACGGCAATTCCTTACCAAACATTATATCTGGCAAAATCTCGCCGTTACTTTTACGAATGAAGGCTCTATCCTATCGCGATATTACAAAAGTTGCTAAGTTTCACTTGAACTTTTTATTAACGGCCGCACCGTACGTCTTTTGTTCTACGCCGACACTTATTTACATGGTAGCTGTAAATCTGACGCTTTATTGAGTATAACTGTAAAACTTCAATGATTTATGACATTTTGGTATTTTGGTAATTTAAATCATTTGTAGAATATTTTTTTGTTTACTAAAAGATTATATAATTTTCTTATTGCTTTTATTATGTCAAAGATACAGCGAAAAATCAATCTATAAAATTGCATACATACTAAGCTCCACACTTTATCCTAGCTAGTAAGCCAGAGAGAAAGTAACGCTAGCGTTACTCCGTACATTACAAGATGGGTAGAAAACGCACCGTGAGATGCATTGTACTGAAGTATTGAAATTCAAAACTTTTATCTTATCACATATGAAAATCATAATTTTCTCGAGTAGAGGTTAAACCCATTGTCTATCACCCTTCACATGTCTACGACATTAACATTATAAGGTATATTGGATTATTTCATAATATTTAACAATATTTATAACAGTGTACTTATTATGTACATACATGTTTAAATTCTATTGTGCACAAAAATAACGTGTTAAATAATTTTTATTATTTTAATAATTTTATGATTTATATATAATAATAGGCCATTTTTATTCGATTAAATTACAATAAAATTTTATATCTATGTAATATTTATAACTATTTAACAGTAAAAATTATTCGAAATTCTTTTTCTACAAAGTTTAACATACTAATAGACATTTTCTAATTAATCGCATAATCATTTTAATTTCATAATATTAAATATTTTATATTAGCCTTGGCTTGACAACGAAATATGAAGACTGAATACTAGTCAAACCGAATATTCATCAGGTGTACTTTATCACGGAGCAACGTTAAGCTGGCGTGATTTCAGGGTATAAGCAACAAGATTGTACAGCTACAAATTGACACCGACAGGTCCCACTGCGAATGGTATTATTTAATATACCTTTCCAATGTATTGTAATAACGAGATTGTTAGTTATTTCGATTGAGTTAAAAAAGCTTTTATTTTATTATATTCTGATAAATTGGAAGAAACGAAACCAGTTAACGTAATTAGTAATCGTGTGAATCCATCTCCGAATTAACCTTTTACTTAAATTTAGAAAGTGGTAAAGATAAAATAAAGTAGCATTTTGCTTTAAACGTGGTGTCAGTGGGTTCGATTCTTAAGTAATTTTTAAGACGAAGCGTGGTAGTGGTAATGGAAGTGGTAGTCAAGTTTCGGAAATTCGGCGCAAGTTCGAAAACCTAAGGTTTTAACTTAGAAACTTAGGAAGAATCGTGAAATCACTTCTGTTTAAGATAAAAACGTATGTAGAGTAAACATTTACTTCAGTTAAGTGTTTTCTTTCCACACCTGTAGGTTAAAAAAAATGCTAAACACAAGAAACCCGAAATGAAAGCTTGTAAATAACAAGGAATTCGCAATACAACATAAACGTCAAACTCGTCCAATCCGTAATGTAAAACTTACTTCACTCGAAAGCGCCACTGGAAACCACTTAAAGTAATCTAAACAAATATAAACTAAGTAGAACCAGTGACCGCCGCAAGAAAACGCATTTATATTCATTTTGCTATTTTTCCGAGTCTTTTTTTTTCTCTCTCACACTAGCAGGTCCAGTATATCTTTGGACTACTCTTATTTAATGTTCAATTTATATACGTAGCTCGCTTATGTACATACATTTCATTTACTCAATATCGTCTCTCCTTTTCTGGCACGTGCTCCTTTTCTAAGGATTTCCAAGCACCAAATCCAACTTATAGCGTCTCTTGGCTCAGCTGAAACGGATTTTTTTTCTTACACCCGACTTAAATGATTTTGATCAGTTTTAGATATTCTTATTTTGGCCATCGATATATACCATTTTGAAAAATTATGTGTTTTATTTATATAACATGCCCAGTTCTCGCGCATTTTACAAGCCCAAGGATATAATCGATTACACGTTCCATCACCTATCTTTGATTCATATGGAATTCATGCGATACAATGGAAAATAAGCAATACAAAACAATTTCTGTTAACCACATCTTACTAGTTACTACAGCTTACTGTAAAAATGTTTAAATAAATTTAATTTAACCCATTTTTACTTGAAATAAAAATGACTAAAAAACATATTAGCAAGATAACAAAAATTCAGTAGCCTAAAGATTTACAAAGGGTTCATAATGCCACTTACACGTGGATGTATAAATGCATATTAAACTATTTCTTTCCAGAGAAAATGTAATGCAATGCGTTCATTGTAACAACATTGTATGTATGTACATCAAAATAAATTATGTTTTGTGTTATAACGTGAGGAGATGCTTGCACGTGTTGGCTTAATGCCAAGTATTACCGTACTTATTGCTATTCATTTGGAATTCAGAAGATAAAATAGTTTGTATTTTTTAGTAATATGCTTATAATTGTCTATTTTAACTATTTGTTATTGACGGTAAAATATTAATAATAAAATATAGATAATACTATATATATATATATATATATATATATATATATATATATATATATATATATATATATATATATATATATATATATATATATATATATATATATATATATATATATATATATATATATATATATATATATATATATATATATATATATATATATATATATATATATATATATATATATATATATATATATATATATATATATATATATATATATATATATATATATATATATATATATATATATATATATATATATATATATATATATATATATATATATATATATATATATATATATATATATATATATATATATATATATATATATATATATATATATATATATTATTGTCTAATTTTTACATATGTGGACACTCTCATCTCTAACACTCTCTCTTCTCTTTTACATTAAATAAAGAGCAATTTTCTGTCACATATGTAGAACACATATTAATGAAGAAAGTATATGAATAAAGAAATATTAAAAAATGTACAAAAAATAGCTTCACGCTTTATCCTGCATATTGCAGAGTAGGCAAGGGGAACTGCAGGAACCTTATGAACCTAGTGAACACTCCGTTGCTTAGTCCCTGCTCTCCGTCTCGGTCCCCGCTTTCCGCCTTTTTTCGAGACATTGCGTGTTGAAAAAAAAATAAATAAAATCATAAAGTACCTAGAATATTTAAGCTTGCTACAAAAGTGATTGTAGTAAACGCGCTCGATGAAATATTTCTTTATATTCTTCGATGCTACGAGTAAAGGAAAATATATGGAGATACCTACATACATACAAACGTACATTACATATATCGTGGCGTTGTCATAAGTATCTTGACTGTATATTAAAATACTTTTTCTTTCCGTATTCTAAGTAATTAATAGTGGTTTGGGGACAAACCTTAAGGCAAAATTTAGTCTTAAAGAGGGTCACCGCGAATACAAATATAGAAATTGTATAAGTTTTTAAACTCATAGTTGGATAGCTATTTCTTCTAAAAAGGAAACCGGAATCCAACACAGTCGCACATACTGTATCTGTAGAAAGTGTCGAAAAAGAACCACTTTATTCACGTCAGATATTTCTGAAGTAAATACAGTGTCTTTTTTTAAGGTACTACTGAACACGGTATCCGGAATTTAGGAAGGCAGCACGAAACAAAATATCTTCCATATTAATACTCACCGGGACGGAGAAAACAGACACTAAGCAACGGAGTGTCTTAACACTAGGTTCATATGGCCCCTGCAGTTCCCTCTGCCTACCCTGCAATCTGTGGGATAAAGCGTGAAGCTAAAAAAAAATATTGAAATGTCATGTTTACTATCTAACATAATAGCATACCATACCTTAACTAAGTTTCCATTGTACTTTATTATAAATAATAATTACTGAACGAAACATAAAAAATAAAATATATAGTCATATTTGACATACCTACAAGTTTCTTATACATGTAATGAAACAAACCAGGTTCCTTCTTCAATTACATTTATTAATACTGAGTACAATTCAGATACCAAAAGGTACAGCATGACTGCTTAAAGTTCTCTTCAGAATGTTCTTCCCAAGAATGGTCGATCAAATATTTATACTAGTTCATTTATACCCCCACACAGTTGACCACTTCCGATACAATTTAATGTTGCCAACTACACTATTATAATTTAATTTTCGAAATACAATTCCATAATAAAATATATAATCAATTATAACAATTAATAAATTATTATAACATCGGATATTACAAATGTTAAAATTAATTGATAGACAAATAACGAGTGACATTCAAGACAATATCTTATTTCTTTATACAAATAATAATAAAATATCGATAAATTACAGTACAATTAAGTGATAAAATAACAAATCACAACACTCGGCCATCCGAACGCGTGCTCTCTCCGGAGCACGCACTAACAAATCACAACACTCGGTTAAGATATATTTACTATGTATACAGAACAATTTTTTTAAAATTCAATTCCAAATTATTAAGAAAACAAATTTATTTACAAACAAAAGTGAATAAAAATTACAATAATACATAACTATACTTAACACATTTGCACTTGTTATTATATATCCATATATTCTATGAGTTATTTTATTTATATAGGTTGACCAGTGGTACTTGGAAAATATAATAATAATCACTATTTTCTGCCAAGTTCACTATGTTATTTCGTATTACTCATACTCGTTTTCATTGTTTCGATCGTCCCCCACCTTAGTCAAGAGGTCCAGTCCAGCAGGGTCTCACAGTGGGGTAGATTTTGTTTTTCCATCGTCCTATTTCTAGTCCCTTCCCTTGGATACCACAGATCGACCTGCTTACTCTGCTTTTTTTTCTGGTGCAACGCAGCTTGTGGCCTGTCCAGCCCCATTTCAAATGGTTTTGTTTCTAATATGATAATTCCTTGAGTTGTCTAAAATTTTGTTTCTCAGCATACTTTTCCCAATTACAATATATAACAATAATAAATTTTTAACTAAGTTTCCATAAACAAATACATTTCAAGGTGAATACTGCATGCAACAATTGATAGGCATCAACTTTTTTCACAAATGATAACACAAAAAAATAAAAGAAATGACAATGATATAACACAAGTTACTTTATAATGTCGTACAATAAATTCTTAATATATTAATAAAAAAACAATAAACATAATAAAGACAATATCATAATGCTGATATCCTAGACGTTTGGTTTTGCGATATTTACGTAAACAGGTTTTTACATACAAATTCAGTAAAAATAAATAAACTAAGCTTCTAAATTATTACTTGTATTATAAAAATACCTAACCTTTTCATTATTTTCAGTATCACTTCAAACAAAGCTACAGCAACTTCACAGCAAAGAGAATATTCACGTATCCAAGGTCTAATTCTATCAGATGCTATTCTTACACGTCTGTTAGTGCAATATAAACAACAATTAAATCAAGATTTTCATTACCTAACCATTTAGCAGCATAATAATTTGTTTTTGATACTTCTCCACTAGATCTCTTGAAGAAAGGATTGCAAGAGATCTTTTGAATCGTTGTATTCTTTTGCCGCGTTTGAGGAGCATAACGTAATGGCGATTATATTTAATAATTCTGTATTAAGCATTTTGCATTTTGACACGATCTGAAATAAATTAGTAGAGAAATAAATTTAAACATTTTAAAATAAATGGCAATGTTAAGAAACCTTAATGACGAATAATAAACACGAGAAATAAATCTTTGTCCCAATGTTTATTAAACATATTTAATTGAAAATAAAAAAAATATATCTTACGAAATATATAAGTCAATCAATTTTGAATAAATATACTAGCCACAACAATCTGCCGTTACACAAATAGCAAATAACAATGCGTTATGTCAGCTTCAGAATTGGTATTTTAGCACGATTTTAATTTACTAAATTTTCATAATTATGCAAATTATTACAAATATATATTTCAAAAAAAGAATAATATAATTTCCACTTAAATCATCATATAACAACATATAATATGAATGATACGGCCGTAGCGTTAGGTACATTAATAGAACGATTCGCTGGGATATGTTATCACAAGATATCAAATATGTGTTTGGCTAAATTATCGTTACTATACTTTTATATTGTAACGGAGGTCGCAGAAAATTAAAGTTGTAGGAAATCTCTGGTATACTCAAGTTTAACTTTTAACACGTTATTGAGACCGGCAGTTAATAAAATTTTTTCTAATATTACTATAGGGTCGTGCGAAAAAGAATCTTTAAAATTAACCTTTAGAACATTCAAATTAATATTAGTTGTGTAAACTAATAATATAGGAATCACTTTTCTCACTACAAATGGTAAGGTTAATGATATTACTACTGAATAGTTTTCAAAATTATCACCCGGTAAAAATAAATTTAGTACTTCCATTTTAATTGTAGTTAAATTTTAGTACTTTATTAAATTATTAGCTAAAATAAAATTAGCTCATTGTGACCAAAACTTTCAATTTCTACAGATATTTACTAACTACAGATATTTTTAGAACACTTCATTAGATTGCAATCGCTGCCAAAGTGTATGAATTCAAATTTGAAATATTTATTACCAGTATCAAATAATTCAAATAACTTATTTGAACACACACTTAACGAACGGTTCAATTAGTTAAATTTAACTACTTGATATGTACGTACATGGTATGATACAAGGGGTTTTAGTTTTAAATAATTATCAAGGTGACGATCTTACCCATTTAGTGCACTTTACAATTGGTCTTTTACAATAATTAGAAGTTCAGTTAAAAGTTTAATGAGAATTTGTTATAAATTATAGGTCCATTCTACTGTCGGGTCTTTTAAAATCTGGAATAACACTAAAATATTTTTAATAATCATCTTTGTTTATTACCGATTACATTGTTTATTAAACTTTAGTGCTTGTATCTTATTACGTATCTGCTGCGAGTATGAAAACTTTTTCTTCACTTATCCACGATCTACTAAGAATATCTTCAAAGAATTATCATCTTGACAGCAAATTTAAAAAAAATATATTTATACTCTTACTTGGATTTTATCGGCCCTTACTTGGTTCAGCTGTCGTCACATAACACAACAATTGTTTCAATTGGTTGGTATTTCAACTTCTTTCATGACTGTGGAAGACATATCTTTTCAATTGTGCCTTTCTGGAATGAAACCTTTCTCGTCACCTGAAAAACTATTTTACGAAGCTTCACAATCCTTTATAAATTTTAAACTTGTCTTGCTTTTTTTTCTTTGGGGCCAACATTAAAGATACAGATGTAGCACAAGCTCAAAAGATTTGAATACCTTAACTGAGTGGTTTAATTGTACTTACTGACAATTAACACCGCAAAAACGTGCTATGTAATATTTAAACAAAAAAATTAAAAATATTTCATCTCATAACCCACTAGTAGTTAATGTGATTATCGAACAAACTTCTAATAAAAAATAACTGGGTCTGAGGTCAGACATTCATCTCTCGTAGACATACCAAATTGAACACATCAAAACAAACTTTCATCCATTTTGAGTTCGCTAGGTAATATCTCCCAGTGTATCCTCAAGAAATTAAAATACAATATCTATAATTTGCTAGTGGAATCACACCTAAACTACCTAATCGAGATTTGGGGAAATGTGCCTAAAACAAAACTGCGTGACTTACAAGTTAAACAGAATAAATTAGTAAAATTATTATTTCATTATCACCACCTTACTTCAACAAAACTATATTTACTGAACTAGGAATAATGAATATAAAACAACTCCACGCTTACAATACTTATAACTTTTACACAAATGTTTTAGCAAAACTCACAAATATACAAACGAAGTACACACCGGGGGAGCTTGCTTGTCATACCGAAAGTTCGAACAAAATTTGCTATGAAAAATGTAACATACGACGGAGCACAATGTATGTATGTAACTACCCACCGACATAAGAAATGTAAGCTCGTACAATGTTTTTAAGTCAAAATTAAGGAAACATATTTTTAGAAATTATTCCAAATATTTATAATACTATTAAAATATTTAAATAAATATCTCATTGTGACTACAACTTTACTGGCAAAATATTCATCCTACCCGCCTATTTTTTTATTTTATAAAACTTTGTACTTTTTTCAAATCAAACCTTTGAATTATTGTATTATTCATGTTATTTTCCTTTTTTTGTTTATTCTAGTAGGTAAAAAACGAATATTATGCGAATATAACGAGTGATTGTAAAATTATAGTTATTAACAAACTAGATTATGTTCTCATGTAAATTACCATATTGTCTTTTTGAGAAATAAATATCTTTAAACAAGTCTTTAAACCATATGTATACTAGTATTAAGCTTAGCTTAAGCTATTTCACATCAACGTATCAAGCATCTATTAGCGTTTCATTTCAAATAATCGCACGTAATTTGATTACAAATACTAAAACGGCTTTAGAAAAACCTTAGTTAACATGAAATTAATCGTAATTCCAAAGTTACTGTTTGTCTACCTGCGTTACAGCTGTATAGCTGAATTATCTTACTGCAATTGATAACTTGAGTTCAGCTATATGACCAACATAACAAATCTATAAGCTTAGCTCATTCATATAGGTCTAGCACAACAATATTTCTTTTACGTTCTTCAATATTCTTACTAAGAGACTATGTAATACGCAACCTCATGTCTGTTATCTCAAACCACTTTCATGGTTGTATCTCACACTACATGGTTGCAACAATTACCAATATGGCTGTTCCTCACGCAAGTCTGTATCTCAAGTAGTGATGTAACCAATATTTCCATTCGCGCATTTTTACATATTGGTATTCTCTCACATTCTCAAAATTTTCTGCGAGTTATTGTCAGAAAAATTAAAATTTGACGACAATACGTTATTAAATCGAAATCTATTTACTTTTTGTGTTTCTTTTTAAACAAAAAAAAAATATTAACTTAACCTCGAAATTACATTATCAGCCTTCATTGTTTCTTATGAAACAATTTCTATTTTGCACTATAAACAAACAAACAAATTCTCGCTTCTAAAAAAAAAAGTCTTATCAGTTATTACTTAGGTTTTCAATATTATATAATCATTTACAAAACTGAATATTCGTATTGTAGCATTTGCGAATATCGATAGCATATATCCGCATTCATATTCATGAATGTTTAAAAAATTACATTCGTTACATCACTAATCTCAAGCCACTTACATATTTTTCAAGTCAAGTCAATTACGTCACATTACATATTTTTCAAGTCAAGTCAATTACGTCACATTACATATTTTTCAAGTCAAGTCAATTACGTCACATTCAAACTCACATTTACATAATTCAAGCCACCTACATGGTGGTAGATCATTTCAAACATCTATTATTCAAGCCACCTTCCTGGTGGTAGATCACAATTCTACAATTCAAGCCACCTTCCTGGTGGTAGATCACAATTCTACAATTCAAGCCACCTTCCTGGTGGTAGATCACAATTCTACAATTCAAGCCACCTTCCTGGTGGTAGATCACAATTCTACAATTCAAGCCACCTTCCTGGTGGTAGATCACAATTCGACAATTCAAGCCACCTTCCTGGTGGTAGATCACAATTCTACAATTCAAGCCACCTTCCTGGTGGTAGATCACAATTCTACAATTCAAGCCACCTTCCTGGTGGTAGATCACAATTCTACAATTCAAGCCAATTTCAATTCAATTCAATCTATAATTCAACAATTCAATCTATAATTCAACAATTCAATCTATAATTCAACAATTCAATCTATAATTCAACAATTCAATATACAATTCAACAATTCAATATACAATTCAACAATTCAATATACAATTCAACAATTCAATATACAATTCAACAATTCAATATACAATTCAACAATTCAATCTATAATTCAACAATTCAATCTATAATTCAACAATTCAATCTATAATTCAACAATTCAATATATAATTCAACAATTCAATATATAATTCAACAATTCAATATATAATTCAACAATTCAATATATAATTCAACAATTCAATATATAATTCAACAATTCAATATATAATTCAACAATTCAATATATAATTCAACAATTCAATCTATAATTCAACAATTCAATCTATAATTCAAGCCACCTACACGGTGGTATATCGTATTCATAAATCTATAATTTAATACACCTACTTGGGGGTAGATCGCATTCACAAATCTATAATTCAATACACCTGCATGGTACTAGATCGCATTAATAAATCTATAATTCGAGCTAAATATACAAAATTCACAATACTTAAATGAACTCGCATATTCATCATAAATAACTATTATTATAGGACTAAATTCCTGTTTCATATAGTTCCAACGTTTCATATAGTAGTAACGTACATGCGTATCAGAAATATTTTTCTACCGTCATACAACAAAACTTGCATGGAGGGTACTTATTCACTATACGAAAAATAAACTCACGATGTTAAACCACATTATCAGGTTGATAATTCTTTCATACGACAATTAGTCTTCGAAAATAAAGAACCAAAATAAAATATTTTCATTTCTGTTACTTACATAAATTTCTCCTCTCCAGGGCGCGTGAACTTTACACTTCTGATATGTAATGAAACAAACCAGGTTCCTTCTTCAATTACATTTATTAATACTGAGTACAATTCAGATACCAAAAGGTACAGCATGACTGCTTAAAGTTCTCTTCAGAATGTTCTTCCCAAGAATGGTCGATCAAATATTTATACTAGTTCATTTATACCCCCACACAGTTGACCACTTCCGATACAATTTAATGTTGCCAACTACACTATTATAATTTAATTTTCGAAATACAATTCCATAATAAAATATATAATCAATTATAACAATTAATAAATTATTATAACATCGGATATTACAAATGTTAAAATTAATTGATAGACAAATAACGAGTGACATTCAAGACAATATCTTATTTCTTTATACAAATAATAATAAAATATCGATAAATTACAGTACAATTAAGTGATAAAATAACAAATCACAACATACATTCCTAATGAAAATCATTAATTTTGTTTACAATTAGGTACCAGAAGAGGTTGACTGTATACCTACACCTAAGATAAATAACCTGGAGGCGAAATTTAATACTTGGATATTTTATAAGTCGTTTAATGGATATAACAATTAACTTGCTGTAAATAAGTAATAGAAAATTGAAGGCATAAAATAATACCATTAATGAAATTTATATAGCAAATAAAAATACTGGTGTTAAATTAATCTATGTTTCTTATAGTCGCTATAAATTATTCTAATCATTATTATTTTAATTAGAAACCTCTGAATAGAAATTGTGGAAAAGGTATTTATTTAAAGGTAGTTGTTCCTTCAACTTCGCTTCGCTTCGCTTCGCTTGCTTAACTTCACCGATATAACTTGCGTTTAGATTTGATACAAATAATCTTAATTTGAAAACACTAAGCGTACATCACTTGTAAGAAATTTTATTATTTCATTGCTTTAAATATTAGTTAAAAGACTTCACGTAAACAATGTTAATGTTTTGTAATAACGGGCGTGCATCTATCTTCAACATAAACAAAGATTAAGCGAATAACAACAAGGTTTCATGTTCCGGTAAAAATTGGAGAACGGAGTGTTTGGACACTAAGTTCTCTCTTTCTTTCCCATCATATGAGAATAAATAAACCTAAAAACAAATATAGAAACTACGATTTTAAACACAAATATGGCAAAGCAAATAGAAATAAGAGAAGCAAACTACTGAATTAATGAATCATTACAAAATCGCGTTTTATGGCCAACGCCCTCACACGGTTAATGCTTGACTGACATGAAATCGATACAAATGTATGTACATAATTTTTATTATTAATTCAATAACAATTATTCATACATGAAACGATATATCCAAGAAATACAAGAAATATGGTGTTTAATAGTTTTTATTATTGATTTTTAGATATGTACTATATAAAAACCGTTAGATAAATTGGGCATTTTCTGATTTCAGAATTGTTATAATAACTTAAATATAGTTAGTAGACTAGAGTATTTGATAGTAGATGAAAATGACCGACTGACCGCTTATCGCTTTATCTCATCTCTCACTCATCTTCTAAGATAAAAATATATTATAATTTTTTTTTATAGCTTCACGCTTTATTCCGCATATTGCAGGGTGAGCAGAGGGAACTGCAGAGACCTTATGAACCTAGTGTTAAGACACTCCGTTGCTTAGTCCCTGCTTTCTCCGTCCCCACTTTCCGCCTTTTTCGAGGTATTGCGTGTTGAGTGGCGGAACTTGACGCCGCGCTTTGCCTAGTTGCCAGAACGAAGAAAATGGAAATAAAAAAATCCATCTTCCTCGAGTGGGAATCGAACCCTCAAACCGTCGCGTTTACAGGCAGACGCTTACGCCTCAGCGCCACAACGGTTCTCGTAATATATAATATATACTAGCTTATAATATATTATAAATATATAATATATACAAGCTTGGTGCATTTCAGATCTGTAACTCAACACGCAATATCTTGAAGGCCAAGGTCAAGTACAGTTCTTTATTTATGGCATTTGGAGCATGCCAAATGAAGAAAATACGATGAATCTTATGTTACAAAGAATAACGGTATAAGAATAGCTTATCTCGAACTACCTGCTATATGCTAAAGATGATTTCCACATCTCATATATTCAGCCCATGTATTTATTGTAACACACTTAGATGCTATAGAAACTAAAATTACACCGATACCATCGTACAGTTTAACACTCAAAATTGTCGTGCTGTGAATATAATACAAATTGAAATCCTAGACGTACTAGCGTAGTAAGCGCACGTACGGTACAGAGATTATTTGACACTTCTACGCGGAACTTCGGAATGATAAAAACTTCGGGTCCCCGTTGAATTTAAATACGCGAAAATAGTATTGCTTCGCAATTATTTATAAGAAAAAATTAATTGGCTATATCGAGGCATACTTCACTTATATATTTTATGTGCGTGCTCTAATGTCTATTGTATGGTAATTGGTTTGATTATGTTGTTTTTAAGGACCTCCTTCACACTATATCTTTTTTTATTATTTAATCTATATCTTTATTTGTTCTTTAAAAGGAAAGAAAATGGTTTATATCTGTAGCTTTATATTAAAAAAACATTTTTATAGTGTTTTCAAGTTAATCTCAGAAATTTCAGCAAAGGATTTTCAGAAATTAGAATTATGAATTTTGTTTGGTAGACCAAGAAGATGATTGTTAAATTAAGTATTTTACGTAATTTCTAGCACATAACTAAACGAACTTAACCACTAACTTCAATATATACAAAAGTAATATATCTGGCCAATACACCATTTACTAAAATAAGAATTATAAATAAGGAGAAATAACAAAATATACCGAGTTAGTACAGTTTTGTACGTGAAAGAATATAATTAATGTTCTAATTGAGATAATTTTCAAATCGTATACAGCTACCTTAAGTAAAATTATATTATAATTTGTAGGCGGCCCGCGATTCGCCCGCTAGTACGTCAAGCTTGTCGACTGACTACTTAACTCGGTATGGTAATATCTCATTTTTATGCCCGACTAAGGAGCTGCCTTTGCTCTGTGAGATTACGACTTTCGTCGCGTTCACATTTGTGGGAATACTTTCACGTTTTCTCCATGTTAATAAATTTTATATGGACGTGTAATTTATTATAACATTAATTCGAAAGCACGCAGCGCTTAAATGAGATTGGAAATCAAAATATAACTTACAGTTTAATTGCTCTAAGCCTATTCTGATTTTGCCAAGTAAAGATAGATGATCGTTTCCATCATTCAAATATATATTTGTGATACTAAGTTCTGTTTACCTATATCGTAAAATGCGGAAATAAAAGTACTATATTGTAAATAAATGTTTTTGGTTAAGGACTCGCACTTTATCAGTAGGTTTAAAGCTTGGCTCCGAGTGGAAATAGAACTTACAACTTTCACCTTTACAGCCAGCCAACTATCAACAACGACTTTGAACTATTTTAATATAATTATCTTTATACAACGAAACATAGAAGTATGCAGCATAAGCATGTTAGCAAGCACGCACATTAAAATTACAAAAACAAATGAATGCAAGAAACTTCTAAGTATACAAAGCGGGCTTACGACCACAATACGTCAACTATTGTGGAAATAATTGACGTGGACATTAATTGTGTACAGCCTTTTATGGTGTACATTGATTTGGCGTATTACCTCAGCATTCTAATAAACAAGAATATATTATTTAGACGCTACATAATAATCTTGAATATACATATACAAATAAATCCTTTCTAATAACATAATGTAGACAATATTGTGATATGGACACATAAAGGTTGTGTCTTAGATGAGTCAACAAATTTAATTTTGTGATATTTTATTTCTTCTTTTACATTTACATTGAATGCCACATATACCATTCATAGTTATAACACATATTATTGAAAAAGTAAAAAAAAAAATTATGACATGATGTTTAATCACAGATTAAAAATCAACCAATGCAAGGGTTTCATTTATAACATTTTTTTATTAGCTTCACACATTATCCAGCTAATAGCAGCAAAGGGAACCGCAGGCACCGTGGGAACCTAGTGTTAAGACACTCCATTTCCTGCTTTCCGCTTTTCGAGGCATTGCATGTTGAGTGGCGAAATTCAACGTCGCGCTTGCCTAGTTGCCAAAGCGAAGAAAATAGTAATAAAATAATGTATTATCGGAAAGGATGGATCCTACTCGAGTGAGAATCGAACCTACAGACACTCAAGTTTACCGGCAGACGTTGCGTCTCTGCGCAACGACAGTACACTAATTATATATATTATATAACTAGCGGACGCCCGCGGCTCCGCCCGCGTAAATATCGGTTACCGCTTCAAAAAGCCTAACCAAGAAACGATCTGCAAAATTATTCCTAGGTCAATTCAAAGACATTGACACTAACATCAACGACGACAGTCATCATACGCATGCTGCACAGATTGTCTTTCTGTGGATTGGTGATGGTGGTTCAGTAGAAATCGTATTTTCACCATAACTTCAAAATAAAGTGTCCAATTTTACTCATTCAAAGATCAAATATCAAGTAAATAAACTATATATAGTGATGAAATAATTGATTTTTAAAAGGATTATTAGCGTTAGTAAAATAAACGCGTTTAAAAAGATTTTAAAAAAATCTAATTTTTTAAATAAAAAAATGGTTGTTGTGCCTCACTCGACAAAGATAGAACTTTTTTATAAATATTTATAAGATCAACAGATAATTAAAACATTTTATGGTTCTATCTTTTATAGTTTAGGCAGCGTACGCAAAATAAGTAGCTTTTCTTTTTGATTTTTTCCAAATATTATACGGAACCCTATTTTTTCCAAAATAAAATATAGCCCATGTTACTCGTCGATAATGTAGCTTAAAAATGGTGCAAAAATTTTTAAAATCAGTCTAGTAGTTTTTGAGCCTATTCATTACAACCAAACAAATTTTACGTCTTCATAATATTACTATAGATTTGTAGCAAAAAGTACATACTATCTATAATAGATATATAAAATTACATAATTTTATAATTGTTAAAATAAAATAAAACTAAAGACGGAGAAAGCAGGGATTAAGCAACGGAGTGTCTTAACACTAGGTTCCCACAGTTTCTGAAGTTCCCTCTGCCTACCCTGCCATGTGCGGGATAAAGCGTGAAGCTAAAAAAAAAAACTAAAAATAAAATGTCTGCTAAATATACTCCACTAACTCGTATAAGGATACTGTTTCTAAAGCGGTATTTACATAGTAATCGACTTTGATGTTAGAACTATTCCGAGCTGTTGACCTTTGCATGACCGTAACTAACTAAAGGCTACGACTTTGATGACCAGATGTCATGTTCTTATAAGAAATTTTCCTAATTTGATCTTGGAACAGTTTTTTTTTTTTTTAATTTTTTATTTATAATAAAATTATGACTGTTTTAGTGACTGTAAGTTATATACTTGTTTGTAGGTATTTTAGTTTTGATATCCGCTTTAGGTATATTAATGCACTTGCACTTGACAAATTTAATAGAAAATTTTATGAAATTAGTCCATTTTAATTAGTAATTGACTTGACTAGTACCCATATAAATTTTGTTACATTTAATTTGTTTATTACTTATTTATATTTGTTTCGGGGAATTCTCTCTGCTCTATTCTCTCCACGTTCCTAATTGCAAGACCTGTAAGGGATATAACAAATAACTTTTTTCTACTTAGAATAATTTCGATTTGTTCAATATTCCACTATTTTGTTATTGTTATTATTTAATATCAATAATATTATTAATTAAATTTTTTTTTCAGTTTTGTCTCAATTTCATAACAAACAGTGATGGTCGCCATAGCTGTACCTAAAATAACTTGACCGCTGACCGACGTGTTCAAGCAACAGGTAACAAAGCCTACTCCGTACTAAGCTTCAAAGGTTCTTTGTAGACACTGTAATAATATTACAATTTCTCTTTTTCTTGTATAATCTGAAACATATTATAGCTATTATTATATAAACAAAGAACATAAATTTATATTTTTATACTATGGTAGTGTATAATAGAAGCCTTGGTAATGCAATAAAACTGCATCACACTAAAATAGCTAAGTGTTAGTCTGATACTCGCTGGGAGTAAATGACTGACAAAATATATATATATATATATATATATATATATATATATATATATATATATATATATATATATATATATATATATATATATATATATATATATATATATATATATATATATATATATATATATATATATATATATATATATATATATATATATATATATATATATATATATATATATATATGTATATATATATATATATATATGTATATATATATATATATATATATATATATATATATATATATATATATATATATATATATATATATATATATATATATATATATATATATATATATATATATATATATATATATATATATATATATATATATATATATATATATATATATATATATATATATATATATATATATATATTTTTTTTTTTTTTTACCATGCTAAAGGATGTATTAAGAGAGACGAAAATTAATATAAACATACTAATTAAACTAAATTTACGATTATATTTATATAGTTATTTGTAATATATGTTATTTTTTAGCTTTACGCTTTATCCCGCACACGGATACAGGCAGGGTAGAGGGAACTGTAGGGACTGTGGGAACCTAGTGTTAAGACAGGGCTTAGTCCCTGCTTTCTCCATCCCCGCTTTCCGCCATTTTCGAGGCGTGTTGAGTGGCGGAACTCAACGCCGCGCTTTGCCTAGTTTACAGTGCGATGAAAATGGAAAGAAATAGAAAATTGTATTATATGTGTAATACGTATATATGTATACATACATATGGATAATCATTTTGAAATAGTTGATTGTATTGCATTGTTATCGAGACAAAATCATTACAATCCATTGTTCATTAGTCTATACCCGCTATAATTCTATTTCTTTCTGTTTTCACCACAAGCTGCATAATGTAAAGTACTTTGAAGTGGAAATAAAAAAATAATCCGAGCGCATTTCCTTATCGAGTACAGCGAATATTAGTTTTGGCGTTGTTATTGGCTGGGTTATTCGACGTAATTCCTTCCAATACCGTCTGTATTTTATTTCTTATTTCATTTAAATTTCATTTGCTAGCGACTGGACGGCCCTCATTCAATTTAAAAGCGTAGACGCTGTTGGCAGTATTTATATTGACTGTAAGCACAAATTACGAAGGTTGTACATCGATTTTAAACTCCAAATCTACTTTATTAAAGAGGTTCGCTTCGAAAAAATATTGGAAATTTAATTTTATAGCTATTGATGGCCATTCGTGTGTGTTCCGCTTGCGAAGAATTTAAAAATAAAATATTATATTTTTTATCCTGAAAGCAGCGAGACCTTACCGTTAAGTCTCTCCATTCTCCATATTCTCCGTAAAACGCTGCACTTTATTCAAGAGAATGAAGAAGCTAAAATAACTTACATGTGTGAAATCAATCCTACGAACACCATGTTACAGTCGATCACTATAATGCAACTATACTTAAAAAGGATTATACTGCTATGTTTAACTCTGAGGAATATTATAATTTTAATCATTTTTATTTCTCTACTATATTATGTACAAAAAAATGTATAGTTCCACAATAAATATATTAAATCGGTTTTTAGTGAGAAGCCTATAAGTAAATCATGATTGAATTGCAAATACGGAAATACGGAAAGCGACAAGAGTGCCTTGACACTAGGGTCTTTAGGCCTTTGGTTCCCTTTACTTTGTCACGTGTGGGATACTACATGAGACAATTAAAATGAGGTAACTTCCTGAAATATACATTATATTAATTATTATAATGAAATATTCAAATTGTCACAAAACACAAAATTATGAACGTCACTTTACTACAAATGTTACTTAAACACATTAGTTTTCTGTGGTAATACGTTTTACTAGTTTTTGTTATCTGTTTAACCTTCACTTATGTTATTTAGTTTTCACTTAAAAAGTTTCTTTTAAGTTTGTAATGTATCATAGTCACCTCTTTGTCATTTTATATGAAACTCGCGAAAGTTGTAGGTTCGATTCCCAATAAAGTGTTGCTAATACATATTTTTGAGGACCGTCGTGGCGCAGAGGCGCAACGTCTGCCTGTAACGCGACGGTTACTGGGTTCGATCCCCAGTCGGAGAAGATGGATTTTTCTATTTCCATTTTCTTCGCTCTGGCATCTAAGGCAAAGCGCGGCGTTGAGTTCCGCCACTCAACACGCAATGCCTCGAAAATGGCGGAAAGTGGGGACAGAGTAAGCAGGGACTAAGTAACGGAGTGTCTTAGCACTGGTTCTTATGGTTCCTGCAGTTCCCTCTGCCTACCCTGCCATGTGCGGGATAAAGCGTGAAGCTAAAAAAAAAAAATACATATTTTTTTCTTTTTGACGATTATACAAGGTCTTGCATTGCTGTAAAATAGGTAGTTACATATTTTTATTTCTTTTATTAATAATGAACACTGAGGAAAGAAAAGTACTAAACAAAAATTTTTAAAAATTTAATGCAGAAAAATTAAAATAAAATTATTAACAATATCTTTGTGTCTACATTGCAAAAAATCTAAAACGAAGCAGTGTCGTTATTACTAGTATGTGAGTGATATGGGCATAATAAACATAGTGTTATGTAACTCCGTTCTCAACTTTTGCCCAAATTCGAGAATTTTTAAGTTGAACAATGTAACTGAAACGCCAAATTTTTACCTCTCTAAGAGGAAAAAGATGAATAAAAGAAATAATGAAGTAGCCTAGGTGGAGATCAAAACCGGCAACTCATTGTGACAAAAAATTGAGTCCCACTGCACCGTGATGGCTTTACCAATAAACTGTGGACTTTATATTAAATATTTGATATAACCTAACGAAGTACCAACCGAAAAAACTAATAAAAGAAAATCAAAATTTGCTCCTCGGATATATTGATTTCAACGAACTCGCACCAAAATATGCTTACATCACAGTCTTTGTCTCCTATTAGAAAGAACATAAAACGGCGACTTCACGTGGAAATGGCTTTTTTATATACGTATATATATATATATATATATATATATATATATATATATATATATATATATATATATATATATATATATATATATATATATATATATATATATATATATATATATATATATATATATATATATATATGTATGTATAGATTAAATAATCTATCACGGCTGTACGTACATATATACTTTACTATTTTTTATTTATTCTAAAATATATTTCACAATTTTTAACAATATATTCGTAAACACATTTATAACATCTACCAAAAAAAAATATCGTTAGAAGTTTGTGAAATGAAGCAAATAACTACTATATGTAAAAAGTGGTCGATCTTTAATGCGCCACAGTGTCTGTATCATAATTCTAACTTTACTTTATGTGCTTTGAATTAATAATACCTAGTAGTGCTACCTGAATTGACTAAATAGCTGCATTGTCTTCATAGTGTGAGCAAGCGTAATATTTATTTTAAACTTAAGCTCTATTTGAAATAAATGTATTATATATGGCGTGAAACACATTACATATTATTAGATATTTTTAAATGCTTTATTTTTAGTTAGCCTAGTATAATTGTTTGAAATATCTCGAATTGTCAATCTGTCATTAAATAATTCAAGCAATTTACTTTTAAACTTGCACTAGAATCATTACAAATATAATTACATGAAGAGATGACCTCTAATAGTGACCTTAACTAGTAACCTTTACTACTTGTACTTCAGCTTGGGCCACGTACTAAACATTAAGCGAGTAATTTGTTTTTTTTATTTTTTATCAGCCACTAAAGCAGAGAGAGGGATTATTTAAAAAGAAACTTGCCAATATATTAATTTCCTCGTATACGTATAATATTAAAAATTTTTCATAATTTAAAATATCTCACTCCACACTGCAATATCATGAATTTATCCAGCTCCTTGCGACAAGGACGGCGCTATATACGCGAGCGAGAGGGAAGATCGTAATCCACTTATACATCACGGTCGGGTTGCTCTCATACATTTTTACTCGAGAATTCGGGAATACCCTTAATGCATATTAAGCCGGGTCCAGAGCTATTTGCAATGGTAGCTATCAATAGGGCCACCAAGAATTGCTTCAATTTTGGGATAAGTTGAAGTATTTTTTGTTTTTAAATATTACTTATTATGAAAACAGCTAAATCTTTATATCATATATTCTCTATCGAACAATAAAAATTATATTCAAGAAATAACAAAATAATGTGTAGTTGGCAAAGGTGGACTTTTATCTACAAGAAATCTCTATAAGCCAACCGGCTACTGATAATTTAAAAAAACATTCACATACAGTTGGGTAATAAGTTTATTTTATACCATAAAAAGATGAAGAAAACATTGTTTTTGTAATTAATTTATATATCAATAAAATGTATAACGAGCTGGCTTTAAAGCAAATATTTACCACTAAATTTTCGTGATTTTTAAAAAATAATAATAAATTATTAAGTATCCACCGCAACACTTTCTTTATATGCTTTATGAACACAAGTTATGGAAAAACGAAAGGGTAAAATTCCAAAAGACTGTGATTATCCGGACGTACCATGGCAACCTTATATTGGGTATTGAAATTAAATTTTCCGGTGTGTGGATATAAGGGATAACGAAGGTTATACTTTTGAAAATTTGACCCTTCGAGTTTGTCCGACGGATTATTGTTTTGAGTACTTTTTATTTATTATAACCCAAATTATACTGTATGGGGTTGTAAAGAACGTCTGGCTTTTGCATCCTTCTTTTGGTTTAAACTTTTCATTGTAAATATTATAGCGTGGCTTTATGATTTTTCATTAATTACTTTTGAATTTCATGTGTTCGTACTAAATTTATTATTAATTACAATATTATGGTTTAAATTTTATTGAAGAGGTGTTTAATAAAGTAGCAAATTATTCAATATGTCAAAGTTTAACAATTACTTATATTTATATATAACTTTTCATTTGTATTGAGTGTAACTTATTTTAGGACAATTTTATTTAGGTGGGTAACCATTTAATGGTATAATAATAACGCAAACTCAATCGATATCGATTCATAATAGTTAATGAAGCGTGCAAAGCCTCAGCTCTCAGACAAAAAGACTCGGTCTCGTTCGAAATTATATGAAATAGAATCAACAATCAGGCAGATATATTGGAATTAATTTAGGTTAAAATAAAATTCACATTATTATTTTATATTAAAAATATATATCTTTATCTTTTAAATTCATAAATACTGAGCATAAAAATATATTTTAATATTCGTTATTGATTTCTCCTAAATTGACAAGTTAAAATTATAGAAACTTATTTTTATTTCGTGGGTACAATATTTAAATTTACCAGTTTTTTAAAAATAATGACTAATTTAATTTATCACATGCTCATTTGAACATATCTAAACAATATTAACTTAAGCTTTATAACACGTCATACCTGTCACAAAGAAAGATCACAAATGCCTCTCTCTACACACATGAATATCTTCTATTCTTCTCTTCAAAACGCACTTCTTTAGATATGCAAACGCTCACATTAAAATGTCCCATGAAACACAATCGCTTTCCAGCCGCACCAAGCTTCACCAACTTATATAAAACAAAGTTTTGATGAATCAACAATCCGTAGGCACTTCTTTTAATTACAATTTTTACTTTCTATTCTAATTAAACCGCAGAGCCTAAGCCGGTCTGTTCCCAACAGCACCCCAGTCAGCACTGGTGGGCTAAATGAGAAAGATTTCTCCTATTTCTTCCCATTCGAGAGAGAATATAAAACTCTTTTTCGCCTTTTTTTACTTCCAACTTCGTCTTAATATGCCACCCGCTCGGACCTTGGGATGAAGAACGTAGTATAAGATAGAAATGGCATTATGAATAATAATAATTTATATAATAACTAAACCAAAAAGAAATTGATAGTTAAATAGCTACTATTTTTTTATGTTGTATTTTTTATGTAATGGAGAAAAATATATGAGTTTGGTATACATTTTTACAAACATATATTTGAAGCGGAACACCGACCTAGAACTAGCACAAAAGCTCCGTTGAAGCAGCTTTGCTACGATTGTGAAATTTCATTTATTTAAAAATTTAGTTTTACATTAAATAATAGGTCTTTACATATAAAAATGGTGTTTTATCACAAATTTCTCCTCTTTGGTTAGATATTTTATATTCACATAGTATCGTTAAACGTCATTTTTTTAGCTTCACGCTTTATCCCGCATATTGCAAGATAGGAATAGGTAACTGCAAGAATCATATGAACCTAGTGTTAAGACACTCCTTTGCCCAGTCCCTGCTTTCTCCGTCCCCGCTTTCCGCCTTTTTCAAGGCATTGCGTGTTGAGTGGCGGAACTCAACGCCGCGTTTTGCATCGTTTCCAGAGCGAAGAAGATGGAAATAGAAAAATCCATCTTCCCCAAGCGGGAATCGAACGCACAAACCGTCGCGTTTACAGACAGACGCTTACGCCTCTGCGCCACGCCAATGAATTACCTATTTGATGGAAAAATTTAAGAAATAAACAGTGTTCATTCAATTTTAAATAAATATATTGTATGAAAAATATAATAAAAATATCAAACCTTCAATATCGTTAATGAATAATGAATAGATCTCATATAAAAATAAACATTATAACAATTGTATTTCCACAGCTAATAAAATGTGGTCAAAATTACCCCACTAAAATTCTAATAAATATATTTTATTTTTATATTAAAATGTTTAGTATATATAAATTTATAGTTGCTTTTGCCGTATACGTATTTTTTCTTTTCAATTAAGAAAACTCATTGCTTATATTCTATGCGCCATATTGTGTATCGCTATACAAAAGTATCATAATTTATAATTTTTACTATAATCACGCATTTATATGTTGTATGTAGCTTAAATTTCTACTAATTGTGGTCATGGAAACTCTATACATTTTGCAAGTCTTTAAGATGGGGTGGTTTTGTTAATCGCGGCCGCCCCCGGTCTTCGTTAGTCTAGAATTAATTCGTTGATAAGACGCCGCGCCTCCCGGCATTGCTGTCTCGGGAGCTCAGGGTTGGTACTTGAAGAAAATGTTATGGAAAATTGAAACATTTTACATGTGAAAACATGTATTGTAAACATTTCTTGTGTCGTCGGTTAAAATATGTATATGTAAATATAAGGCAGCAAAAGCTTTACTTATCTCACGAGATTTGTTTTAAAATTTAAGTTAAACAAAAGTATAAAATTAAATAGGCTCTTTCTTAGTTAAAAATATGAATAGATAATGTTTTCTTGTTGCACTCAATTGAAATATTATTTTCATATTAACAAACCGTAGCTTAAACAAAGAAAAGGTATTTCAGTACATAATTTTCAGCATCAATCACACCCCTGAAATTGAAGAACAAATTAAAAAGACGACCACAGGATAGCCCCAGGGATGGGGTGAAATTACCCCCCATTGACCCTCTTTAATGAACATTGCACTCTGTCGCCATCTCTTTTTTACATACCTATTAACCTCTTAAGAAGGAAGGTTGTCCTTTTCTACTTTGAATATTTGCTATGATAGCTTATTTCTCTTAAGGCTGCACTTTCAACACAAGTAAGTACCGACTCGATGTATCGCAATGTCTCTTGTGAAAGAAAATTTTAGTATATTTTTGACATACTTACACTTCGTATGTATGTCAAAAATGTATTAAGATTTTTATTAAATTAAAAGCAATATATTTATTTACTTAATAAATTATTTAATACTAGCTTTAACTTGCGCATTCGCATTTGTGATCAAACGGTAATGGATTGGAAGACAGAGGAGCGATCAAACTTTGTATAGTATCCAATCCAAAAAGCTATTTTCCGATAAAATCATCAGAATTTCATGAGGTTAGAGCATTGACCCAAAGAAACATGCAACATTAGTTTAAAAATTTAAATAAAATAAATTTTAAAATAGATTTTTTCTAAGACAAAGAATATAAAATTAAATTTAAACCCATCTCTTCAAGAACTGACCCATGACTGACATACTTCCCGAACGCACCTAAAAAACTAATTCGAAACAATTTTATAATAATTACTTTTGTTTCTAATTCGTCTGTTACAGGACAAGGTCGTTAGTTCACGGGGCACATGTCACGGCGTGTCTCGTCCGGCCCCAGAGGGCACTCCTGATTGATGGAACGTAATGATATGCACTGTAAACTGCTTTTATATAAGATAAACATAATATATGTATATGTATTTTATTTTTTACTTGGCACATAGCATAATAATAATCATGTAATTATTATATATTCGTGACAATTGGGGCTTCGATTCCACTTTGGGTAGTTAATTATTTTTAATTTCTCAAATTTAGAGAAGAAAGAACTGAATATCTTGATTCAGGCTTGATTTTTTTGCCTACCTCTGCTATATGCGGGATAAAGCGACAGGCAAAAAAATATTTAACTTATTTAAATAGTTGATTTTTCATTTTACATGTTTGAATTGTACATAAGTAACTTATTTAAGATAAAACTGTGTTATATCATTAGTTAGTGAAAAATTCACCGTAATTAGAATTTTCGAAGTAACATTGATTCGTATGAAATCAGTAAAATATAAGTGGTACTGCATAGCCACTTATATCTTACTGATTTTGTTGTTCTGAAAGACTAAGAAAAACGAATATATGGATTGATTGATTAAAGAAAAATAAACTTAAAATAAATAACTTGAAGCTTGTTCGATTTTCTTACTATTTTTCAATATAAAAATATACATAATATATAATATTTTAATTTTTAGAGTAATCAATTAGCATACCAGATAGTAGATACATTTGTTCGTATCTCAGTATTACTAAATCCATGCATCCATCCCATCTGACCCTTGTAATAAAATTATGTGTATCAAATTCAAAATTTCATGATCTCTTGGAGAATACCATGCAACTGTCTGTCCATGTCATTTATGTGTCTGTTCCTCACTTCATATTTCATACAAAGACACTTATAATATATGCTAAAGGTTACAATACAATTATATATCAAACCAAATTTATCATCTGTTTCGATAACAAATAATGAAATTCATTTTAAGTAAAATAAATGTATTTATTTCTATTCTTAAGCCTGCTTTCATGGCACTACTAGAATTTTATGTTGTAGAAAGAAGATCCTAAAAATGAAGTTAAGCGTTAGTTCACATTTCAAATGGGACTATCACCTGGTTCGCAAGTTCCAGGCACAGCACCCTCTTCAACATGGAATGTTTCACTGATTTATGTTATTATATTGATTTTAATAAAGTTATTAGTTCTTATCGAACTCATTTTAATATTCATATTTATAATGAAACTGATTCAATATTACAATTACGGATTGGTCTGATGACCATGAGCAGACGAATCATAATAAGCAAGCAGTCGATGAAAGGTATATTTACCATTAGATTAAGTGACAGATTTGTTTCAAAATAGTTGCTATTCATTTCTTATAACATTTCCCAATAGATCATTTTTCTGATGATTTGATGAAAAAGAAATTTTGCACAAGTTTTTTTAAGTCACAATTTACGGTTCATATGGATCGTTTCATATTTGACAGAGAAACAAAAGTTGCCACCTTCTGTCAACTGTAAAATTAACAACGGCAAAATCTTAATAATTAGTACCGGGAAAATATGTTATTCCATCACTAGTTCTAGCATCATCAAAAACTAATCCTATATTAAAATAAAATTATCACGTAATGACTAGTCATCATGACCCTTCTACAAACCAAAACCTTATGGTTTTATATACATTTATATGCATAAACGAAAGAACAAAATTTTATAATTTTACTGCCACAATTAAAATTTAATAATATTACTATAAAAGGATCATTTTAATAAAATTTTACACTAAGTCAGTAATAAAGGCTCAATTTATAGATGTAGTTTCCGTTGACCGTGTAATTTAGTTTGCTTGGACGATGGTAGCTCATAATTGCAGGGAAATCGCATTTAAACCAATTACGTCAAGAACTTATGTGTTTCGTGTTACAATTTTAATCGCTTGCTTAATTGCTGATATGAGACTTTATTATCCTTTTTATTAAATCTATAACTACTTTATTGTCAGTTTTTTTTCCATGTTTATTATGAATTGTTGCAGAACAACAACATGTTGTTGGAGCAAAATGTTGTCATTGTGTAATTAGGATGACTGACTAGACGTGACAGGGGTAAGCTGAAACATTAAATATGGCTAAGTATGTTTTTAAATAACTAAAAGCTCTCGGCCTGTCTAAAGCTATTATTGGATCGTTTCTAGAATATATATTTCAAAAGTATTTCCGAGTTTGATTAATTGTTTTTGAAAACATATATAATGGTTTTTTGAGCCTTAATTTTGTTTGTAAAGGCAGCATAACATTTATATGGTGAAGAAAAAAACATCTTCTCTAAGGTTTCCACGGTTCAATATTTCCAGTCATCAACTTCTACACAGGTAGAATGCAGTCTATTAAATATATAGAAAGTGGAATCTGATATTTGATTTATCCCCATTATAACTCTTGTAAAGCGCACCTACTAAAGAAATGTAAATTATTATTTTTTTACACATTTACACATAATTGATTTTATTTCTTCAATCAAATATTTTTTATTTCATTTTATTGAACCATTTGGTTTAATATAAAAATGTGAAATTAAAATACAGTATTACTTGTAATTGATACTTACGTATACACTAGTAATAAACAAAGTGACGTTATATATTTATTATATGTTAGATAGATAGAGAGTAAAGCCTAAAAATAAAACTACATATATTTAAAATTGAATCATCTGCATACATTAATCTAGACCGAGCTATATTAAAAGGCGTGCATTTTTAATAGTGATCATTTTATTGCGGGGGTATAACGATGGTGGAGATGTTCGCGCGAGTGGACCTCCGCGAAGCGATGGACCAGACCGGGGCCGGATTTGTAAATTTAATTATTTAAAAAATATATAAAATATGTTCTAAAAAACATTAAATACTTTGAATACTAAAAAGACTAGATAGTTTTATTTTGAAGCATCTTGACACTTTAAACGAAATTTATTTAAATCATTCACAAGATATTAAAATTTACTATTATTTGCGATATTGATTTAAATTAAGCTATTTCTTCTCCATCATGACAAAGCAAGTTTCCGAAACGGTGATAGATAAAAAATTGACGTGCATAAGTGTATCTGTGATGACTACATGAATAAATGATTTAATTTGTTTTGACTTGATTTGATTTAAATCTAAACACGAGCGACTATGCAAAAACCATATAAATACAATCTCGTTAGCCACACTTCTTTTCATCAAATTTCGACCCTGTGCGATTTTATCAGCGGAAAAAGATATGAAAAAAATGCACCATAAAATAATTTGCAAAGGTATTATAATAATTTATAGCTTCATCGAAATCGATTACACGCACTAACACATGCACGCCATCACCATCTACCCACAAGCAAGTAAATATTAAAAATTCGTGTTAAACAATCCGCTATGAGCTCACGTACCGCCGCGATTCTTAAGTTAATTTACGGCAAAATAATTGAGCGACCCGAGTAAATTACCGCCACTTATATCAACATCGGCTATAAAATTACAGAATGAGATTGTGAGAAAAAATCTTATTGTGATCACACGGCATTATAGAAGCCATTAATAATAATATACCGGTTTCGTTACCGTTTACAATTGTTTGAAATATTGGATTGTTTTTGTTTTATAGTAGGTACTGAGAAGGTGCGGCAGAATGAGGGTGAAGACATCAAATTTGATATCGTACTGCTAGTTCATTTTGATTTATATCCTGAAAAAAATGTAAAAAAAAATTGAAAATATTTAAAACTGAAACAGAATAGTTAGTTTTTACAATTCAGTACTATTACTGGATTGTAATATACGCAGGCCTGCGTCTATACGCAGGTACGTAACTACTGACTGATTAAGCTGAATAGTACCGATGACCTAGCCAAGATCGTCAAAGCCTAGTAAATTCGAGTAATACCTGCACCAATGCCTGTGTCTAGAAGTGGACATCGAAAAACTGACATTTGAGACATTGATCATATATGACAGAAAAGTTATAGATATCAAGTATAGAAGGTTTATTGAAAAAAAAATATTCAGCAATAACTAGTGAAACAGGTTCTAAATCATATAATTTCTACTTAATAACAAACACAAGCGGCACGTACATATAAACGATGTCCAATAAGGATGGAACCACTTGTAACTACTAAAATTGTCAGCACATAACTTATTTCTGCAGTTGTGACCCAAAAACGACCATATGAATTATAGCATCGGCATCTTGATTCAAATTGTATGAGAATATTACGTTATATAAATATTCTATATACAGAATTGTTTAACTGCACATTTTCAAGCAGTGCTAAGTTCTACAAATCATTTGGGTACTATTGTACAATTGTATTTTCAAGTAGCAATAAATAACATAGATTATATCTGCGTCAACAATTTAGAAAATGTAAGTAAACAGAAGGTACAAACCTAGGAGATACGAAGTTACTGTTATGAATCGTAGAACTGTATTCACGTACTCGTAAATTTAGGTTTAGATATTTGATCAATTGGGTGAGAAGTTTAATTTTCTTTAACGGAAAACCTAAGTTTGGTTAAAACGATAAGGGTTCCTAAAAAGGATAAGGATTTTTAAAAAGAATTTAGTTTTCACTTACGTTATTAAGAAAAAAAACTATTTAATATCATTTTGAACTAAATTTTTTTCAAAAGATTTTAAAATGAAGTTTCTGAATTCGCTGTTCGTGTTTTGTATTTGCTTATTACGCAATTACTCCACTAATTAAAAATAAAAGTTAAACAACCCAAAACTCGTCTATGAAATTATATTATTTCCTATACCTATAGACATACTTAAATTTTAATTTTTATTTAAATTTAAATATATCTGGAATTTCGAAAACCTGCCGGTGATCAATTATATTCGTATCAGAATGTTTCTTCAGGACGTGCGTTTATAACTAGTGTTGTTACATTGTATTGTAGATTTGTTTAATAAATAAATGAAAAAATAAGAAAAAAAACTTACAAACATGTTAATTCTCAAAAATATCTTAAGAATCAACATCGCATATAAATATAATGCCGTTTATATATTTTTCATGGAAATAATTATTTTGTTTACAGACTAAAATTAAATGCTTCCATTTTAAGAAAGAGCGCTTAATCTTTCTTGATACATTGTTCTAAGAAAACAAATAAGCCAATTAAACTATGCCAATTAATCTATATATACATATTCAATTTATTTCGTAAGGTAGACTAGGTCTAAATATTATTAACGCTTGGTATTGCTATTATTTTTTAATAAAAAAAAACAGTTAACTCTAGTTTCTCTGTATATTCCATGTAATAAATTTAAAGTTAATCTAAAGAAAATACTAACTAACTTTATACAGCTATAATAATAATTAGAGTACATAGTATAAAAAAGTACATAGTATAAAAATATGCAGTACAAGAACTTTCAAACGAACAAAACGTATTGTTTTACTAAAAAATGAATTTTAACAAATACTAAAGCGGCTACTAAGTTAATAAAGGATAATGTGCATCGCAAACGAGGTCCCGATGCGATAAATCTTTTTTGCGGACGCTTCAGGCGCGCCGTAACCGATTAGTAGGTGCGCCGGTACACCACAAGAAACAATTTCCAATATTGACCCCGTATCCACGATGTCGCGTCTAAATTAATATAGAATATTATTAATAAACCAATTTAAAATATTTTCTGTGGCAATTTTAGTTGTAAATACCAATGCTCCTTTCATAGATAAAAGAATTGCAATTTAATTGACTAGTGTTTGTAATGTTTTTGCAAAAATACGAGATATCTATCAAAATATTTATAATAAGAAAAGGTATTCGGGCCTGCATAAAAATGAAAAACTAAATAAATCAATCAGCTAAGGTAATCGCTTAAATAAACAAAAACTGAGGTCTCATATTTAAGATAGATCGTAAAATTACAATGGAAACGTTTTTTGATATAATTTATGGCTTCATCGCCAATCGAGGGGTCACGAGCGACGAGCGTGGACCCGAAGAGCGGTTGGAGCGCAGGTTGTTTTGTGCCTTTAGAAATCGGCCCTGTGTTGAATCAAATTATGATTTATGCCTCGAGACTAACGCGCGTTGCATCCTTAATATCATGCATTTCGGTAATTACACATAAATTACATATAAAATGCATCAGAAAAATCTGACCTCATAATTTTTTGAATTCTCTCGTAAATAAAATTAGTGCCTACTCTGTAAGTAATTTAATTTAATTTTCAGATTGTATCCCCATATATAACACACTCTGTTCCCCACTTTTCGACCAAATGTGGAGACGTTGGTGGTTTTAGTATGCACTAATGCGCTAATTCAGAGCTTAACGCCGCCTTTTTCTTATAAGAGCGAGATAAAATAATAACTAACTAATGTAACTAATTAATACGTTACCAAAAATTTACATAAAATTTACCGTTTTTATCTTACCAGTAAAAAAACGAATATCATGACATTCCTAAAATCGACATTATCTTACCTAAAGTGGCTAATTAATGTAAAACAATTAAACACCAAAAAGGGCGTCCACACCAATCCGTCTTTCTCCAAATATTTCTGAATGGTCCATTAACTTTGATGGCTCCGTTAATAACAATAATTACTTCATTAGCTTACTTTGTTCATTTTAATTAGATCCTGTCGTACGGACAGTATAGATGACAGTCATGACTGTATTATATGTGTCTGTAACATGCTTTACAAATTTATATGATACAATGATTTAATATTGCATCGTCATCTCATTTCCTGTATTCTACTGGTACTGTTTACTGACATCTAATTTTGATAATATGCCTATATACTATAATATATATACAAGTCTTTTATAGGTATAGGCTAAAATTTAATACTGTGTAAATATAAACATTTACATTATAATTTTTATTATAAAATTTTATAAATTAACCAATTTGTCTATAATTTAAATAATAGTTATATAATATTTCTATACTTTTTTGATACTTTTTCTTTTTATGTTAGTTATAATTCTTTTAAGAAAAATCAATACTTTTGCTTTACACTACTTTACACTACTTACAGATATTTTTGAGATGTGTCACATTGCAACTTAATGGCTGTTACTCAATGAGCCAATATAAAACTAATGAGTGTGAGATCATGTTACAGGACGTTAAGTAATTTATAAAACGTTTAAAGTAACGATTGGTTATAAAAAAACATAATATCATAATATTATTTAATATCTTCATCTAGTTTCCTTGAAAAATACTACTAGCATTATAAAGATGTAAGAGGTAAAAAATGAAAATAACTACAAGCAAAGGAGGAGCCAGAGAGAACGAAACGCCTAACGTTATGGTCCCTACATAACTTCGTCTTAGGTCTCATCATCATCATTTCATCTTAGGTCTTTCGCCTCGCCCAATGTCATTCACTCTTCATATACACCTTCGGGAGGTCCTCGTACCATTTCGTGCTTCCAATATCATATATACTTTGATTTCGAAGGTCAACAGAAGTTACATTACATTACATTATTATATTAAATATATTTTTCTTATTCTTTCACCACTTATGCTCTCGACATATCCCAACCTCTCAAGCATAAATAATAAAAGTCACAATTTCCCTGTATATTAAACCTGTTATAAAATCAAATACCTCATTTAATACTATATGTATACATAAATGCTGAATAAGACCTTAACCAGTTCTTATAATATATTAATACGTTTAAGAAAAACAAATAGGGCACGCATTCGCAAACATATATAGAAAGTCATAAACTGTTATTCTATGTATGCTTTAATTAAATATTTCTGTATCATAAAAGTCTTGTCACAGTAATTATGAAAGAAAAAACATGGGCCAAATGGCGGACGTGCAAGCGCGGCCATCTTGTGTTAATTAATAGCTAAAATGGCGTCTGACAAATGAAGCGACATATCAACGTTAAAACAACTATTGTTACCATAGATTAGAGAGTTATTGAATGTGATATAAGTGATAATTAAAAAAAATTATCGTTTTCGCAGATTACATTCTGTCTATTAACATTATGTTTTGTATTACGGAATCATACACCGCGCTCTTCTAATTTTTTTTATATATTTTAGGATAGCGAACGAGCACAAGAGCCACCTCACGTTAAGTGGACACCCTCACCACAACCTGAAAAGACTTGGATGATGTAGAAAGATCTGGACGCACGCACGTTGTTTGCAAAAATACCTCTATATGGTGCTGATGGTGCCTGCTTCTTAGGCGAGAGGAGCGATGGTAAAAAGAAGATGGTCACACCAGATGAAATAACTCCTGTGAGCGTTCCCCATTGTACATTACACCAAAAAAATGTAAATTATACATTGTAAATTTCTAAAAATTCTGTCTTTGTACTATATAACTATAGTACTATATAACTCAAAGTACCTCAAAGGTAATCACGATATTACCTATCTTTACTTATGGTTTGGACGATAAAACAAGAAACAACATTAAATACAATATTGCATCCCTTCTTATATTCTGACATGACAATTCCGTTCAAGTCTCTATTCTGTGAATAAAACTGTGCTTACATTTTTTACTTGAAATTTTGTTACTTATTGGATAGTAATAGATCATCCTGAATCAAATACTTTACCATTTATACTGAACTACGAGTCACGTGACGAAATGTCGTTGAATAACATTTCTTATATACATACATACATATATACTTACCATAAGCGGCAATACTTAAATATTATATCTAAGGTTATTCAATACTCACATTATCCTTAGCAGGCTAAATAGCTTACATCCGTCTATTTGCTTTTAATTAATTTTAATATTTATTTTCTAACTTACTACGTGAGAGACAAAAGAACGTTTAGATTGCTTTTCTTGTGGTATTGCATTACTTTCGACTTAAAGCTTTACTTCTTTATATATCTCGATAGCTCTATTATGTCATGGTAGTATAGAAATATGTATTATATTATATTAAAAAATATTTTTTAAAAATGAACCTTTACAAATGTCATGGAATAAAACTAGAGACGTTATCGTAAGCCGAGTAAAAAATAACCTAGTGCTACCTTTTTAGCAAGATGGTTAAAAGTTAAGTTTAAACTCAAGTTTAAAAGTCACAAATTCAAAATAAAATGTAACACTCACACAATTTATGGACCAATTTCATAAACCCCGACAATTACATGCAAAAATGCAACAATTATTAAACCAACAAGGAATTCCTTTAATTAAATGCCCCCATAACCGCGTCTACACGGCAATTACAAAGACGTCCATTATTTAGTACTTGCTAAGAAAAGCTGACAATTTGTAAAGTTTAATAGACCTTCTATTCACGCAATCACGCACATTTCATATAAATGATATAATAAAGTTTTATAGGTAGTTCTATTGATCGTCACCACTGTGCAAGCAATTAGCCTCTCACGCCTCCACTGCCTTGCACCATTGAATTTTATCGTACAATTAAAGACTATAAAATCAACTCTGTATACAAAGCGATGACTCCTCATAGTTTGGATTCCAGCATTCCTCCACTAGGTATCTCTAGAACGCTAACTGCCAGGATATTTAAGTCGCGTCTTAAATGGACTCAAAGTTGGCGCCGCAATTTTTTTTCGCTAGCGGGACTCACGTTTCATTATTTTTTATTATTTCTTTGTATGTAATGAACACGCAAGTTGTTTATACGCGGTAAATGTTTCGTCTAGGTTGAAATATTTAAATTGATATCAACTTAAAAGTAAAATGTGCAAAATATTCAAATTCAATAAGAATAAAAAGCTTATAATTTGCACTGTAATTTCATACTATTGATTATACTTAATCATGTAATGATTGCTTGACTTATGACTTTGTAAATTGTGATAAATTATGTAAATATATATATGTAAATCAATATATAGACTATTGTTATTAGTAATTACAAAAATATCTCAACGATTTGATTTGAAATATTCATAAATGAACTTCAAATGAATTAAAAATACTATTTATTTGCCATCCTAACTGTATATATTCTATTTAGTACTAACAGAAACCTCTGTAGTTATTATAACATTTCTCCGACGACTTACATCTATTTCAAGTTTTTAATTAAACCTCAAAGTTAAGACCGTTAGACGGTGTACCCACTTTTAATGAATTATACATGATGGGTTACCATTTACTACGAATCAAAAACACTTCGCTACTTAATCGACGATTTGGCCATGTCGGCAATTTCAACAGTAATTTTCCGGTTAAGCCGTACATTATCATAACCGGATGATTTAGAACATGAGAACGCCAGCGAGCGATGATAAATAAAATTAGCTGTACATAACGTAGTATGAACACTTACAAACTTAATGACCTTGTTACGTATAATAGTACAATTAAGTGATTTTTCCATGTAAATTGTTCTACTGCAACGTATGTAATTGCAATTAAAATATGTGAGTGTCTTAACATCAAGTTCCATGTTGGACATAACGTAAATTAGAAAATATATCTCAATATAAACTATAACTATAACTTTAAAAGTTCGTTATTATATCCACAACACCAAGATTCACTTATAATTTCCCTCAAAACGTTTTCCACTAAAATAGCTGACTACAGCTTTCAATTCAGATTCAACATTAGATTAATCAATCAAATAGTACTTTGAGTGTTCTAATAAATCATTATATTATATTTTTTTCAGCCATAATCATACTTGTTGAAGATCTTAAATCATAATAGTTTCTGGTGTCAAACAATTTCATAGTATATATAGAATATGCAAGTAAAATCTAAATTACACAATGCCAATGAAAACTGACTAATCTGTTTCATCCTTAAGTGATTCAAAATCATACGTAATAGTAAAACTATGCGGTAAAAATGATTAAGATTACTCACCAGTGCACTGTCTCATATTTTAATTTATATAAAAGCTTTATGAGTAATATTGACTCACTGTCACTCAACATGAGACTTATGCAACATTTAGAAACAGCCAATAACTTAATATTTTTCTTATAAAATTATACATTTCTGTTAAATTTATTTATTATTATTTAAAAATATGTATTTTTCTTTGCAAAAATGGTGGTAGATAATAATAGAAGTATAAGAATAAATAATATGTAAGTAATAAATTATTTTGATAATTTTCCTAATAAGACGTCGTTGCGCATTGACACAGTTCCTGATTGCAATCGTAACATATGTTTTTTTTTTTTTTTTAGCTTCACGCTTTATCCCGCACATGGCAGGGTAGGCAGAGGGAACTGCAGGAACCATATGAACCTAGTGTTAAGACACTCCGTTACTTAGTCCCTGCTTACTCCGTCCCCACTTTCCGCCGTTTTCGATGCATTGCGTGTTGAGTGGCGGAACTCAACGCCGCGTTTTGCCTTAGTTGCCAGAGCGAAGAAAATGGAAATATAAAAATCCATCTT
Source organism: Dione vanillae (assembly GCA_037178615.1). NCBI lineage: Eukaryota > Metazoa > Arthropoda > Insecta > Lepidoptera > Nymphalidae > Dione > Dione vanillae. Next base: position 1,688,256 of record JAZFAU010000127.1, read on the forward strand.
CCCCGACTGGGGATCGAACCCAGAAACCGTCGCGTTAGCCGCGTTACTGGCAGACGTTGCGCCTCTGCGCCACGACGGTCCTCATAACATATATGTTTGATCAAATTGCATTTTCTTGAATTCTGAAGGAAAATAAGATAAAACAATAAGCTAAAAAAGTATAAAAAATAAAAACAAATAAAAATAGAACATTCAAAATCTATAAAAAAGGATTCAAATATCTTGAGCACAAAGAAACTAACTTTGAACTTAACTTTTAACTTTGAAAAGTATCTCGATCTGTTATAGTGAGAATATTATATGAAGCAGGCTAATACATTTAGTTATTGTGATATTTACTGTACTGTCCTGACCATAGAGGGATCATTAAGCCTATTTCAATTCTTCATTTATGGCTTTCCTACGTGCGAGTTGATTATAAATCTTGGCCAATGTCACGTTGAAAACTTAACTACCACAAATTGAGTAACATAAATTTATTATTATTTATCTATCTTTTTGAGGCAGCGTTAAGTTCTGCCATTCAACACGCAACGTTTTGAAAGGTCAAGATCGAGAAACGGAGTGTCTTAACACTAGATGCCCCTCTTTTTTTACTAACGTGCTATCGATGTGGATACTATATGTAGAAGAGATATAATATTTTTTTTTTTTTTTTTTTTATTTTTTTTTTTTTTTTAGCTTCACGCTTTATCCCGCACATGGCAGGGTAGGCAGAGGGAACTGCAGGAACCATATGAACCTAGTATTAAGACACTCCGTTACTTAGTCCCTGCTTACTCCGTCCCCACTTTCCGCCGTTTTCGAGGCATTGCGTGTTGAGTTGCGAAACTCAACGCCGCGCTTTGCCTTAGTTGCCAGAGCGAAGAAAATGGAAATATAAAAATCCATCTTCCCCGACTGGGGATCGAACCCAGAAACCGTCGCGTTAGCCGCGTTACAGGCAGACGTTGTGCCTCTGCGCCACGACGGTCCTCAAGACCGTATAGATATAATAATGACCGTAAAAATGTGATATGGCACTTATTTGTGTATAAATATTTGAGAACATGCAAACATATATCGAACTGGAATAAAGAACAAGTAAAGAAAATTGCCCTAATATACCACTGCTCGAAAATACGATCATCTAACCATTAGACAACTATGGCTATCAACTATCTTATTAACCTAAAGAAAACAGGAGAACCACAGTATAAAAAAATCATAATTACAAAAAATTAAGTACATAATTGCTCACGCGTCCAACGAGACGCAATGATGGATGAGTCGTCAAGTCAGCTGTTACACGCGACGCATATCAACTGTGTACTGCCACTGTACATGCCTGACATGCAACCCTATGGGGAAACCCCATGTGACATATTTAAATAGCTGTCAGTACATAATATGATAATTATTATAAACTAATCCATTTGAGTGATATAGGAGCCGTCCACACTTTGAATGAGGGAAAAATTGTGGTAAAATATAGTTGGTATCATTAATTTAGTTTTAAATTACTTGACTACGATTTTATTACTTGACTACGATTTGAACATCTTCTTTATTATTTATTATATGAAACAAAGTCATTTCCTGCTGAAGTATTTTTAAATCTTTTAAATTCGGTTTAAAGGTATTGTTTATAAAGAAGATCGATACATTGGTAAAAAATAGAATTATATTACTTACAAAAATTTATAATAATACACACATGTGTACAAGCACTGTGTAATTTAGACGGAAAACGGAGAAAGTATACACTTGCTTTGAGTATTTTAGGGTACATATTACGTATATAGCATAAAATACTTAATGTCAAGCCTAAGATTTACATTTTCCTTTTAATAAAAATAACACACAAATTGCACTAAATACACATAAATTGTCGTTTGTGACCACCCTTTGCTTTTATTGTATAAATTATTGTGTAACATTGTCTTAATCTCTATATATGTTTTGTAATGAGTTAAAACGTATGATATACACTGTTATTTTTAACACAGGATTTTACAAAACTAGCGCTAGCCTTAAACAAAACGGTTATAAATAACTTAATTTTTTTTATAGCTTCACGCTTTTATCCCGCATATTGCAGGGTAGGAACTGCAGGAACTATATGAACCTAGTGTTAAGACACTCCGTTGCTTAGTCCCTGCTTTCTCCGTCCCCGCTTTCCGCTTTATTCGAGGCATTGCGCGTTGAGTGGCGGACTCAACGTCGCGCTTTGCCTAGTTTCCAGAGCGAAAAAAATGGAAATAGAAAAATTCATCTTCTCCGAGTGGGAATCGAACTCTCAAACCGTCGCTTACAGGCAGACGCTTACGCCTCTGCGCAACGACGGTCCTAACTAAACAGTAATAATTTAAATTTTGTTTTTATAAATCGTTTTGAATAATCCCACGTACCTACTAATGATTCGTTGTATAATGACTTGCTTGATATATGTGAATACGAGACTAATTTGTAAAGAAAAGAAATTTATTATCACATATTATATGCAAGAAGTGTCTCAAGATTTATTGCCAATAAATTATTTAAGCATGAACAATTTCACAATGTTTATGATTTTTAAGGCGGGGAATTATAAATGGAAATAGGTATTTGGTTTAATATTTTCTGACATAATGACATTAATTTTTCTTTATTTATTTTCTTCTAAACTGTCTAACACATGACATGTTAATACTTGTTTTGAAAGTCCTTGTCTTAAAGTTCGCCATGGCATATAAGATATTTGTATAAATGTAATTCAAAAAATATTTTTCACAAAAAAAGAGAAAATAAAGAGGTAATAGTGTTCTGGAAAAATAACACGATGCAATAAAATCGTTACATTACTTCCAAAATTTAAAGGTGTCCCAGAGCTCGAGTAAAGATTCAATTATTAACAATAATACTTTATGAAAGTGTACTCTATGACATAATCGATTAGATTAGAGTTATGATCAAATAGAAATGTTCCAAATAAACATAAAAAAATTGAAGGTAGGCTTGCCGAAAGAATCTATACAAAAGTCAAAACTTATGATGAACGCATGTAAGAAACAGTATATAATCTTTAAAAAAAAGATCTTTATCTATAACACTGATAGGACTTACAATCCCAAGAGAAGCAAATATACCTAAAAATCATAGTTTAAAGTTAATATTATCTTAAAAGTTAACATAACTCTAACGTTGATCTTAGCAACGAATTGACCGGAAAAAGACTTAAAGTTAACGATAGTGAAATTTTAAACTATCTAGAACGAAAGAAAAACGATAGTTTTTAGGCCGCAACTATGGATATTTTCTATAGGGTTAAGAATTTATAGCAATGTATCCTACACACTTTTACAATAACAATTGGAGCTGGTTCTACATTACTTTATATTTAATGATATCTAATCAAAATATTTATTCATATATTACCCAATATTTTGATATACTCAATACATTAACGAGTCCCACACAACGGTGAACGCCTACAGACACTTCGACACATCGACTCAAGACACTAAACTTAATTTAGATATTACTTTAGTCAAAAATATACTTAATCACATTGAAATAAGCGATAAAATTCAATTTCAGTCTATAAATTTAGGAAAAGAAGGATTGGTTGTAAGGTTAGCGTAAATTGAGTCTTTGATTTATTGTAATCCTTGTCGATGCTAATCTCCATGTTTTGTTATATTTTGTATAACAAACTATGGGAATATCCTTGAAAGGCAACTCTCAACTATATGCAAGTGGGTCAGCGTAATTCGAAAATAAATATTTAGATACCTGATTAAAGAGCTAATAATAAGGAATTATGTTAACTGAATTACGTGAAGGTATCATGGGAAAATATTCTCCTACACCATAGCTTGAAACGTAACCCTCAAAAGATAAATAATCAATTCAACCTAATGAAGAATACTGTTGCTGGACCTGTTCTCTGCGTCCCAGATGGCGTAGTCCAGTGGATTCTATTGATTTCGACGAGATCGTCGGTTTACCAGGCCTTTCCATCTTAGCGATCCCACCCAATGTCCTTTCAGCTGTCAATGGAAAATACTTTACTGTCCAGACGGATATGGAAAAAAACTTTTTTAAGTTGTTTTTTAAGTTTTTTAAGTTTTTTAAGTTGTATTTTATTTTAGAGTTCATTACTTTATTAGTGCATGTTGTGTACTCCTATAATTGGAGGTACATTTGGTATTTATTTTCTAAGCTTGTATTTTTTTGCATTACACATGTATCTCTGTTGGAGTTCCATATTAAATAAATAAATAAATAAATAAACTAATGGTACTCAAAAGAAAGATTTATTTTTTGTCCATTAATATATGTGCATGCTAATCATAGAAATTGGTTAATTTTATTCAAATGTTGATTCCACCATTGTATTATGGTAAAGATTGGATGTAGAGTTCGTTATACTGAAATTGGATCATAAATAAAAAACTTATATCAATGTAAACTACTTTGCTTTTGCATAATAACGGTTTTATAAAAGAGGCTGAAATTTTGAATTTTCTTTCCCACGTAACATAGTTGCCAGTACAGGTAGTGTAATTTATAATAACATACATAATATGAACAGTACCTCGTTTATGCCACCTAGCAAATGAATAGTTCACAAATATTGATATTTTTTGGGAATCACTTCGTAAAATCAAGAGTAAACTCAAGTAACAATGTAAGCCTGTTCACATAGAGTTTTGATTCTGTGTTATATTTTTGTTTGTATTATTTCACTTTATACCTGTAGCTATTATTATCATGATTTATATTTATAATTCCACTGTGACATAAATTTTGCATGTGGTGTTTATCATCTAAACATTTGTATGGTTCTTTGGTTTGTGTTACATACAAATGTATTTTTATAAGTTTACTGTACCTATGTGATAAACTAAATAAATAAATAAATATCTCTAGAGAAAGTTGAGAAAATTGTTTGGCTACATGCAATATCATAAGCTCAAGTGGATCAGTCGTCCAATGGAATCCATATTACTATATACAAAGATTTTTATACGACAAAGTTTGCTTTGGCGCTTGTTAAAGTCAAAGCGGACTTTTTTTTTACCTTTGATTTTCTGTACATAATTTGAATAATGCATTAGATACATGAATATTACTGATTTTATTATTGTTTTTTATGAATTAATATTTATATTCATTGGAAAGTCACTTTTTTTTGTTATTTTTTATTTGTTACTTACAAATTGGCATTAGCTTGAATTATCTTAATTACTTAACTTTACTTAACTAAACATACATAAGCGTAAAAGGATGAAACAAAATACAAGCCAAGAAAGCTCTAGTCATCACTTACTAAAACATTAAGTACACTAACTCATATATACAAATAGCTTTATTTTATTTATATTTGTTTTAAACGCCTCTCATCATACATTTGTAGATACTAAAATATCCATTTAGTAGTTTGTACATTATATATGTATATACAGTACAAAAATGCGCAACGGAACCCACGCTGCACTTCAATTACCGCATTCTGTTATGTTTGCTCTACCTACATACGCAATGTTACAAAGTACAATGAACAAATACAACGGTTTAAATAAAGGTCGTACATCCCACCAGTTGTACGTGTAATGAGGTTTGTACTTAATAAATCTTGGCTTAATAAATTATTTCTATATAGCTTTAGCTATAGTGAGATATTCTTAAACACATTACTATATTTAAATTTCAGAAATATATAGCATATATTTTAAATTAAATACTAATATATTTTATTATATAAATAATAAAATATATTATACTTTTAACTTAATTTTTTGTTGGTACAAAAAAATTTAGATACTTTCTTCTTTCTTTCTGAGTCTTTATGAATATAGCAGGTTCGGTTTTTTCCTACATAGTGAAAAGACACATTCCGTGCAGGTTGAACATAGGTTCTTTTCCATAGGAGAGAGGAAATTGAAATATTTAATTTTCTTTTATAGGAAATCGAAAGGACAATATTTCAATACGCCACGATGTCACAACTTGTTTACATCTATTATATAAAATAAGTCTGGTTTTCCTTCGTGACGCTATAACTCCAGAACGCACGAACCGATTTCCACGATTTCGCATTCGTTGGAAAGGTGTCGGGCACCATGAGGTTTATAGCAAAGAAAATTCAGGAAAAAATTAGGAAAAGCTGGAAAACAGGGAAAATCATTTTTCACATACAGCGCCATCTCTGATACATAGTGCGTACTACAATGGTGCTAGTGAGTGAAAATAAGTAAAAATAAAACATTGTACATGTGTCAAGTTATACGCGCGGCGGACTGATCATAGTTCGGTGACAGTTGACACATCGTTACGTTACCTTTTTCATATGTGACTCCGAGCCGCAACCTAATTTAAGACGTTATCACGTCAAAAAGTACGTTTAATTTTAATTTAAGTAAAATAAATACATTTCATTTCAAGTAGATGGCGCCGTTGCTTGATAAATTATCTGACAGCTATGCGTGATAAATTGTCTGACAGCTACTCATCTTTAAACCGGTATCGTCTTCACTGTGATACAAAGGTTAAAGTTATTGGTTTCCTAACGGTTCAATTAGAAACCATCAAATCAATCACGCGTATTGTACAAATTTTTATTCAACTTCAACAGCAGGCATTTGTCCTTAAGGTGGTAAGTTGAACTGTGTAAATCTGCCTGTCCATAGTCCAAATTGCCGAGAGCACGACGTGCAAACGTTGGCCGCCGCACAAGACTTGCTGCTGCAAGTGTATTCAAAGAACTTAAGCGATGTATTCAAAGAACTTAAAGACAAAATATAATAAGAGAAAACGCTCGATTGATACAACGCGTGAGCACACGAAGATCATTGGCTATCACTCCAATATGATGCCACTGCGAACTACAGTGCTGATGGCATTTTAGATATTGGACCAATGACGACGGTATTGCAATGCATTAAAGTTGAAAAAGTCAAACTGGATCCATTACTTACACCACCACAGCCACTAAAACCATTGTTGAATGGAACTGATCCCGATTCCAACCATTTTCGCTGTCGACATGTATGTCAAAGTCGAGACCGAACGTTTAGCGTTCATCCGATTTAATCAGGCAACGCTACGATCTGCGGACTATATACACTTGCGTGATGCTATTCATTCAGATGGTAATGTCCAGAATATTGGACGCCTGACGATTCTCCCATCATCTTATATCGGACGCAATATCGTACGCGCGAAATTATGGAACTCCAGATTTATTTATTACGTTCACATGCAATCTGACGAGGACGGAAATTGAACGTGAGTTGGACCCGGGCCAGAAACCGCAAGATCGCCATGACATAATCGCCATAGTATTTCAGCAAAAACTCAAGGCTGTGATGAATATGCTTATTAAATATCGAGTTTTTAGTGACACACATTGTTATATGTACCCGGTGGAATAGCAGTAGCGTGGACTATGGCATGCTCACATCCTAATTTGGTTGCTGAACAAATTACATTCAAATGAAGTGGATGACATCATATCAGCTGAAATTCCTGATCCGATCACTGATCCCCATCTACACGACATTGTGACGACATGTAGCATGCGGTGCATTAAATCCATTATCGCCTTGCATGACTGATGGAAAGTGCACAAAATGATATCCGCGACCGCTGCTGACCGATGCTGAAATTGTCACATGGAACGATGGATATCCAGTTTATCGTCGACGTTGAAAAGAAGATAATAGTCGAACTATCAAATTTAAGTTCAAAATCAAGGGAGATTTCGAAACACATGCAAACTTTGAGAGTTGTCATTCGGCCAAATCAGTCAAATATTTGTGCAAGTACGTCACAAAAGGCAGCGACATGGCTGTCTTTGGTATTGCGTCGGAAAATGCGAATGACGAAATCAGCAACTTCCAAATGGGCAGATACGTCAGTACTAATGCTAAATAAAGATATCCCACAGTTGTATATTTAGCAGTGCATTTGAAAAAAGGACAAAGAGTTTACTTCAATGCGGTTGATGCGGCACAACGAGCTTAGGGACCGCCATCGACAACATTGACTAGATTCTTTGCAATGTGTGAAGCTCCATTCGCACGTACGCTGATGTACGTTGAAATTCCGAAGTATTACACTTGGAATCAATCAACAAAGAAATTCCAAAGTCACAATCAAGGAACCCCAGTTCCAGATTGCCCACAGGTGTTTTCCACTGATGCCCTAGGTCGCATGTATACTGTTCACCATAGAAATGATGAATATTTTATTTGCGACTGCTGTTCGTAAATGTATGAGGACCAAAATCATTTGCGCATTTGAAAACTGTGAATGGCCACTAATGCCAAACATATCGAGAAACATGTCAACTATTGGGTTTGCTGGAGAACGATTCTCACTGGGATGCTCTCTGCTCATTCAGTTGTTTCTTCAAATGCATACTAAATACGAGCGCTATTCGCAATTATCATCACCATATGTTACCCTTCTCAACCAATTCAGCTATGGAACAAATACAAAGACGACATATGTAAAGATATTTTGCATCGCATATCTTGCATCGCGTGAAATCAAGTCAAGTCGCGCATTCGAACGAATAATCCCGACATGCAAATAACCGATGAAATCTATAATTAAGGATTGATTATGATTGAGGATCAATGCTTGACTATTGCAAACAAGCTACTGACGGAATTAGGAATGTTTGCGCCAAATCGATCGGTGCACGATGCATTCAACCAAAAATTAAATCGAGAGCTGCAATACAATGGTGATATATTGCAGGAATTTGTTCGAAATAATTTGCCGATACTGAATGAACAGCAAAAAGAAGTATTCGAAACATTAATGCAAGCGGTGGACAATAATACTGGTGATCTATTCTTCCGGGACGCACCTAGAGGAACAGGGAAAACATTTGTCATTTCATTGATTTTGACCACTATTCGATCAAGAAGCTTTGGCGTTAGCATCATCCGGAATTGCGACAACTCTTCTAGATGACGGTCGTACTGCACATGCCGGTCGTACTGCACTGGTCGTGCTTAAGTTGCCACTCAATTTAAACACAATTGATACTCCAACATGCAATATTTCCTGATCCAGTGCAATGACAAAATTGTTGATGAAATGCAAGCTCATTGTTTAGGATGAGTCACTTAACTTCACACTGAAGGATCTTCGGCGAGATAATAACGTCTTTGGCGGCTTGATGATATTGTTGGCAGGCAATTTCAGGTAGAGGTTGCGAGTAATTCCCCGTGGAACGCCTGCAGATGAATTGAAGGCTTGCTCGAAGGCATCACCTTTGTCGAACAATGTAAAAACATTATCGCTAACCACTAATATGAGAGTTCAACTTCAAAATTTTCAAAGTGCTTAACAATTTTCCAAACAATTGTTAGCTGTTGGAAATGGAAAAGTCCCAGTTGATGCGACAGATGGATTAAATACTCTTACCAACGACTTTTGCCGATTTGTAGACTCTCATCTAGCTCTTATTGAAAATGTTTTCCCAAACATTAGTGAGAATTATCAGAATTATGCTTGGCTAAGTCAACAAGCAATTCTCGCCGCAAAAAAGAATGATGTACACGAACTGAATTTCACCATTCAATTAAAAATCGATGGCGATTTGGTAACATACAAATAAATTGATTCCATAAGAAATTCCGATGATATAGTAAATTACCCGACGGAGTTTTTGAACTCTCTCGAGTTACCAGGATTTCTATCATATAACTTGCAACTCAAAGTTGGTTCAGTCATTATGATGCGTAATTTGAATCCACTGCGACTTTGCAACGGTACTCGACTTGCGGTGAAAAGACTTAAAGACTTACTTGCCGAATTTGATTGAGGCAACCATTATTAACGGAAAGTAAATTTGTGTATTCCTCGAATACTAATGATTCCGATGATCTTCCGTTTGACTTCAAACGATTGCAATTTCCGGTTCGCCTTGCGTTTGCAATGACAATTAACAAGTCGCAAGGCTAATCGCTTATTGTTTGCGGGATAATTTTAGAAAATCATTGTTTTTCACATGGGCAGCTATACGTTGCGTGTTCCCGAGTTGGGAGACCATCCGCTTTGTTTGTGTTAAAGTCAGACCAAAAAACAAAAAAATTGGTTTACCAAAGAGCACTTCAATGAAACGGATAACTTGCGGACACGTATAACGCTTCGATTCAGTTTTTTTTTTTTTTTTTTGAGATTAATTTTCAGTTTTACATAGATAAGTTCAACTAAATTACACTTCATTTTTGTAATCGAAATTACTGTTGTGAAATGAAATATTTTTTTTCCATTCCCAATATGAAACAAAATTGTTCTTCATCTTTTATTCCCTAACCGAAATGTTACAAGAAACGAAGCCATCTGGTGGCGAAACGAAGTTCGCCGGGTTTGATTTCATATTAAAATAAAATAGCTCCATCTTTATATATCCAACTATATTATTATTTAATACTATTTTCAATTTATCGTTAAATAATATTTACAGTTAAAACAGACAATTCACGTATAGTTTAATAGTACGTAAAGGTCGCTAGCTCATGTTAGCCCACTCGCTCGGATGGAAACCTACACGGTACGAGTACCTACACCGTTACTTCATTGAAGCGCGCATTATTGAACCGTAATACACTTTACATGTTATAGGTATACGTATTGTGCGAAATATAACATAATATATATAATTTTATATTATGAAGGAATTTTTGACGATATATTAGTGGAAACTTTCAAATTTGATAGTATCTTGCGGGTTCGATTCCCACTCGAGGAGAATGAGTTGAGTTCCGCCACTCAACACGCGATGCCTCGAAAGGCGGCAAGTGGAGAACAGAGTGAAGACGAGAGACGGATCTCGGCCGACAATTTCAATGATTAAATAAAATATTTTTTATAATATGTATTAAATAAATTCGTGTGTGGCATTTATATACTTATTGTCTTAATATGAAACCAATAGTATGATATAATTTTTAAGCCTTAAAGCGAATGGGCGACGAAAAGTGAAATCCCTTGCACTTAAAATGTTCTTGCCTCTTATGTCTGTTTTACAGGCGACACGTTCATCTACCGCTTCCCATTCATAGCAGGGTAGGCAGAGGGAACGGCAGTAGCCGTGATAACCTAGTGTTAAGACACTCGGAGACTTTTCAAGGTATTGTGTGTTGTGTTGCGGTCCTTAACGCCATGCTTACCAAGTTTCCACAGCAAAGAAAATGAAAATGAAATGATCTTAAATCACTTACCATCAGGTGACCCGACCGCTCATTTGCCTTGTCCTTCCCATAAAATAAAAAGATTACGACGTCACGACGTTCTTCTATTATATTATCATATTACTATATGTATATAAACAACAATATTATTTATTATCTATATTTATACATATAATTAAACAATTACTAATCGCTGTGTGTACGTGGGGAATATATTAATAAAAAAGGATTAAGGACGTTTATCAATGTATTTTTTTAAAAATCCGCTTAACAGATTCAAATATTATTTTCAGTATTTTATATAAACTGGTAAACAGCAACCTATACTGGTTAGAAACACAACTGGTTAACAAACTATTTGTAATATTTTATCGATTCATAAACAAAATAGTTATATCAATTTAAAATATTTTGTATTTGTAAAATATGTTTAAATTAATTAGCTGAAAATTTAAATGAAATTTACCACGTAGACAAAGTTGCGGGTGCAGTTAGTAGTTAAAATAAAATCAACTAGTTAGTTGACTTTCTCTTTTATCGTTTTCAATTGAATTAGCATGTCATAGAATTAGAGGCTTGAACTTTGCAAAATATGAAATGCTGCATGCTCTAGCTGGAAATGTAATTATACCGGCTGGAATTATACGTACTCGTAGGTGAGGGTTTTCTAGATAACAATCATGCAAGAGAAGGTACTGTGGCATTTTAATGTATTCTATGAAGCAATCCACTCTGTTTTCCGGGTATTTAAAAAGCCTTTGTAATTGTGTCGGTTACACGAAACAACTAAACGTGTAATTAGTTTGAATATGTGAAGATTTATCTTTGAGGGTAAAGGTTTTACTTAGATGTTGTTACGTAGTGAAAGCAATTTTTGCTATACATGCAATAAATATTGTATAAAATGACGGTTTCACATATTTTAATTGACTTACTTACTTGTGTTATGCAAGGCGAAAGTTTTTTTAATCATACATACATATATGTATATATAACGGAGTCAGCAGTTATAGCTTAGTAAGAAGGCAGTCCTTCGGGAGCTCGCAAGTGGAACTGGGAGCCACTTCCATTGCCTATACAATTAGGCATCGTCCCATTACGCCTCAACGGTCCGCTATAAATAATATTTTTAAAGCTTTAAGTGATTTTAGGAATTGTTAAGAATATGGATTTTATTAAGATTTTTGGAAAAATCAAACTATATCTCAGTACAGTTAATAATAATAATAATAATAATAATAATAATAATAATAATAATAATAATAATAATAATAATAATAATAATAATAATAATAATAATAATAATAATAATAATAATAATAATAATATGGAGACTCGAAATAAGAAGATACGTATAGGGCCGCTTCCCGGGGGTGATCGCCGGGGCACGTCTGCAGCTGGCCACGGGCGTGACAGTATGCTAGCCAGTGACTCTCGTAATTCCGACTGGGCGGGAGTCGAGGACAGGGGGGATGGGGAAAGGTCCTCAAAAGTTACAGTCGGGAGACGTAGTAGTAGGAGCAATAGTAGGAGTAATGTTGTAACACCAGTTGATGATGTTTTGCAAGAGGCAAGAGCCAATCAACTTGCAACCACTAAGACTGGTAAACCAAGAGAGCGTATGAAATGGGACGAAGAAATAAATATATTTATCATGCGCACATATTATTATATAACTAAACTTGAGACAGATAAAACTATGTATTGTACTAAACTTTATGACAATTTTGCACAAAAATACCCTCACCTTAAAGTATCTTCCCAAAGAATTGCTGACCAAAGGCGAGTTATTATTAGAAATAAATTATTAACTACAAATGTTCTAGAAAATATAAAGCGTGAAGTAGCATTACTTTTAAAATCTGAAAAGAATCTACAACAAAATAATTTAGACCCAATCTTACCTGCTATATCTGAAGAAGATCCTGAAACTACATCGCAAAATTTAAGTATTCACACTAATGATATTATGTCTAATTATTTTAACCACACTACATCACCAGCTCCACTACATTCTCTTAATATAACGAGCGGAAAAGAAGCTGCAACATCGGACAAAGTAGACTCTAAACATATTGAAAAACTTAAAAACGAACTCGAAACTGCACTAACGGAATATACGGGAACAGATCCAACCTCTAGACCAAAACTACCGCGGTTAAAAGAAAACAAAAAGCTTTATACATTGATTTATATATTTAATAATTATATTTTAGATGAATATTGCACTTCAGATTTAACTATAATTGAATTACATACATTAGTATATTGTAGTGCCATTGTCATTTCTCGTAACTTAGGGTATAAAATTAAAACACAGTACGAAAGCAATGATTTAAGTCATCCAACTAAAACTCAGCAAAAGCCAGCGTGGCAAATTAGGATAGAAAAAGATATAGGTAGACTTAGAGCGGATATAGGCAGACTACAGCGATATATAAACCACAATAGATCTAGTAAATTAGAAAAAAAAGTAGAACTAATATTTAAAAGAACAAAAATTCATTCAAAATATGAAAAGGATAATGCTAAGCCGGAAGAGTATTTAGATACATTGAAACAAAAGTTAGCACTCAAATCCCAAAGATTAGCAAGATATACTAAATCTCTGAAACGTAAATTTGACAACAAGTTATTCTCAACCAACGAAAAAGGATTTTATAGAACTTTAAACAATGAATCACATAGACAAGATGAGGCTAAGTTACACTCCCCTGAAGCATTTAAAAATTACTGGATGGAAGTATGGAAAAAGCAAGGTGATCACAATGACAAAGCCTATTGGATAGAAAAAGAAGAACAAAAATGGAAACATATACAAGAGATGGAGTTCTCGAAAATAACAACTGCAGACTTAGAGCATATTTTAACTAAAACAAAAAATTGGAAAGCTGCTGGAATAGATAATTTACACTGTTTTTGGTATAAAAAGCTCTCTATAATTCATAAAATGCTGGCAAGCATTATTACAAATTTAATACGGTCCAAAGAAAATTTGCCTGATTTCATTACCAGAGGTATTACCTATATGATACCTAAAACAAAAATAACTGAAGATCCATCTCAATATAGGCCTATTACTTGCTTACCAACTATCTACAAGATAATAACTTCATGTTTAACATTAAAGATAAATAACCACGTATCACAAAACAATATCCTTTCTGAAGAACAAAAAGGGTGCAGACAGAATCATAGAGGGTGCAAAGAACAACTTGTTATTGACAGTGTAATTTTGAAACATGCAACTACGCGCAATAGGAACTTAAATTTAGCATATATTGATTATAAAAAAGCGTTTGATAGTGTACCTCATTCCTGGCTTATTAAAATTTTACAGATTTATAAAATTAACCCAGTAATAATAAACTTTTTACAAAACACAATGAAAACTTGGAAAACTAATTTATATATAAGTAATAACCAAAAAACAATTAAAACTGACCAAATTGCAATTGAAAACGGCATTTTCCAGGGAGATTCGTTAAGTCCCCTATGGTTCTGTCTCGCCTTAAACCCCTTATCCAATATTCTTAATAACTCTCTAGCGGGCTACAAATTGACATCTAGCACTATTATTACTCACTTAATGTACGTAGATGACATAAAACTATTTGCAAAATCAGAACACGATATGAAGAAATTATTAAGTATAACCACATCTTTTAGTAACGACATCTGTATGAGCTTTGGATTAGATAAATGCCGAGAATTACATTTAAAGAGAGGAAAATTAAGTAACACCCGCAATATTTCAGGGGACGGCTTTCAATTTAATTTAATGGAAGAAGGAGACACTTATAAATATCTAGGGATTCAAGAGGCTAAAGGAATTGCACATATACAAATTAAAACTGACTTAAAACAAGAATATTTTCAGCGTGTAAATAGAATTTGCAAAAAACAATTACATTCAAAGAACCTTATTAAAGCTATTAATACGTATGCTATTCCAGTATTGACATACTCTTTCGGAATAATTAAGTGGTCTAAAACAGATATCAATAGAATTGAAATAAAGACGAGAACAATTTTAACAAAACATAATTACTTACACCCTAAGTCGGCTATTGAAAGGATGACACTTCAGAGACAAAGAGGAGGTAGGGGTCTTATAGATTTAAATAGTTTATGGCAATCACAAATTAATAATTTACGTTTATTCTTTTTTGACAAAGCCAATAGTAGTCAAATACATAAAGCAGTAACAGAAATGGATAACAAATTCACACCTCTAAAACTAAAAGATAAAAGTATCCTATTTGACAGTAAAATCGACGCTCAGAATAAAAAAATAGAAAACTGGAGGCAGAAAGAATTACATGGACGCCATTTACATGATCTGGAAAACTCAAATATAGACTCAGAGGCTTCAAATAAGTGGCTAAAATTAGGTTCACTCTTTCCAGAAACTGAAGGATTTGCCATAGCTATTCAAGACCAAGTGATAAATACCAAAAATTATAAAAAATATATACTCAAAGACCCAAATATAAAGAATGATAGATGTAGAAAATGTTTTAAGCAATCTGAAACCATACAGCACATTACAGGCGCTTGCTCTTCATTAACACAGTCCGACTACTGTCATCGTCATAATCAAGTTTGTAATATAATTCACCAAAAATTAGCTATAAAACACAAATTAATAGAAAAAAAGCCACTTCCATATTATCAATATACTCCTTCACCTGTACTAGAGAATACTAATCACAAAATGTATTTTGATAGAGCTATATTAACAGATAAGACCATACATAACAATAGACCTGACATAACTTTAATTGATAAAGAAAACAAAATAGTTTACATAATAGACATAGCAGTTCCTAACACACACAATATACACAAAACAATATCGGAAAAGATACATAAATATACAGAGCTAAAGGAAGAAATCATCAGAATCTGGAAAATGAACAAAATACATATTGTGCCATTAGTGTTGTCCAGCACAGGTGTTATCCCAAAATATTTACACCAAGCCCTCAGAGTAATAGATCTGCCCGATAACACCTACTACACGATGCAAAAATCTGTCATTTTAAACACTTGTAGAATTGTCAGAAAGTTTATACAAGACGACACCGATTTCAGTTAAAAGAATTTCGTGAAGTACTCTTGGCTAAGGCCCGCGGACTTCACTTATTACCAAAACCTAAAAGTTTTGAGCTACAAAAGAAGATCATAAATATAATAATAATAATAATAATAATAATAATAATAATAATAATAATAATAATAATAATAATAAGCCCCCCAAAATCCTACCTTACGTCCTAGCTGAACATCTTGCTAACGTGGGGGGCGGTAACGTGTACATTCAAAACTTACACGGCCAACAAGGCAAAGGTAACCCATCAATATGGAGACACGGTTACAAAAGAAACTGAGAGGGCCGCTTCCCGAGGGTAATCGTCGGGGCACACCTGGAGCTGACGCTGGGTGTTTCAGCATGCGAACCGTCAGCGGTCTGGAGTTGAACAGGCGGGCTCCCACCGACAAGCATACTACAGCCGAACACACAACATTACCCAATAGTCCCATAGAACCTTATAGCTCAGATAGCGAATCTTACGCTCCTTTCACACTATCTTCATCTTCTTCAAGCCATTCAGATGAAAATGTTCCGACTTTGAGTGTTGCGCGGGAGGCTAATGCTTTTTTACCCTCGTCCACCAAAGCTGGAAAACCAAGAGTACGCATGACATGGAGTTCTGAAGTTAACATGTTTATCATGCGTACCTACTATCACATCACTAAGTTAGAAACAGATCTCACCACATACAGACAACGCTTACATCAGCTATTTTGTAAAAAATATCCTTACATTAATGTCTCTGAGCAAAGAATATCAGACCAAAGAAGAACAATAGTTAGGAACAAGTTAATTCCACAGAATCTACTTAATCAAATTAAAGCAGAAGTTAAATTTCAAATAGAATTAGAAGAAACAGAAATGCAAAATATTGATACCCAAACCCTGAGTCATGTCACTTTTTCAAACACGCAGTCACAATCACAAACTACTTTTACACAAACTACACAAACATCTACGCAAACCGATTTTTTATCTTGTTTAGTAGAAAATGAAATAGAAACTCTAATAGTACCAACTACAAATGTCACGGAAGATTACGTTCAAGTTTTAAAGGAAAAGTTAACAACTACACTTAATCTTTTTTCAGGCCTAGACCCAACGATGCGACCAAGTATACCGAAATTAAAATATACACAAAACTCACCGAACTGATAAAAATATTTAATCTTCAAATATTAAACGAATATAATTCCAAAAACATTCAATTAATAGACATACATACATTGATATATTGCACAGCTTTAGTAATAGGAGAAGAATTAGGTTATAAAATCGCACAAAGATGTGAAACAGAACAAAAGAAAAAATATATAAATAAGCCATCGTGGCAAATAAGATTAGAAAAAAGTATAGTTAAACTTAGAGCTGATATTGGACGTCTTACACAATATATTAATAATAATAGATCTAAAAAAGTAGTAAAAACAGTCATGAAAATTTTTCGCAACACAAGGTTACATACTAAACATGAAAATGATAATGAAAAAGCAGAACAATTTCTAGATACATTAAAACAAAAATTAGCTCTCAAATCTCACAGACTTAAAAGGTACAAGAAGGCACAGAAACGAAAAGAAGACAACATCTTATTTACAACGAAAGAAAAACTATTCTATAGACAGATTTCAAAACCAAATCATCTAAATCTAGAAAGTCAAGAGAGTATACCTACAGAAGAACAGTTAACTTTATATTGGTCAGATATATGGGAACAACAATCAAAACATAACGAAAATGCTCAATGGATTTTAGAAGAAATAAATAAATATAAAACATTAGATGTCATGAATTTTACTGATATTACCGAAACTGAAATATCAAAAATTACTGCCAAATTACATAGTTGGAAATCACCCGGTGTTGATAAAGTACAAAATTTTTGGTACAAAAAATTAACAATATTTCATAAAGCAATAGCGGAAAATTTAACGGAAATTGTTTTAAGGAAACAAAATATACCCAATTTTATGGCGACTGGAGTCACGTACATGATACCTAAAGGCAAATTTTCTTCAGAAACTGCACAATATAGACCTATAACATGTTTACCCACAATTTATAAAATCCTTACTTCAGTAATAGCGGCTAGAATTACTACACATATAGAACAACATAACATAATAGCGGAAGAACAAAAAGGATGTAGGCGAGGCCATATGGGATGCAAGGAACAACTCATTATAGATTCCACCATTCACAAGCATGCTACAGCAAAAAATAGAAACTTACATTGCACTTATATTGATTACAGAAAAGCTTTTGATAGCATACCCCACACTTGGTTAATACAAATATTAAAAATATATAAAATAAGTCCTACTATAATTGAATTTTTAAGCAATATTATGATGCAGTGGAAAACAACATTACAACTCCATTTTAATAATACCAAAGTAACTACCAAACATATACATATTAAAAAAGGTATCTATCAAGGTGATTCCTTGAGTCCCCTATGGTTTTGTCTTGCCTTAAATCCATTATCTAATTTACTGCATAAAAGTGGGTTGGGATACAATTTTAATTCACGCATAAAACAGGCGCAAATATCACACCTTATTTATATGGATGATCTAAAACTATATGCTAAAACACATAAAGATATGAAGAAACTAATAGATATAACCACAGAATTTAGTAACGATATTCAAATGCAATTTGGCCTCGATAAATGTAAAACTCTCCATATAGTTAAAGGTAAAATACGACAAGGTAATTATACACTTAACGAACATGACGACACTATTTTAGCTCTTGAACCAAATGATATTTACAAATATTTAGGATATAATCAATTAAAAGGCTTAGATCATACAAATACAAAAAGAATTTTAACTGTAGAATATAAAAAAAGAATTTATGCCATCTGCAAAACCCAATTATCTGGAAAAAATCTTATTAAAGCAATAAATACTTATGCCATCCCAATATTAACGTACTCTTTTGGTATTGTAAAATGGACGAAAACAGATATAGAGCAATTAGAGAGGACAACACGTACTACACTAACAAAGTACAATTACCTTCATCCGAAATCTGCCATAGAAAGACTAACCATTAAAAGATTAGAAGGTGGCAGGGGCCTCATAAATATTAATACTTTATGGCAAAAGCAAATTCATTCTTTGCAAACATTTTTTATTAAGAAATCACATAATAGCATAATACATAAAACAATAATAGATAATGATCATAATTACACTCCACTAAATTTAATAGAATCAGGTAATGTCGAAATTGATCCCAGCCCAGACCTACAAAATCTACAAATGGATAAATGGAAAAGGAAAGTTCTTCATGGAAGACATCCACATGATTTGGAACATGCACATATAGACTCAGTAGGATCAAATATGTGGCTCAAGGTTGGTAGCTTGTTCCCCGAAACCGAAGGATTTATAATAGCCATTCAAGATCAAATCATAAATACTAAAAATTACAGAAAACATATAATTAAAGATACCAAAGTTACAAATGATAAATGTCGTAGATGCCAAAGCCAGCCAGAGACCATTCAACACATAACAGGTGCTTGTTCTAATCTGACACATTCAGATTACACATACAGACACAACCAAATTGTTAGTATCGTACACCAACAACTCGCGTATAAATATAAATTAATTACGGCAAATGATACTCCTTACTATAAGTACACTCCGGAAACTATATTAGAAAACTCTTCTCATAAGTTATATTACGACCGAGCTGTTCTAACAGATAAAACTATTCATTTCAATAGACCTGATATTATATTACAAAATAAGTCGGATAAAATTACCTACCTTATAGACATAGCTGTGCCTAACACCCATAATCTACAAAGAACAATAACCGAAAAATTAAGTAAATATGAAGAATTAAAAGCGGAAATAACAAGAATATGGAAACAGAAAAAAGTATACATAGTTCCTATAGTTCTCTCCACTACCGGCGTCATACCGAAACATCTTCATCGTAGCATTAACATTTTAGATTTAAAAAATACCATTTATATCACATTACAGCGAGCAGCAATATTAAATACATGTAGAACAGTAAGGAAATTTTTACAAATAGATGACGAAATTAACTAAATAAAATAGGCTAACCTTTTTACATATATTGTATCTACTTGGTTCCAACCCGTAGATATAATAAAACCCAGTTTTGCAACTGAGAAAATAGTACATATAATAATAATAATAATAATAATAAGCCCGCAGGGCAGCTTGTGGCGAGCTGTTGGGGAGTGGCGACCTCACGGACCTGAGTCCTCCAGAGGGGAATTGTAATTTATCCCCCGCCTCTGGCTTGCCTTCACTGGCCGGCAGAGTGGAGCGCAAGAGCTATATGCTCGAAAGGGTGGAAGTGCTCAACCTGCGTAATAACGGGGAAACCCGCTCACGAGCTTCTCGCGATGGTGAAACCGGTGCACACCTCTCGACACCCTTAGCCGACCACGCCGATGTTGCGCCCGAGGCACTACGCCACTTTGTGGGGGCCCATCTAGTGGGAGGCGAGTCACCGTCCGTCGACCTTTCAATTTGAGACTGTTGAAATGGCGGACGTCCGTTAGTCTCATTCAATAGTCCAGTACCCAGTCCATCCAAACTCCATTCCATAGTAACAATTTAGTTTTTCATATCCTCCATAGCTCCTACGCATTATCCGGTGACCATCTCTGGGCAATTACCTATGGTTACTCAGATGTGGATCCCGGGTGATGCGTCACAGTAAAATCTTTTATCTTCTCTAAGGGGCCTCTACGTGTTGGACCTGTGTCCCCATGCAAGCCTTCCAAAGGACCGGGTTCGTTTGAACCCGAGAATTCCAAAAAGAGAAACATAATAATAATAATAATCATTTATTTCAGACAATAATTTACATAGATCCATATAGTGTTAGTAGAAATAAATTAATTAATCTTGATACCTAAATTGGTTAGTAATTTTACTTAAATTATTTATGTATGACAAAATTTTAAGTTAAGTAATTTTAAGTTAAGCATTACACAACAGAACTAAAAAAAAAGAAGAATTAAACAGTATTTTAAAAAATACCCTTGCATTATAAAGATTATCGCTTATAAATTAAATACACATATACATATATTCTGAGCACATAGTGCTACAAGATTGCTGTAAACAAGAACTCCTGATTACATAAAATATAGCCTATTAATTACATAGTCCGTTACCGCATACTTGTATAAATCGCCTTTCACGCTTCCATTATTCTATTATAGTATTCCATAGATAATTTTCTTAATCAATGGCCAATAAACTTCCTTGCAATAGATTATACATCCCACCTTTGACTCCGATATAAAGTGCAAAGCGAACCAATATTTAGGAACATATTAAAAAAGTGACGTAATAATATGCACCGCCTACTATAAAAGCTAATTAACGAATAAACCTGTTTATAAATGTATACAAACTATAAACTAATGTTAATTTTAAATTCAGCATAACATAGGTTTTTTTTATAAAAAAATTCAAAAAAAACATGGATCTTTTGTTATATACTATTTTGATAATAAATTAATATATAATATATAACTTTTGGTTTATAGCATCAATGATACTTTTAAATTATTATTTAGAAATAAATTTAAAAAATATATCCCACTTTTTTATACGTTTCTCAATCTACATCTCAGTAAACGAAACATTTGGCAAAGACTGAAAAAAAGGTAAAATCTAGGCGTGGTTCAATTAGAAATAGCCAAATAATAAATTACCGGCGCACCACCCAAGGCGTGACCAGTTACATGTTTCCCAAGAGAAATTTTTAGCTATTTTCGGTGTCCATAACCCCATTCTCTCCCAAGCCTTATGTTTATAATGTGACATCCTCCCAAATGAACTGCTGCCCATTAATGTCTTGTCAGCTTATATTATATTATTTTTGAACCTGTTTCCCTTTAACGTTATTGAGTAATAAGTAACATTGAATGGTCTTTGTTTAAACTTAACGTCAAATTATACAAAATTCATAACTACAGTTTGACTGTAATGAGTTCGTTGATGTTGACATTTATACGTTTTTAAATTTTATCTTTTTTGTTTAAGTAAGTTGTATATTTTATTACAATATGAGTATTTTTAGCTTGTTGTTGTGGCTATATCTTCTAAACACCTAGTAGGTGCGACTTGTAGTAGATTCTATATTCTATTACTAAGTTTTAAGTATGATAAAGTTCACAGAACTAAGATTATAATTTCTTTTCTTCCTACGCGATATTGAGACACTGTGTTTTGTTTCGGGAAAACTTAACTTTAGACTTTGTGGAATACCATTATGTATATATGGTTTGGTCAGAAATCAGACCAGATCATATAGAGGCAAACACATACATACACCTCTACACATATGTATAAATGTGTGTGTTAGTTTTTTTTTTCATAATTAAGCGTAGTGTAAAATGCGTGAGTAATTCTTTCCAATAGTATTTCTACGGAAAACTAACTGTATATCTCACGCCTATGTTTTTATATTCTTAATACTGGTATAGAATTTCCTAGGTTCAAAGTTGACAGTGAGACATCGTCTAACTCCACCAGTTAAAGTCAATATTTCGGATATAGACAAAATGGAAATTGAAATGTCAATTCACTTTTGCTACCTTGCTATACAATCAAATTATAGCCATTGTAAATAAAATAGACACAGTGGAGTTGTACAAATATTTTGGACTAATTAAATATGAGTATAGATCTAAACGACATACCATATATCGCTGTTGTAAGAAGGATTTTCGTACCACATTTTTTGTTCTAGCTAACACTTATTAAAGGATGAATTGTATCTTGTATCAAAAAATCGTTACGAAGTAACTAATACCCATTTTTATGTTTTTTAAAGTGTTAATCCACACTGAGGATAGAAAAAATACTTAAAGAAACAGAATTACTGAGCCATGTAGAACGCATGGCTCAGTAGTGAGAGCGCCTGCACGGTTCGCAGGAGGGCGCGGGTTCGAGTCCCGCTGCGTTCAAATTTTTATATATTTTCTTTAAGTATTTTAACTAATACCCAGTCATACTTACAAATAATAACTATAGTCAGTGCCGTCTTGGCACAGTGGCGCAGCGTCTACCTGTAAACACGACGGTTCGTGGTTGCGGCGTTGAGTTCCTCCACTTACTTGCAAACTTTCGAAAAGTAGAAAGTGGGAGACAGAGTGTCGTACTCTGTGCGCGGGATAAAGCGTACAGATAAAAAAATCATGATTCATTATGCAAACAAATAAATATAGTATCATTATAATATAGTATATACAAATACAGCAATACAGCAATAAAAATTATTAAATAGAACAAAAAAACATACACACGTCCTATGCAGATGCTAATGCGCATAAAGTGTACAAATGAATCATAAATCTTTGATTCATACATTTTAGAACATATGTAGGTATTTTAATTCTACCCGCATAATATTCTAGACATGTCACGACTTTGCTGAGACGCTATTTAATATACATTAAATACAATAATTTACTATATAATTATTACAAGTGTACATAAAGTTATAATTGATATTACAATAATATCTACCGTTAATAAAATTATCCAGCAATATGCCAGGTAATATCGCCGTTTACGAGTATGTCGTTGTAAGTACTAATGATTTTTATCGTAATTTGTAATATGGGGTATATTAGGATTTAAGAAGTACGAAAGTATAAAAATTAAATAGAAAAAATTAAGGTTATTTAGTTTATTAGTAGGATTTATCCCCTCCATTCATCCTTAAAATCTGCATTGTTAGTTGTAAAATAAAAAATATGTTTCCCTATAGTAACTAGGTAACCTACAACTAGTGGGAGATATTAAGCATACGTAGTTTTGATGTAAATGATGTAAATGATTATATATTTATTTAGCAATATTTTTAGCCGTCGTGGCGCAGAGACGCAGCGCAACGCGACGATTTGTAGGTTTGATTCCCACTTGGAGAAGATGGACTTTTTCATTCCAATTTTCTTCGCTCTTGCAACAAGACAAACGCGGCGTTGAGTTTCGCCACTTAACACACAATGCCTACAGACCAGAACCAGCGGAGAATAGAGGGTCTTAACACTTGGTTCCTGTGGTTACTGCAGTTTCCTCTGATAATCCTGCTATAAACAGGATAAAGCGTGAAGCTAGAAAAAAAATGTGCTTACGTAATTAAATTTTACTTTAAATATTAAAAATAACTAAATTGCTTCTCATTATATCCCGCATGTATGTACCAGAGTAGGTAGGTGAAATATAAGATCTTCGTATCCACATTTCATGCAATCTTCAAGACATTGCGTGTTGAGTTTTTTAACACAATCCTACATTCTGTCTTACCATAGCGAGAAAATAGAAAAATTCATAGAAATATTTTCATATAAATTATTATTTATCCCACAAATTAGCCTACACTGAGACTAACTTCTTCTTTACCCGATATGTTAAACAATACAACAACATAATTAAGTGCATACAAATTACGAAATCAATGCATAACAAATTTAATTGACAAATATGGGAATCATGAATAAAATACTTTACATACAATAGACGAGTTGGCGTTTATTTAATATTTAAATACATGACAAACATATTATAGGTACTACACGGATGGTATTTACAACTTAATAGGAAAATCTTAGTTTATTTTTGTTTTCCCCGGTCTAGTAAAAATACAAAATGCGGAGCTAACCGCCACTCTACACTCAGGTAGCTAACGGAGTTATGGGAATATATTTTCAATAATTTACTTTTAAACTAAGAGAGTAATATTTCAAAAAATCTAATGAAATATACCGGTACAGCAGGAAATACTATCTATACTTAAATAAAATAAAGTATGAGTAGATACATATTTCCTGCTAAATAACAAGAAATGAGTTGTCGAGTGGAAGCTATAATAATCCTCAAATGTATTTTTTCCAACACAAACAAAAACCGTCATCAAGAAGTCACGAAGCGTACGCAACGCAATACACTGAACCTTCCTAGAACTATAACCGTTTAAAGCACGACTACTATTCTACAGTTTACTAGAAACACTTTAAAGTCATGTAATTTCATGAACGATACTCATTTACTGGGTTTATCACGTTTATCTTAAACGGTGATTTCATCTATACTTGGTCTGGCAATCTATAATTGTTAGCATAAAAATAATATTATAATAATGTATTACGTGAGCTTTTTATCAAGCTGCGAGTACAAGTGGCTTATAGGTATGTGTTAATTTAAAAATATTAATTAAAAACTACATAAGTCCATATAAAATACTGATTTCATGTGTAAAATGTATTTACAATATAACTGTAAGTTCGCTTGAGTTCAGTATTTTAAGTTTTGTTACAAACAATATTACCTTTGCTAAAACTGTATAAAATATGAACATTAGAATATCTCCAATATATACTTAACAACAATAAAGCTCGTATTTTATAAGCTTTTTGTCTAAGCTGCTTAATTAACTTATTAACTAACCTTCTTTACTTAAATAAAAATGACATTCCTTTATTTTAGCTTCCAATCTAATTTTAAATTAACAAAAATAAAATAAAAACAAAAATTAATCCAAAAACATTCCATGTAAGTACAAGTATGTGAGCATTCGCGAGTGTACACCGAGCTTTACTGTACTCTGAGACCGCGGCGCCTTTGATCCCAGATAGCGTCTAGCGATTCCTATGAAGTCCACAGTATGACGAGCTCGTTCGCATTAACACTGAACGTCTATTTAGAACTTGAACGATCTACTTATACTTGACCTCGTATGGAATAAAGGCTTTGAGGTTTACATGAGGGGAGTACTTCTGCGTCGTGTGTTGGATTTTTTAATATTATTTTTTTATGTCGGTCCATATGTGACAGAGTAATTTTCTTTGCAACTTCGCTGACTGCATCTTGGTTTATTTATAACTTAAGTTAACATAACAGTCTCATACTACAATTACATATATTTTCTACAGATCTATATTAAAAAAATTAAAAAAGCATTTAGATTTGTTATGAAATAAATTACATTCGTACTTAAACAAAAATTTAGTTTGATAAAGGTTTTGGATTTATAGTGGACGAGATGGAAGTTCAAATATATTGAAAATTGTAATTAAAAATATACCATCAATTTTCATAGATATTTGAGTGTAGATTATTAGCACTTTATTCTTTCATAATATATACTTCCAACAACAGAAACTGCCCTTTATTAAAAAAAACATACAGGATTATGTTTCTTATATTTTTACCGTTAACTTTACCTTACTTCACTTTTACACGGTTAATGAGGTAGCCAATTCAAGATTACTGACATTTTTATCTAATGATGAACTTGAACGTATGTAACCAAGTGCGCATCATTTGCAACGTCAATTTAAAAGCAATATATATCTATTACAAAGATAAATTATTGATGATTCTGACTCATTTCCTTTACTCGTCAATATAAATAAGCCTTTTAATATGTTTGCTGTGTTGGAAGTAATATCTGACTAAGTGATTGAATAAGAAATTTTCTTACGTATTTTTAAAAATATGTATGTGTAAGTATGTATGTCAATCTCATATTCAATTCTAATTGCAAATATTTAAAATTTACAAATATACATATGTTCTCAAGTGATTCACACAATGAATATTGTAACAATTTTCCATTTGGTGGTTGTTTATGACTATAATATGTATCAAAAATCATTTTTTAAAATATTGTGAAATTTTACAACCTCTTATACTGTAAACCAGTACTTCCAGTTTTCTCATGATTAAGGTGGAAGGTAGGTCACGAAGCTCTTTGTTACCTACTAATTCAATCAAGAGTTTAGGCACGTTAGATCTCATTTTCTATCCATTGAGACAGATTCAGAGTGTCAAGTAGTATTACAAAATATAATATTAATTCACGTTGAGGACCGTCGTGGCGCAGAGGCGCAACGTCTGCCTGTAACGCGACTAACACGACGGTTTCTGGGTTCGATCCCCAGTCGGAGAAGATGGATTTTTCTATTTCCATTTTCTTCGCTCTGGCATCTAAGGCAAAGCGCGGCGTTGAGTTCCGCCACTCAACACGCAATGTCTCGAAAAAAACGGCGGAAAGTGGGGACGGAGTAAGCAGGGACTAAGTAACGGAGTGTCTTAACACTAGGTTCTTATGGTTCCTGCAGTTCCCTCTGCCTACCCTGCCATGTGCGGGATAAAGCGTGAAGCTAAAAAAAAAAAAAAAAAAAAAAAAAAAAAAAAAAAAAAAAATTAATTCACAAAATGAAGACAATGTTTATAATTTAGATAGAAATATTTATGCTAATAAAAATTTTACTAATTAGGAGCATTCAAAGACTTTTACATGTGTGTGTGTGCGTGTGTGTATGTGTGTATGTATGTGTTTGTGTATGTTCCAAAGATCAAGATCATAGACTGAATAAACAAAAACGTGAAACAAAACAACAATAAATCACCATCGGAGTGCACTAGAGGTACATATGTATGAACACGTCGTACGTCGTATATTTAAACTTAATTTACTGAACAAATTTATTATGTACTGTTAAAATATTTACATAATTCTTAGTACTCACATTAAATGAGAATACTTCTAATAGTGGTTCAGGGACTCGCCTTTTCTTCTAAATACGCAATTTGAAACTAAATAAGCTAAACTCTATCTGCCAACTTTAAAATATTATATGAAATATATTTTAACAAATTACTTTTCGAATTAAAACAAATTACGAATCAGTAACATATTACAATGGGAACGCGCATACCGCGACGTATGGCGGTGTTTACCAAGCAGTCATGTTAATGGGTGTACTCTAGTACCTTCATAGCGTAGTGCCAAAAAGATAATTTCAAATGTAACGGTTAACTGACATGTTTTAAGTTTTCAACACAAGTAGTTAGAGTGTGCATGAATGGCACGTTGGCTGTGAATTGTTATGACAAGATAAGTGAAATAATAAGTATAGTAATCAAGATAACTTTTTATATATATTAAAATAATAATACACAGATAGCTCATATTTTTATTGCTTTTTTATGTTATATATTCGCTTATTATTTAATGTATATCTGTATCTTTATTCGGTTTTTTATCTATATTTATCTGGTTCTTTAAAAAATAACAAATTGTCACTTGTACTATCAAAATATTGTGTTAAAATTTGCACTAAAATTTGTGTTTAATAAGATTGAAAGTATAAATAATAATATGTAAAGATATATAAAGTCTAATATTCTTATTTTATTCTTAACCTTCCTTTACCTTTACTAAGTGACGTTGATATAACCATGTCTATGAAAAAGATTCGACTTATTCTTATAGTATCACACAAACAAAAAAATTAATTGTTAACGAATCAAAGCTCAGAAGATAATTAAAGACTAACGGCAACTTCAAAACGGGATCTGATACGTTTGATGAAGGAAAAGTTATTGAATTTGATTGTAAAATGTAATGCAATAAAACTCATCGCTTATCATCGGCAGCTTCTGCTTCGTTAGGCGTTCTAATACAACGATTAATGGTGTAACTTTAGTTTACTGCTACCTGTCGTTCTTATTAATGAAATAGAATTCTGTAGAGATTCCAAAGTATAATGTAAAAGCTAATTTACTAAAACAAATTGCCGCGTTAAGTTCCGTCATTCAACACGCACAACAACGCTTGAAAAATGTCAAAGAAGTATGGGTAAGAGTACTGTTACGTTAAGAGTTTTATACCTTTTCTTACATATTTCTCTTTTATTAGTATGGAAAAACACTTTAAAAGCTTTTTAAAATAAGCATTTCATCTAAATCAAAACCAATAATCATAAGATTTTAGCGATATAAATATATGACATCAGCATAGGTAATATTTAAAAGTACTTCACAAAATAGAAACTTCTCTCACGACGTCCTTAATTTGTTACCACAAGCTTAGAAATATAATATAATAGTTTATATTATCAACGATACACGTGACATTGCGTGGACTTTAGTAATCGATATCTCGTAGCGTTAATCAACAATCGATACAAATCGATGTATTAAATTATAGGGTGAACCTATTAACAGGTTGATTAATCAAGATCCAAGCAATCGATTAATAGATTTCAAAATCGATAATAACTTGCCGAAAGGGAATAGCATTGAATTACAACACAAGGTGATAAAATAACTACAAGAGCATCTCGATATTTCCCGCTATTTATATCCTTAACCTCAATTTACTCGCAATAAACATCGTAAAGACGTAATTTGTCTACGTTGGGCGATGCATATCGATCTGTCAGAATCGAGCGATGGAGATCGTTATCTTACTTTTGTATCGATTATCCGATTATATGTTTCAGTTTGACCGCTGAATCGCAAGCGCAATATTCCTATGCATAAGACCAGTGCATTGTTTATTCATATAGAATATTAATATTGGTGTCAGTTTAGCTTTGAATACCGATTAAAATATTTACATCCCGTACTGGGTAATCATTGAATAGTTAAACGTTTGCCTTTTAATACTAGATACATATATACATAGGATTAATTGTAGTAATTAGTTATAATTTGACGCCATTATGGTAAAAATTAACATATTCAATTACACGCTCTCCATAGCAATGTTATTTCTAGCAGATCTTCCTATAAATGTTTTAAATGCATATGCCAGGCAATAAAGCGTTAAACGGTTTCTGTAATTAAAATGATTAAGAAGCACGCTCGATAGTTTTAAATTTTCTAAATCCCAATTTATCTAACACATCAATTAATAAGTCTTACTAAAACCAACCTACTAAAAATAGGAATTTCATTATTTCAAACGTATACTCCAAAATAGAACGTCAAAGAAACGCTTCATCGCGGTCGTCTTATTAGTCGATATGTCATCGTGTAGCAAAAACAAAGTGCAATCAAAATGTATGGACATATCCAAATATTTCAAGAATCTTTTTGGATTAAAATATTAAAACACTATTTAATAATAAATTTCTTACCTTGTAGATACCCAATTTAATATATATTCACAAATAAACACATTATAATAATTTCGTAATTAAATATCTTCATAATTAAATATATTCATTAAATATCTTTCGTAATTAAATATATTCATTAAATATCTTATTTTGATATCGATATTAATATATATTTCCATGAAGATCAAAAGGCGTAATAAACACTACTAGAAATATTAGAATGACAACTTGGAAACTGTATACCAAAGTAGTCCCGTTAAATTATCCCAAATGAACTCTCAACAGAGGTGTACATCAAAGAACTGAGTTCACAGAAATGGCCAACTTAGTAATTAGTTACAAAGAATAATTAATTAATGACAGATTAAGACCGACTGTGCACTTTAAATAATTTATCTCCAAAAATATTTAAGAACTTGAATGAAAGGAAAATTATTTACGGGCTGAAGTTTTTTTCTTTTTTTTTATGCTGTCATAGCAATAAGGTGCTTACCACACTAGACCTGTATCTTATGTCATTAGATTAAAACAAATCTAACAAATAAGTTGTTGACAGAAAATAAAAAAATATAGTCAGCCTTAAAATCATATATACTACTGGGCTCAACTGAAAATGTATATTAATTAAAGAGGACTCTTGATAGCAATTTATTAAATGGTTACGATTTATATTAAAAAATAGCGGAAATAAATAGCTGGTTAGTAAGAGAGCAGCGCTGCGGCTGAAACGAAATATTAAATTAAATAACATATGACAAGATGGATATAATTGAAAATATAAAAATATAAATATTTTTTGTCGTTATCTTAAAAATTTTAATATCAATAAAATGACTTTGACGAAAATGTGTGTATCAAAAATTTTAAATAATTCTCTTAATTAAACGTGCGCTTTTATTAAATCATGGAGACGTAGTTGAGATGTACTTTCCTCTATCATTCTTAAGAATAGTTAACGATTGTCCATTAGAAGAACTGTCCTTATTAATAATAGTCGAATAAGTCATAACTCTTTTCTACGACAGCTACCAGCAGCTTTATCACTTGGATTGTAAATGAAAAGCACTAACTGTCATTGATTTACTTTAAGATACCGAACCGATACTAGCCGTACTACAGAACATACGGTAAGCAGTGAATGCAGATTGCAAAAAACAGGTCGAGAATCACGGAGATATTTTCAATGATACGCTACGTCAACTGTTTCTATCATCATTTCTTAACAAATTTAAAGTTAAAGTCCTTAAATTTTGTTATGTTAATTTAGACTTTATAAAGGAGAGAATAGGGATGATGATATGAAACTTTTAGGATCTAATTGTATATGTATATTTGTAATCTTGTATTGAATATCAGGATGATGCGAGAAAAGCGTACTCATCAGATAAGTAGACAGGATCTAGCGGCAGATATGTTCGAGCTGCCTTTCAATTCTGTTTATATGTTTGTATAACGCCGACTCTCTTTACAAGATGCAAAGAATATTTACATTTTCTTACGATAACTAATCGCTGTGTAACACGATGATAATATATATTACAGAGCCAGTTACCATATTTATATATATTTAAGTATATATAAATTAACTAGCAGTGCCAAAAGCAATGGTAAAAGCCCAATTTACTGTACATATTTTGAAATTGGTTTATGGTAGTTTTGTACGTTTCCTTGTAATATTTTTAAAGGTCGGACCAATATCATCCTTTGATATTTATAATGGAGAGAGTCGCTTAGGAGAAATTACTTTTACCACTACATGATATATGTAAGCTATTTTTTGTATTACTCTAATAGTATTATATTACTCTTTTAGTAGTGTCTTTTTTTTAGCTTCACGTTTTTATAGCAGAGTAGGCAGAGGGAAATGCAGGAGCCGTAGGAACCTAGTGTTAAGACACTCCGTTGCTTAGTCCCTGCTTTCTCCGGTCCCGCTTTTCACCTTTTTCGAGGCATTGCGTGTTGAGTGGCGACACTCAACGCCGCAATAGTGTCTTATAATAGTATTAAAAAAATCAGTACAAATATAAATTTCTATATATTAATCCAAAATCCATGATTATTAAACTAAGGCTACATCTCTTTAACAATAGCTAAAATGACTAAGATAAAGCTATAATTTACAACCCAAATTACTCCTGACCGACAGTCAGACGATTGAGACGCCATTTCACTGTATGATACGCATCATCACAAGCACATTGGGCGCAGGGAGATAACAAAGATTGTCATTTGGCGTGTTCCCAACTAAATGAGTCAGGGCTGCACAACAATAGTGTGACGCACTCATCTTCCTTGTTTATATTATAGACCGCTAGTTTATGATTCAACAAGTGTCAGCTTTACGTTTGTAAATAAACATCTTAAGTGTAAACACGTGGGATATGCATATCCTTGGAATAGTTAGCGTGAACGGAATTGATGATTGAAATGAGATATTTTAAGGATATTTTGGTTCTAACAATGGGGTTAAGCGTTTATGATTTTACTGTTCCAATATCAGGTAAAATTTAATGGTAATAGGTATATGAATATTATATATTTTCGAATGTTTTTTTGGTATTACATATATCCATTACTTTTAGGAGATATTAAAAGCGATACCTTCTACTATAAGTAGTGTAGAAACAGACACACACTCTACTTTCCACGATTATTATTTATGTTATGCGTTACATAACTTTTGGTAACAAGACGAACATGTACAGTTACATCATAATGGTACCGTAGATTAAATTAAAGTTTTGACTAAATTAAAAAGAAATTAGGCTTGCCATTTTTTTTTCACCAACTCATGATTTGGTTTCAGAGCCAGCTAATATTTTTAAGCTGATATTAGCACTGAGTCATATTGAAATCATGTTTAATAATTTCGTGGGTGTTAATATCGCATAATATTACTCATTTGGATCATTGTAACTACCTTTGACTTTAAGTACCTATAAACGTTCCTTTTACGAAACACATAACATAATTTCCGAGACGAATTAATTTTAATTTAATATCAAAACTGAGCGTATTTTATAATATAATTTTCGTAATTGCTTTTGCTTACATTTTTTCTTTTAAAATATCATCAAAATAATTTTCGAAAAATATGATATTTGCATCGGCACGACACTAAAATTGCTGGACAAACAACCAGTGCTTAACCCGCACGATCAGAAAGCATTTATTTATTTATATTTTATTTACCTCCGAGCATTATGCGCCTGCGCTTAATGTTCTCCCTTAAAAGGAAACGAAAATGTTGAAGTAAATCGCCAAGTAAATTGGTATTTTACAGCACGAAGTTTCGTTTGGCATACCCTTGTTAGGTATTCTGCAGTGGTAACAGCTTGGGTTTTAGTTCTAAAGGAAACCTTATATACATGAAGGATATAGTATAAAAAATATTAGCACATAGAAACTAAAGAGGTTA
Organism: Dione vanillae; assembly: GCA_037178615.1. Classification (NCBI taxonomy): domain Eukaryota; kingdom Metazoa; phylum Arthropoda; class Insecta; order Lepidoptera; family Nymphalidae; genus Dione; species Dione vanillae. Next base: position 1,721,885 of record JAZFAU010000127.1, read on the forward strand.
CAAGAGGGCGGTACGAAAATTAAATGTCAAACGAGATGACAGTCGTTACAGAGACATCTAGTGATCGTGGCGGCGATTGCACGTTCAAAATCACACGGCTATGTTCCTTAATTAACGGCTTGAAATGTAATGCAGAGGAATATCTACCGCCATTATCTACTAGAAACGATGCTAACTTATATATTGTAAAGGAGAACAACTCGCTATATTTGGATTAAATAGATATGATCATTTTTGGAAAATGACTTAGAAAATACAAGGAACATTTTTATTATAACATTGGGATATATTATTGGTGTATTGCTTGCAGTCTTTTAATTTTATATTTTTTTTTTAATTTTACAGTTTAAGAATAGTTAGTAAGAGCATCTGCCTGACAGTTTGTAGGTAAGAAATGATTAAATTAGTAGCAGCTCTATGTCGACATTACCTCAAACTTGCACTTCATATAAGAATATATATTGTGTTTAGTAATTTCAAATGTACTTTTTTTTTCATACAAGTTGTATACGGTTACGTTGTGTATACGATTTTAACTATTAGACAAAGTGATTCGAAACGGATAATTGAAATTAATATATTCCAAAATAGTTCCGCGAACATCAAATATTTGTAACGTAATGTAATATAAAATTTGCAAAGCACTTAACTGAAAAACGAGCAAAGCAGCGTGCGTGTGGTTGTATTAAAGTTAAAAATGTATCAACAAAACATGAACTTCTTTAACATTTGGAACCAATAAATAGTTTTAAATAGATATTTTGTTTGTACACTGAGAAGTTATTGATACTCGAAAACCAAATATGCGGCAGTATTGTGATGCTCTCACGTTCGGTTAAGCCAATGTGGTAAAATTATTGTTCAACAATGCTAGTTCCACATTTTATACACTATTATTGTTATTTCCATATACATTTTAGTTTAATATTGAATTTATATAAATTTCAATTAAGAGGACCGTCGTAGCGCAGAGACGTAACACCTGCCTATAAACGAGACAGATCGTGCGTTCGATTCTCACTCTGGAAAAACAACCTCTTTCATTGTCATTTTCTTAGCTCTGACATCTGGGCAAGCGCGACGTTGACGCCCCTCAAAACACAATGTCTCAAGAGAAGACGGAAAGCAGGAACCAAGTATCTTAGTGTTATACTCCTATCTTTCCTGCGGTTTTCACTGCCTACCTTTCTATGCTCAAAAAATTAAAAAAAAATCAATATTGTGGATGTAAAATCAAACAACTTAAATATAAAAAGAATTTTTGTTCTGTAATAAATTGATTATCAAGTATATATTTTTAAAATCATACAGTAAATATTTCGAATTTACTTTCTTTGTTAACAATACACATACCTCGAAAGGAAAAATCAGAACCCTTTTAGGATCACTTTCTCATTTGTCAGTTTATTTGTGTTTGTGTCAGGTAAAAATAATTGTTTGAAGCTTTTTTACGAATCTGATATTAACATCAAATATAAACATAGTGAACGCAATCAAATGATCTTATTTGGATTCCAGTTTTATCATTTGGTATATGCTATCAAAATTTATTTTAAAAAGTTTCTTTTTCATCCCTAATTCAGAACAAAACTCTTGAGAACAAATATTCTAACAAACATAAATTTGAATTTAAATTTTTGTATTAACTCAATGCTTTACACTGAAATAGCTTGAAGTATTACAGAGAACTACACAAGCAATTGTTGCAATGATATTTCAATACAATTGTCTCTTAGGTTTCGATACATAATAATTTACAGGCGAATCGAATGCAAAATAATGGGCGCAGTGTAACGGCATATGCAGGAAGCTAATCCCGCACTACAACTTGTACTTATACTTGTACTTGTAGATATGTACCTAATACTGAACCGACAATTTTGTAAACACTGTTTCATTTCTTATCATTAGTCTCGCTTCTGTTAGTAAGTTATGTTCAACAATCATATGAGCATTACCTACTATCATAGATATAGGATAAGATTCCTTTGGTAATTTGGCACGTGTGGTAAATTTTCTCAGATCTTTTATTTATAAATATAAAAAAATATATTGATAAACTGTAAACGTGGTAGTGGTTGGGTTCAATTTTCACTAAGAGAAGGTGACTTTTGTCATTTCTATTTTGGTCTCTCTGATAACTATGCAAGCCCGGCGTTGAATTGCCACCTTTGCCACTTTTGCCACAATTGCCAGTCAATGCGCAATAACTCGAAAAGGCGGAAAGCAGGAAATGGAGTGTCTTAACACTAGTTGCCCAAGGTTTCGGCCGTTCCCTCTATACCCTTACCCTATACCCTACAATAATCCTATACCCTACAATAAGCGGGATAAAGCGTCAAATAAAAAAAAGTAATGAAATAAAAGGACTGAACTACGATTTAAAATTAGCTTTACCAGCAGTATACATATGCAATGTTATATTTATTCAGAATACGCTTTGTCAATAATAAATGGTTACATAACAAATAATTGAGAACGGATCACTTTCTGCCGACTCTACTCAATACGGAATACAACGTGAAGCTAAAAATAACAAATCTATGAAAATAAATCAACGTATAACAGTTTATCTACAATATATACGTGGCTCCGACAAAATCTTAGACACTATAAAGTAATCGCTTTGTATGTGTTTAACAATCGTTACTATATTCTCTGACCCGTCGGTCAACGATAGTGAATGACAGGATTTACCTAATGCCTTGTGCTTTATATTGTTCGTGTCAAAGTTCAAAAGGTCGGTTCTAACTTAACTTGGCCGGGCTTGGCTTACTTGATCTAAGATATCTTTTAGCCAGAATGGGCTATAAATACTTATTACACCTACTGTGGCTTCCAAGGGAAATTGATTTGAATTTACAGTAAGGCTTATTGTATGTATAATATTGTATACTTTATTAGATACAAATATGATAACAGTAAGTCAAATTTTCTAATTTAAATTTTTGACTATATTTAAAACTACTGTGTACGTAAAGTTACTGTACTTTTTATCAATTAATAATGTACGTAAAAGTAAGCTGTATTATAATGCTGTAATTTAAGAAGTATGTATATAAATTGGTTTATTATTTCTCTTTAATTTAAAACAATGTACGGCCAAAAAATGTAAAAGAGTTCTAAATTTATTATTGCAAATGTGTTTCCACGCTAAAAGTTAGAAAATCCTTTTATTAGATATTGTGTATATTATTCGTATTGTTTTTAATTGATTTTTTATTAAAACGAAGCTTTGAAAGTTTTTTAGGGTTGAGAGGAGCAGGTTCAAATTCCACAGGTTTCAAATTTTATTATGATTTCTAAAAATAAATAAATAATCTCACATATAACCAATATCTAACTATAAACTACATTGAATAAGTAAAAACTTTATACCTCAAAGGTAATATATTAACTATCGCAGAGCGCATGAATAAATCATGAATAACCAAGCAGTCTTGCAGCCTCTTACGATTAACTTCTGACATATTAAAAGCGCATTTTATCGTTTTGTCCGTCAGAATGACCGATTGGCAAATGAAGAATCATTGCTTCTTAACGTGTCCTTTAGCTTGTATGCTTTTAAAACAAACTTCATATAAAATTATATTTTATGAAGACAATAAAATATGTATAATGAATTGAAATTGCGACTTCGATTCTTGCTCTAGGGAGAACATTTTTCGCTGTGGTGGACAAAGTTAATTTCCACTAATCAAGACGCAGTATCTAAAATTTGATGATAAAACGGAGAACGGAGAGTTCTAACATAAGCTTCATTCTACTAACTCTTCTGTGCGAGAAAAAGACAAAAAAATAATAAGAAATTTGTCGTGTTGTCATTAAGTAAAGGTTAAAATATTACATTCGTTATTGTAAAATATTTGTATGTAATTTAGTGGCTAAATTAAGATTGTTAGAATTGAACTCATAACACTAAATAAACTAAAACAAAACTATAGGTAGTTAGCTAAGTGTATATAAAAACATACCCCCAGGAAGGCATCTGTTAAGCGTTAATCTCTCTTCCACTTATACAACAACTTTGTACAGGTTCACTGTCACTTGAAGATAAGTTAGCTGATTTTGAAATGTGCTACCAATGATTATTGCAGATAGTGCTTCAGGCTCATATAATAGACGGTACTTATACCACCATCAGGTCTAACCTACCGCCGTCTTCAAAGTCACTAAAGGACGTTCTAATTGCTATAATTACGCCATGAAAAATTCTTCATAATTATTAGTAACAAGTATTCTTATATGGAAAAGGTGTCTTGAATTGTATTCGTTTTAAATATTAATTGAATCGTTAAATATCTTGATTGTTTATTGATTTTATGTGATATAAGATAATGGGGTTGTAAATAATTTTGTAAACAAAATATACCAGTTTTATTTCACAACACGCTCTAGCTTTACAATTACTTAATGGCTATATGGCTTCTATAAATTTTAATTTATTAGTATACTAATACTTAGTAGTTTTATTCTATATGCGTAAATTGAAAGTAAATTTTACATTGTTGCTAGTAGTTAAATCAAATATGGTTTAACACCATTTAGTAGTAACAATTTAAACCAACTGACGTAAATACTATACTTACGTAAAGTTTAATGTTATTTAAGCACTAACTTTGCATCTCTGAGCATTTTTTTAGCTTCACGCTTTATCCCCCATATTGCAGGGTAGGCAGAGGGAACTGCAGGAACTATATGAACCTAATGTTAAGACACTCCGTTGCTTAGTCCCTGGTTTCTCCGTCCCCGCATTCCGCCTTTTTCGAGGCATTGCGTGTTGAGTGGCGGAACTCAACGCCGCGCTTTACCTAGTTTCCAGAGCAAATAAAATGGAAATAGAAAAATCCATCTTCCCCGGGTGGGAATCGAACCCTCAAACCGTCGCGATTACAGGCAGACGCTCACGCCTCTGCGCCACGACGGTCCTCAATATACTTATCCTATAGATACTTTTTTTATAATTTTTACCAAATTGAATGTACACCTTAGGATGTTTCCTTAGGGAAATTACAAACACAAACAGTGGTTATTAGTGTTCAAAGGCTGCAATAAAACAATTTGGTACAACCTGTTGTAGATGTTTATCGTTTCGCATAAATCTTGCAAACCAAATCGTTCTCATTTCACACCAAATAAGCTACATACTGTTTTGCATCGCTACTGCAATTAGACATGGTAATCGAGAACTGATGCACGCATCGCTCTGCTAACCAAAAGCGATAAGAATTAACTTAGATGAGAGAATAGGTATATAGGAACTTTTTTATGTAATAATAATTACTTTTTTCTTGTTTCTTAAACTAAATTTAACATTTCTTTAATCTAACAATAAGAGGCCAATTTCAAATCGGTTAAAAAAATAAAATTTCTTTTCAAGTAATTTTACCAGTCCAAATAATATACATATACGCAGGCATCTTTGCAGAATTAGCAGAACTAACACTCTATATTTCACATTCCATCCGAATTTTAGACAAGGCAATTTGAATTGTCGAAATCAACACCGATTTTTTCAGAGTGAAAAAAATATATTTTCCCCAGAGGTATCACACATGTAATCCTTTAATTGTACTCTTGCTAATAAACATCTCATAGCTAAAGTATTGCCTTTTGATGACTGTGTGCGCATGTTTTTTTAATTAATGTAACATACTAAGTACTACTTATATCTCTTTAACTACTTTTTTCTTTACCTAAGTAAGTTATTGTTTGTTTTAGAAAAAAAAATTACAAAATAAATAAATTACACTATTACATTAAATGTAGGATACACATATATATGTATATATAATCTAACCTTGAATATACCTCAACCCAATCCCATCACGTACATACATAATAGCCGCTGACAACATCGATGAGAATCTCTCATCAATATCAATATATAATATAAATTGAAAGGCGATTGCCACAAAGCTGGTATATAATAAAGCTATTTAATTGATATACTATCTAGGCTAGGTGTATCTGCGCCTGGGATCGTAAAGCTTATAATTCTGCCTTCAAAAGTTAAAATATGTCCGTCAATATGCAAATAAGATTGTAATTATGTGGTAGCCTCCATATTAAATTGTAAGCGCGGTTGCCAACAAATTGATAAGCCTCATGCATAAAGATAAAGCAGCCGCCGGAAACTTTCTTTGTCATGAACGCACCTTACGTTGAGGTCTGCCTACGGCAAGTTTGCAGTCTGTTTTATATCAAGCGTATTTTCTTTTTCGCACAAATGTTCATATATATCGAAAACTTTATATAATTAATTATTTCTTTTTCTCATTTTAATGAAGAATGAAGCGTTGTTTTTTAATCTATGACAAATATGTTAGCTATTCCACAATATGACTTATTAACATTTGAACACAATGTAATTAAATGACACAATGATTGTTATCTTAAGAAATGTACGCTCTGGATAATTGTTAAAAATGTAATGAAAAAATATTCTATTCGTTAAATAGTATCGTTAATTGGAATTCTTCGCATGTCTATTTTATGTTTTGTCGTCTTGTTCTCTGTTTACAATGCAATATAGAGCGAGTACCTAGTTGTTATGCGTAATTTTTACTTGATTATTTTAATTATGGTTAAAACAACGACTATGGTGAAAATAATGTTTTTTAATGGCAAATAGTATAGAAATATTAGGATTTAAAAAAATATTTGATAAATATGACGAATAAAAAACAAAAAACTCCACCTATAACAAATATTAAACGCAACGGTTTGTTGCTTCGATTCCCACTCGGGGAAGATGATTTTTTCTATTTCCATTTTCTTCGCTCAGGAAACTAGGCAAAAACGCGGTGTTGAATTCCGCCACTCAACACGCAATGTCTCGAAAAAGTCGGAAAGCGGGGACGAAGAAAGCATGGACTAAGCAACGAAGTGTCTTAATACTAGGTTCATATGGTTACTGGTTTCCTCTGCAATATGCGAGATAAAGCGTGAAGCTATAAAAAAATAATTACAACAAATATATAATCGATCATACATTTTCGATACAAAATTAGATTTAATTATTAATTTAAAACGAATACCTAAAATTAACATAATTTTAGGTATAATTTTTTAAGAGATAATTGATTATTAAGTATTTTTAAAAAGTTGTTATATACCACTTTGTAGGTTAACTATTAATATTATCTAATAAAATAGAAATGTTAAATAAACGTCTCTAAACGTATCCTCGATTACTCAAGCAGGGCAGGTGCGTCGGCGCAAGTAACATTGACTTTTCTGCATTTAAAATTACACACTACATTATATATACACATTTATCTCAAAAACAACCTTATTTTTACATTTGTAAAGTATAATTTCAATTACAGAGCCATAACTACATATATATTTATATATATATATTTGTATAGCCAAGAGCACATATATTTGCGACGACTACCGGCTAGATGCGTGAAGAATATCAAACCAGGCTTCATATAATTAACCACTAAACAGTTGGAACATCGCTGCATCGCATCCTGTCGTATCATGTGAATATTTTATTAAGATTGTTATCGGGTTTACAAATACGTAGACAGTTTGCTAACGTAGTAAGTTAATGCTGCGCTTAACGGGCCCCGAGTGGATGTACGGTACTGTAATAAATAAGATTACTTAGGAAAGTTTTATTTTTAGTTCAAGCTGGCTAGAAATATTTTACTATTAGCTTATGTAAGTTATTTTTATTGAAACCGTTGTTGTGCTGTGGTGTAATCCTTGACGTTAGTAACATTGATTTCGGGATGGATTCACAAAAAGATAAAAATAAATATTGTTTTTATTTTATTTTCTTTGTAAAATGAATAATTGAGATTTAAACTAATTAACGCAGGCTTTAAAATGAGGTGCATAATATGCACTGCATATGTCTACTGACATAAAAAATATATGTTTAAAGTTTAAATTGATGTAATTATATACAGATAATATATATTTATATTATAAATAAATTATTGAATATTATTTAATTATTGAATACTCTTCGACATCTCTCAAATGGATCTCAATCTTGATATAACGGCTCCAATATATATGTATATATGTACATTTATGTATGTACATAACTGGAACCTAATAAAAAGTCCATCATCATGCTTTCCTAATAGATTGCCAATTCTGAAACAATCTCGTTCTCAGTTTACCGATTCGCCACACCGTGCACCGGATAGGCGATTAGGCGTCTAAACAATGAATATTACTTGTAATACGATAACACAGCCGCTACCCACGATTTTTCACATTATCCTAGAATTTTGTTATTTTACCCAGTAAAAAATTAAAAAATAAGTATTTAAAATAAACATGAACGCGACAAGAACATACACAACATATAAATGAAGACCTAATTCAAAATCATCATCGTGTTTTGTCACACGCTTTTCTCATGACCTCGTGGCTTTCACCTCGCACCTTTTAAGGCTTTTAAGGTTTTAAATTATTATATCATAAAAGGAAAATAAAACTTTATTATATTCAATTTCGCAACTATTTTCATTAGCTTATATGATCGATTGGCAATAGTTATTAAGAAAACATTACAGTATATTATGCATTCTGTAATCTACTAGATTTGTGGTCACATTAATAACAAACAGAGAGTTTAAATTACACGGCATTAATTCAAGAATTCCATTATTGCAGAAAGGTTTACAAGTCGATTATGGACATTCATATTTTATACGTATTAAGCATTCCCATGTTAGGTGTACCATTATATCTAATGTTGAAGTTATATTATAATTTCTGCATATAATTATGGAATATATTTTTAGTAAAATATCTTTATTATTTATATCGTCAAATATGTGCATACGACCATACGACCGTATACATACATTCACGCCTTGATCATTTCACTTATAACTAATTTAGTCTTTATAGTTATTGTAATAGCAGTTATGTAACTAATAACGACGTAATGTATTAGTAGTAGTAGTTGGTCAATATATTAAAATTATTTTATAATTAAAAACAGATGTGCACGTTTTACTAACTGTGATATAAAGACGTAAAAAATTTATGAAAAAGGTTCTTTTAACTATACACAATAACACGTTTCTTTGAATTTTATTTTAATAAAATAATAGAACCAAATTAAAAAAAAATATTTCAAATAAACATTTTATCAAAATATAGTAAAAATCTTGAACAATATACGAGTTGTTGCCTCTTATATCTCCGACTTCCTCTTAACAAATTAGTACTCTCGAAATAAGTAAGTAAAGCTTTGGATATCTCATTTATATATTAACTTATTCGATTTTTAAGTATTCTTAAGACACTTAAACTTTTGTTGGATAATCTTGAATTTACATTCTTTCAATCATCATCAAAATATCATCATAAGCTGTTAGAAAATTTTGTATACCACATTTAAAATATCAAAAATAAATAGGACCTGTTACAGTACATGTGTCATTGAGTAATATTAGAACTATTAACGTGATACAATATAATATGACCCGATAATAGAGTATTTAAAACAAAAGAAATCAATTCCAAAATGTAGTTCCTGAGATTATCGCAGCCAAACAAACTCATCAGCTTTATAATATTATATTATGGATATAAAATATTTTAGTACCCCTGAATTGATATTATAAATGTGAAGTAATATACACGTTAGTATTCACAATAAAACCTAAATATAGTAAACCTACTTAGAGCCTCGGCACACCTTACGGTCATAGGCTAAGTTTCGATAGCCGTAGATGAGTTAATCTCTGTGGTACCAAATAATAAAATTATTTATTTATGATTGCATTCACATATTAACAAGGTATTAAATAAAATTTTCATAATCATTAATTTTTTTTCTTTGTGGTAAATCATCAATTTTAGTTGCCAGTTTCTTATATCAATATTTTTTCTCATTGTAATTTTTATAGATATATACTACGAAAGTAAAGCCTTCGTGGCACAAACGCACAGTTAATCACGATGATTATGATTTCCCCAGTCATCACTCTCTCTCCCTCCTCTCCCTTTCTCCACGAAGTGATTTATTTATTTAAAAAAAAGATCTAAAAGGCAAAATATAACTTTGAGCTCAAATTGATAATAACGTGAAAAAGAAGTGAAGTATAAATCTAGGAACTGTGTTTCCTGCCGTCTTAACACAAGGCTTCCTCCGCCTGCTATGCGGAAGAAGTGTAAACTGTTTACATTGTCATGATCATATACGAACTATTTGTCTTTATTTTAATACAATATAAGTTACTCTTATAATAAGTATTTTCATACATTGTAAGGAACATAGTTGTTGCATTAGCCAATCATAAAAACACAATGAAAATGTAGCACTCAAACTATAAAATTTAATGAGTCGTATATGGATTTATAACAATATTAAATTTGTATTGACGGTCCTGGCGCAGAGCCACAGAGATTGATTGATTTTGATTTTCACTCGGAAAGAATGAATTATTTTCATTTTCTTTGCCCCGGCAACAAGACAAAGCGCCGCATTGAGTGCCACCACTTAGTACGCAATCTTTTGAAAGCTAGCAAACGTGAGCCTACGGTTCCCTCTGCTTACCATGCTAAATATAGGATACAGGGTCAAGCTAAAAAAGACACATATTTATGTAAAAAACATATGTATATGTGACAATTTTTCAGTTGTGTTAGTTTAGAAACCCACTTTAAAAATTCTATTTTATTTATAACTTCACTCAAGTTACAAAGACAAAAGATGATGCAAACTAAGAAGTAGGCTCTCGGCGTTTGTATAATGTGGCGAATTTAAGAAGAATTATGCAATGTTTTAAAATAATCGTGAAAAAAATTCGACAGCGACCGACATGTATAATAAACTTATTCTATCTATTTATAGAACATATCATCGATTCTTTATTATAATTTATAAACGACATGCTTAAAATATTACCGCCTACATTATTAGTCAACACTACGGGCTAAGTATCGTGATTTGAATACAAAAGGTATTCGCTTGTATCACATATTACGTATTGTTTTAATAAATGGTTTAAATCACCGCCTTCATTATTCTTAAGAATATCCATTACTTTACGCCCTTGAGGTAGATGAAGCGTGATACAGCTTTAAAATGAAAATTGATATTATGGCTTGTAATCAGTGTAATCGCTTAATGAAAATAATATTCATATGAACTGGCAGAAATTAAAAAAATACCTTTAAGGGAATCCCCATTGATGTATTCGATTCTATTAAGTTTGTTCGAGTTTCTATTATATTTTATAATAAATTAAGGTGTTAATTTTTTTTAAATTCCAAGGTAGTGGGACCTGAAAATTTTAAGAATGTATAAAAATGGCAAGAACAATTACAAAAGAAGTGTGCCATTAATAATATGTTATTATTATTATGGCCAAAGGCGGACAAAGTCGCGTGTGAACAGTAGTATAAATATACTATATACAAAAGCACTATGCTAAAATCCAATCATTTATAAAATGCAACGCGTGCAACTTTGAGCGTGTCTCGTCTCGACCACTTCCGCAGCTATGACAGGAAGTCAGGGATATAATGGCACATAGTCACATAGAATTTGTCTGCTTAATATAGAATCATATATTTATAGAATCAACATTACATACTTCGTTATTGTATTTAAGACTGAATATATAACTACAGTGTACACAAATAAACACAGATTCTTCTACAAAAGTATATTTTCAAAGCTCAGTAATGGTATTTTAAAAATCATTTTAATTTATTTACGTGAACCAAGAGTTTTGAAGAAAAATTTTAAACTCCAAAATTCTTAGACATGGTAATCCGCAGTAAGGACAGAAAATTCGATAAGAACTTAATGGCTAACCAAAGCTTAATAATTAATATGCCGGAGTGTATTAAGCTTTACCTACATACGTATTACCTCTATAAAACAGAGAGTGGAATCGGCAAAATAATCATATATAAATTTTATGCTGACCATAAATTTATATAACAAATATTGCGTTATAAAAGTTCACTTGACAGAGAAACTGTTACTTTATTATGATAGAAATTATTTTTATGGCACTAAGTAAAAGGCATTAAGGCAGCTTGCATTTAGATAACAGCTAATGTTTATGATTGCGATTATAAGTGCATTAATTTTATATCGCAAACCTTTGCATAAACTGTATCGGAACAAATTACATAATACTTATTTGCCTCCTTTAGTAACAGTAGTAAGAGGACTAGTAGAGTTTTAATATGAAAACTTATAGAGAACTTAAAATTAAAAAAATAATTTAAACGGTAAGGATATATATTCTGTAAGGATAAATACTACAAAAATAGATTTATATAATATAATTTTAGATTAAACTATCATAGACTACAGAAAAATTGAAAAAACGTGGCACTCATCCGACGTTTAATACAATATCATATGCTGGATTGCCCAAGATTTTTGCAGGTGATTTCAAAGTTTGAAAAGAGTTCAGAAGGGATGTTGTTAGGTGGTAAAAAATTTCTAAAACATTAAATTTAAATGAAATCCAAAGGAATTGACGATTTCTTTTGTATTTTATTTAAACTCAATAAATAAGTGGAAATCCCTCCAAACAGACACAATTTCTGATTACGTAAAAAGTGATATTAAAATAGGACTGTTTCTAGATTATTTCTATGATCGTCGTTGTCGTAACACCAAGATCCTTGGAAGAGGTCCTTAATGGGAAAACTAAATAACAACCCCTAAAATAGAAGATGATGAATATGCAATGATTTTTATGTATGTTGAAGACCCTCTTTATACAATACAACTTTAACAAGTCAATAATTTCAAATTCTATTGTATAACTAGTAAGTGCTTAATTCATAATTGTTTTTAAGAAATATTCAATTTATAAAATCAGGAAGACATTTAGTTTATATTTGATTACACAGTTCTCAGCACAATTTCGCGTCCATCTACTAATGTTGACGTAAGTCATTAGAGTAATCTAATGAAATTTGATTATTGACAGTAATAAAATACTATTACTTTTAAAATTAATATTATTTTTAATTTTTTTAGTTTTAGCATTGCACATACTGATACAAAAATGTCTGAAAAATTGAATGAGATGATAACGGATATAACGACGTCTAAGAAACTTTTATAAATAAAAATCGCAAAGATCTAAGAAAATATTATTTAATCTGCTGTTAATTTTCTATATTTACATTAACATAATGATACCACTGCTATAGTGGTTGCACAATTGATCGTTACTTTGTACATAGATACATAACTTACACGAGGCAAATTGTATTTTAATGGCAAAACGTTATTTTTAAAGCGGAAAATAATGGCTTAAGGCTGCACTTCCTTTATTAATCATATACTGCGTGATTAATATTCATTTTAATGTTTTACTTGAACACTATACTTGATATAGTAATTTTTTTACCTAAATAATGGACGAATAATGATAGCCTTTTCAATTTGTAACAGCAAACTTATTGCAAGTTACAATAAACGTTGATAAATAGCTAGCTATTTAATTTCTTAGTCTAAGTGATTATAAGCTCGTTTATTTCTAAATATGTCAGGTATTGTTGTAACCTACCTAGCTACTAAAATGTAATACGTACTTGATTTTAGCTTAGAATATTATTCTTATGTTTAGTATCAAAATTTTGGAATACCGTTAGGTAAACATATACTGTTTATGTTTCGAGTTTCTATGTTTCGAACTTTGTGTTAATTATAATTGTGTTAAAGTGTTTACTGAAGAAACTACGAACGTTCTTTCTTACTCTGCCCAAAATGATAATGTTATTTTTTTACAAAACAATAGTATTGTTTTGTTAAAAGTCATCTTATAAACATGAGTAGTATAAGAACGGTGGACGCCTATGGAAAGCTTATGTAAGTCAACTTGGCTCTCACTAACTTTAATACATACGGCGGCGTATTGGGCATATATTACAATTTTTCATAGTACTACGATCCCTCTAATTCATTATTCAATAGTTTATCAATCGTCGTCCGTCTTCCGTCAACCGTCATCCGTCATCTATCGTCCGTCATCCGTTGTCTGTCATTCGTCATCCATCCACCAATCTGTCAGTCATTTGCTGCTAGATTTTGTAGACGGTGGATTGATATCTAAATAACACATGTATTACTTACGTCAGATTTTTTTTATCTTCACGCCTTATCCCCAACATGGCAGGGCAGCAGGCAGGGAGAACTGCAGGGACCGTGGGAACGTAATGTTAAGACACTTCGTTGCTTAGTCCCTGCTTTCTATGTCCCCACTTTCCGCCTTTTTCGAGGCATTGCGTGTTGAGTGGCGGAACTCAACGTCGCGCTTTGCCTAGTTTGCCAGAGCGAAAAAAACAGAAATAGAAAAATCTATCTTCTCTGAGCGGGAATCGAACCCAGAAACCGTCGCGTTACAGCCAAACGTTGCGCCTCTGCGCCACGACGGTCCTCAGTGTTTCTTAAAAAGTAATATTCTTGAATTTCAACTGATATATATTTTTTTACATAATGAGAAAAAAAAAACTTCCTACTAAAACTGGTGAATTTGCAAAATAACTCAGTTCAATAGTCACTTTTTAACTTTTACTGAATAAAAATGGCATCCATAACATATATCCATATCTATCGTAATGGCAGTGCAAACATTTTTGCGTTTTATAAAAGGACTACTGTGAACCGCAATCAACCCCTACATAGGATAAAAAAAGACTATCGTCGAACCTTCGTCAAGTGACCAATTAGGGGTAGGTTTTACCTCGCCTATATACATTAGGTACATGTACGTAATCCGACCATTGTGATTGCTTCAATTTTTAAGTGTTAGACGAGTACTGTGCGCTCTGTTGATACATTTGATGCGATTTGAAGGGATCGAATTTTAAAATAATATTGCTATGTGAAAAAACATAATATTTTTGATACAATAAACGCTACTTGTTACTTGTAGTTATTCGAAATATTTACAAAGTTTTTTGTACAGTATTTAAAAAAAATATAAATTGTATGTTATTTTATAATTAACTTAGAATTAGCTAATTGGCTAAGAAATAAAATTAATTTAGTTAAAATACGATCACTGAACTTGGAATTAAAACATTTCCCAGTTGCCGAATATAACTCGAATTCAAGTTGTTATATGAAGAACTAATAAACTATGGTTACATCGGTTTCATTTTCTCTCTCATAACAGGATAAGCAGAGAGAATCATAAAAAAAATTTAAAAGACATCACTTTCAAAACCTATCAAATTGTAATAAAAACAAATATTAAAAACGAAATCTAATGAATGCCAATGCAATTTCTGTGCAACATCGTTGTTTACAAAGGAATCAATAAATCAATATGTGAAAAACATTAATTTCAATCAGTTATTATCACCTACCATTTATTATGATATTAAGCAATAGTACAAGATTATTATTATGTTATATAGTATGTTATAAATTAGCCTTACAAAAAGTTAATATTAGAAGTTTAATTTTATAATATTTAAGTATCATCCACGGTTTTCTACTAAATACTTTGTTTTGTTAGATTAACATGTTTTAGGAGTACTAAAATTAAAAATTGTTTGGTGTTAGAAGACAAAGAAACGCTTGCAAATATGTATTTGCAAATATATATTTGTTCAAGAAAAATCAACATAGAATTTGTTTAATCAATTGTCAATTGAAGTGTTCTTGTTTGAACTTCGGCTATATTTTTCACCAATTGTTACTTAAACGGCACCAAAAATTCACCTCTCTAAGTGCACAATTAAAATATTTCCACATTTACATAAATGTATTAAAAGTAGCTATTAAAATACAACATACATTTATTAATAAAAGTCAATAAGATTTACTTCACCAGTAATAGAATTTACCTATTATTTTTCAGTCTCTAGAGGCCCAGCCCTCATTTGTCACACCTTAATGATCGATTGGCGAACTCTGAGGTAGAACATTTCCTGGTGCTAGTGCAAATGTCGTGTAATTGATAAATGGTATTATTATTTAGAAATACAAAGATCTACTAAAAGATTAAAATAAACCATTTTCATTATTTTCAAAACTAGACGTTTATTTTGGGATAAGATATTTATTAAAATCTTTTTTAGTTAAATGAAACTATTACACAATAACTGAAATTGATACGCACAAATTCTATCAACATCTATCCTTTAAAAAAATTCCCCAGACAAAAATCTAGCAACCAACTTAGTAAATATTCTCAGAAGTAAATGAAATTCAAATATTCCATTTAGCTCTAATAGTTTCTACATACAATATAATTGGCCTAATTGATAATACGGTTGACTATGTAAAACGGGAGGCTATTACAGCATCCGGAGGGCACTTCAACTATCTAATACCGTTTATTATTTTCTCGTATCAACATTTTAAAATTAACGCTCTTATTAGCAATAATTTTATGTTAGCGGCTCTCCTTTCCTGCTTTGAGTTATTTTGTTTAAGTACTGAATAGAATTTACTACGACACGATTGCTTACTTTCTGTTGACAAGTATAAAGTGTGTCTTACCTTATGTCTTCATTTACGCCGCAGCGATCTAAGCTTAATAAGGTAAATATTTTTATTTAGTCATCTTTAACCATATTACAATTATTTATATATTTACATTTTGTACAACTCTAGCTTATTGGCTAGGACGCTTAAACTATATTGAATAGTTAAGGATTCAATTTCAGATTTTAAGACTTTCAGATTTTTGTAGGCTTTCTTAGATATTTTAAAACTAGCTTTCAAATTTTTATAAGCTTTCTTGAATATTTTTAAGTTAAAAATACTATTTGTGCTTAAGAACATATTGCTCCAATTAGAAATAATCTATAACTTCTGTCTATCCAAATGATTTTATTAAACGAAATATTAACTTGTTAGTGCAGGTGCAATTTTTTTATTAATGGAATTAGGAAATGTAACTATCGTAATTATGATGATTTACAAACACACTAATATTTAAAATATGTCTGAAACATTGAGGAACTAACTGCATTTAGACTTAATTTGGGCAACTAAACCTTTAATTTCAGACTAAGATAAAACTTTTGTGTAATTTTTCACAATAGAATTGAGCTTCTTATTTTAATAAATTACTAACTGAGAGAAAGATCCAACAACTAGGTTCCACTAAGAACACACTAGGTTCCTTTTTGCTACGTTTCCCTCTGCCTACAGATACACAGGTGCAACTAACAATCCTTTAAAAAATAATATATTTTTATCTACAAGCTCTGATTTTCATGTATGCAATACAACTAAATTAGCTGGGCTTAACATAAAAAGAATTATATACCCACACAAGAAAATTAACACATTACATTCCCGCTTGTCATCGGACATGATTACTACTTAAATGATAAAATCTTTCAATCAAATCTGCCCACGTAATTTGGTTAAGTAATGCGTATTCAATTTACACCAGTACTCTAATTGTTACGCGCCATATATGAAGTACGAAGAGCAGGTACAATGACTATTTGGGAAAGGTATTTAATAGTCTTAATGATTTGAATTTTGAAATAATTCTGTCGGCTTAGCGTCTGACTGTAAACGCAACGGGTTCGATTCCCACTCGAGGAAATTGTTGTTTTTTTTTTGTTTTCACAGTAAAGCGGCAAACGCTACCTTACCTCTGCTTACTCTGCTATGTGCGATGTACAGTATGTAGAAAAAAGTATTCGAGTAATCGCTTGTTTGAAATAGTGAAGTACATAGTAAGTTATTTTATTTAATTATATGAATACAGGTCACTTGAAAATATAAAAAGATATGTTGAATTACATCTACAAATTACTGATATTCAATTTTAATTTTTAACCCCAAAAAACCAATTTTTAACCCGAGTGTTAATAGACTCAAGTTTCATTTTTCACACAACTTCAAAGCAATTGAAAAAACAAAAACAATTAATTTCTTCAAATAAGAATGAAACCTGCCACTATTCCACTTACTGTCAGACACTGTGCCACGATGGCCTCTGTACCTCTTTATGTTGCCCGATCGCTAGGATATAAGATTTTCTTTTGACGTATTATATATTATTAATACTAATAAAGGAACTTGTCGTTGTTCGATAAATAAATGAATTATGTATCGAGACCCATTAGTTTCTTTTCGGTAAACAGACAATGCAGTATCTATGAAGTATTTACTCGTAGAACTAAATAATTATCTCATCACAAAAAGGAAGTGTGTGGAATCTATCAAGTGGATGGTATTCGAGGAATTTCCGCTCAGATTAAAAAATGCCATTTCAACAGACGGACGGTTCTATTAGACGTTCATTAGCGGTTTAAATAGAAATTACTCTTTGGGAACCGGGTGAAACTTTATATTTTATATAAAGAGATAACTATATGTACTTTTTGATAAAAGAAGAGTACAAATGATATAAAACAAAATGTAAAGTTCGAAAAATTTCAAAAACCAAATTTACTAAAAATTATGGCACATTTTGAATAAATTACAGTTATAGTGTGACAAAAAATGTATTATAACATTTGTAAATTATATATATCCTTTTATTTGTAAAATAAAGAACGAGTAATCGTTAATTACATACGTAAAACGGGGCGCTAGTTACACGTGCGTAATATCACGGAAACATTTGGTATATGTAAAACATATCTTACTTTGAAAGTCGATAGAAGTGAGGTAACCAAATGATTTATAAAATATTTTGTGCTATGTAATTATTGATTTATGTAAATGCACAATACGAATGAACACATCAAAAATCTTATATAATAATAGTTTTGTTTTCACTTCACTACTTTACTCATATTTATAAATTATACATCTATATGAAGAAATTGTATTATTATTACTCGTATACCGTGCAAGTACCAGTTATGTTGTAGGGAAAGAAATAATACCTAGGACTTGTGACCCTAGTGCAGGCTTAACAACCTCAAAAAAGTTTCTCCAATTTAACAACCTAATTCATTGTCATTTTAATAGTGCCACCCATAAAGAATGTTCTGAAAATGAAAATCACAAGAAATCGTACGAATTTCATAACTAGGGGGTTCCCAGTATGGTAAATTTTATTAGCGTATCATTTCTTAAGGATTTACTTACGCTTTTACATCATTTAAGACGTAAAATTAGAAATCCTTTTTTTTATTAAACAACAGAACTTTTGTAACAGACTAAAAGCGTGCGCAAATGTCAAGTGTCAAATGTCAAACAAATCTAATTGGCTAACGAGAAGAGCTATAGAGAATTCTCAACTGGCACGTTCGAAACGGAAAAAAAAAAAAATTTATAAAAAATATCAATTTGTAACTCTCAAAATGTCCACAATTAAAAGACTTATATAAATAGGACATAATAATGATAATTATTAATAATTACTAATAAACAACCATTCATTTTTCAGTTAAGTAACATCCTCATACTCTATCAATATCTCGGCGATGCGCAATAATCAGGTGAGAACATTGTCAATAATTTATGTATTTGTACAGTCATAAAACTGCCATTTCGATAGTAAGCTACAAAATTAGACAAATGATGAATAGATCACGCCACAAACAATAATATTATATACATAAATAAAGTGGAGTCACGCTTTTAAATGTCGACTATTAACATTACTGTGATCACGCTTTTGTCTTATTTGTCACAATATAACTTGCCCATAATGTTCATATATATATATATATATATATATATATATATATATATATATATATATATATATATATATATATATATATATATATATATATATATATATATATATATATATATATATATATATATATATATATATATATATATATATATATATATATATATATATATATATATATATACGAGACAGAGAGAGAGTCCAATTAAGTACCTACTACTTAATGTTTTTAATAACGTATAAGATAAAAATATAATATGTCCGTTTACAAAATCCTACTTTTTATTTTCAGTCAATGTTTTTATCTAAATATTATAATCACATTTGATGAGTCATTACAACAAAAAATAACAGTTTCTAACGACCGTTCAATCAAACCGCTGCCATTTAAAATAAAACAAACTTCAATTCAAGCCATCTTGAATTAAAGATAGCACTTAGCGTTCTTTGCCTACTTCCACCACGTGTAATTGCCTTATAAGGTTGATTGAGAAATATCGAGATGGCAAAAGCAGTATTTAGTTTCGTCGGAACGATAATCGACAGTTTACCTGTAGATTGGCGCGAAGTACAGTGTAGTGAGCTTTAAATGCGGGCTTACAAACAATAAATTTTAATAATAGCTAATAATGTCGAAGATACATTTCCCGTGTGTAGATTTATACTTTGACATTAGTAGTTGCTTCTCGAGTTGTACTATAATATATGTATACTTAAAAGGAATGCATAAATATAGTACTGTCTAAGCATATGTAAGTGCTCTTACAAAATATTGTTTTATTTAGATGTAAACAAATCGGAAACTAGTTAAAAAGTAAAATTAATCTCTATATAATATGAAATAAAATCGTTTTCTGCTATCAATCCCTATGTATGCTCTGCGACGGATATTTGAAAATGATTTAAAACGAAGGTATATATATAACACATGTACATAATAAAGGGACGCTACCAAGGACCAATTAAATACAAAAATATAATATACTTTTAAGAATCGCTAATCTCTAAAGGAAATTTATTCGTGCAGTGTAATGACAAAAATCTATAAAAGTTGTATATAAAGACACATGTAGTATTTAGTATTAACATTGCATGTATGCGAAGCCGAGGCGAGTCGCTAGTTACAGTATGAAACCAACTAGATTCCACTTGCGATTTTAGTCCCCATTGTCCCCCACTAATGTAAATCCACATACATACACACATCAACTTTTCAATTCTTTGAACCAAATAAGCTTTACAGGTTGTCGACCATATTAATTTCAGTAAGAAAATACAAATACAAACCCAATATATATATATATATATATATATATATATATATATATATATATATATATATATATATATATATATATATATATATATATATATATTATATATATATATATATATATATATATATATATATATATATATATATATATATATATATATATATATATATATATATATATATATATATATATATATATATATATATATATATATATATATATATATATATATATATATATATATATATATATCGATCTTATCGAATTCTATCCAAAACTTTTGCCCCAGTAATTATTTCTTCTTAGTAAGAAAATACAAAAGTTAATAAAATGGCAAACGATTTTATACATAGAAGTATTGATTTTCTATTGTAATAAAAACCTTGTATACAAGGCAACTATACAACTTAGGGATATTTTACAAACCTATTTAATAAACGAAATGATTAATTATGACAGATGACCATAGCTCTTATTCATCTTCTACAATACGTGCATGTAATCATTCAAGTGCCCTTAAAATCAAACTTTAGGCGAGACATATAATTTGTATCAATTTCAAGATGAAGGCTCACCGTTGCCTCTGGCGTAAGAGATTTGACAAACAATAACACTGCTGTACACTGATGCTGTCATTTTATTTCACAATCATGAATCAAGAACGTGTGAAAAAGGAAGATCATGGAGTGTGTATTTGCGACAAGTATAAAATAATGTACAGTACTAGTATGTTATGCTTTTTACTGTATTATAGATATTCTATTAATAAAACAATGATGGCAATAAAACATTTTGTTTTTTAGATATTTTTATAGATAAAATCAAAAAAGTGCGTATGCCAAGTATGGAAACATATAAAAATCCTAACTCAATTCTGAAGAAACGTTCCGTTAGTATCAACATATATGTGTATATTTTAAATGAAGTGGAATCAATTAAAATTATTTAACTTAAAATGTAAATATTATGTACATATATTAAGTTCTGTTACCTGTTAAGAAATAATGATTTACTGTATAAACTAGATTATATTATATTTTGTATACAAATTTATAGATCAAAATTGAGGTTTTTTTTTAACTTTTTCTTTAAATAAATAGTAATAGTTAATTGTCAACGACGTCGCATTGGTCAGCATTTGACTCGAGGGGCTGACGTCCACCGACCGTTGAAGGCACCCACGTCACACATACCTGTCTAATTCGGGTAAAAAGCAGATAAAATGTGTGTGAGTATCTTGACACTATGAGTTCCATTTCCCTCGTGCTAAATGCGAGATGCAACACAAAAGTAAAATATAATTGATGCTATGATCGACATCAAAATATACCTAATATTAGTGTAGAAGTCACAAAAAATCAGGATAGATACGAATATACGCAATAAAAAGTACAAACCAATCTAGGAATATTTCTAGAAAGTAATTGACAAATAATTATACTACAGGCTTGACAAAGTTTAATCATAAATAACCCTTACAATTAATAAGTAGTGTAGTAAAAATATTCACTTGCCATTTAGACGACTAATTAATTGAGAAAACAAATAACCATAAACTTATATTACAAAACGCCATATTGGTCAGTTCGATTTAAGAAAAAAACCAAAAAGGTCATATCACGAACAAAACATTTAACACAGTTCGATACCTACCATCTATATCCTTATAATTATACATCAACGGTTTAGCGTAATCAATATGATTAAAAACATAATTGCACCCATTTACTTATACGGCATTGATAAAATCAATCGAGCTTCGTGTATGGATGGAAACAGCTGTATCGAGAGGCACTAGTCTTGTTGGAATAAAGGTCGTTATGTTGCGGCGATAAACTACATTCTCACCGAAGCCACAATATTGTGGCATCAATAATAATAAATCATAATAACAGGTTACCATAGTATTTCGTTCTCAAAATTAATGTACACTCATTATTTCACACCGGAAAGATAAAGGCGAGTACGAAGTGAATAATGCGTGTGGAGAAATATTTTTATAAGCTTCAATAAAACGTTTGCTTATTGATCTCTGTTAATATCTTAAATGTTATACTTTACATGTTGTAGCATATTGTTTGTGTTAACTTGGTATTGTAAGCAGCTTGTGTTGGCTTTCTACTGGTAGAAAGAGTTTTATTTTATATTTTCAAAACTTTCAATTCAACGTGACTGTAGTGAAGATTTATCACTTTTTGCCACGTTATAAGAATAAATAAGCACATCAAAGTATATATTTGTTAATTTGTACACATATTTATACTATTTAAAGAAGAGCATAATATCTATATTTCTATTCATATTTAAATTCATTTTTATTTCGAAAAACAACGTTGACCATTTCATATAATATATAATTATAAAGTTTTTCAAAAGTACCCTTTGACATTTATTATTTAGCTTTTCATTTCATATTTAGCTTCACGCTTTATGCATTTACGCACGTGGCAGGGTAGGCAGAGGGAACTGCAGGAACCATATGAACTACTAACTAGTGTTAAGACACTCCATTGCTTAGTCACTGCTGCACGCCGCGCGTTGCCTAGTTTCCAGAGCGAAGAAAATGGAAATAGAAAAATCCGTCTTCCCCGAATGGAAATCGAACCGACAAACCGTCGCGTTTACAGGCAGACGCTACTGCGCCACGACGGTCATCATATATACGTAAATATATTATCTAAGCAAATTTAAATATTACTTAAATCATTGGATAACAGCACAAAATATCACAAGCGATTAATTAAAATAGTTTATAAGCGTTGCGTATTTCAGTGTTACAGATGCAGATTCATTCAACATCAAACAGCAAACTTTAGTGTTTCTTCATATCATTAGTTACTTATTCACAATAAATTATGAGCATTGCAGTATCTCATTAGTTGTAGTGAGAGGCAGCCTATTTCAGTTAATGCCAGTGACGAAACTGGGAGAATACTTGTATACTTTAATCTAATATTAAAGCTGGCTAACTCACAAAATAAATACAATTATAAATAATAATATTATTTAAATATTACTATCTCTAATAAATGGAAATGAATATTTTAAATAATGTATGCATATTCTTTATTTGTATTACATATATTAAAATTGGACGCCATTTTATACATTACCATTGGAATCTAACGTTAAGACCCTCTGTTGCTCAGTTACTGCTGTCTCCGTCCCTGCTTTCCGGCTTTTTCGAAGTGCGTGTTGACCTCACGACCAAACTCAATCGACCGGCGGCCCTCATTGTTGTTTTAACGTGTAAAATTTGCCTCTTTGGACGCAATAATCTCCAAAACTACTAGTACAAGCTTAATGATTTCTCTTCTGTTGAATAGTTCTCGTAGTCACATTAAATAATATTACAGCTGTGTATGCCCTATTCAGTCAAAAGCAGTGGACGCACCATGATAAATGCCTTACTGGAAGTGAAGTCTAAGGAGACTTCACTTGCGATATTTTGACAGTTGTCAGTCATCAACCAGGGTAACAAATTGAAAATGATGATCACTTTCAATTTATTACCCTGGCTTCGCATCAATGAACTCATCTACCATCGAGTTACTTCACCCATCGTCGCAAAATCATCCGAAATTTTTTCAGGGAGTTCTGGCTAAGATTTTTGTGTGTATGAGAATAATGATAGTGCATATATAAAAAATGTATGACTTCACACCACTATGGGTACAATCATATATTTTGTCACATATAGTTAACCCAAAAAGGTGTCAATTAATACAGACTCTATTAACATTCAGTAGTTTAATGTAGCACTTAAATGTTGTGAAATTTTACTAGGTATGTATTAATGACTAGCGGTTGCATAAATCTGCTAAACTCAAATTAGCTCAATCTATTCCTATAATAAACTGACATATGAACTTGGTCGGGGTTTGACACCTTGCAGCGTTGGGATAACCTGCATAGAGATGTAAGTAAAGAATAACCTTATTGTATTGTATATATATAAAAGTATATACAAATTATAAAATATTAAATATAATAATATTTTACTACATAACAAAAAACATTTTATCTAGTGCCTATGTCTGTCCTTCTTTTCTGGGAGCTAATTTAACAATTATCTGGGAGCTAATTTAGCATTTTTAAAAATTTTGCTATGAATTTTGATTACAACTATAGTATTTAATCATAATTTAAGTGTAAAATTACACTTAATATTTACTGTGCATTTGCAATTACAAACTTAGCTCTACATGAGACCTGATTATTTTGTACAATGAACGCTATCTGGTCTCATCGTGGCATTCTTTTACAAGTGTTTTTGTGGGATTAAATTATCAACGTGTGGTCCAGCGGGACTAATATTGCTAGAGTCAAATTTGAGTACTAGAAACTTTTACGTCACTGCAAATCGACATCAATCCACCTCATATGAGGCAGTATTTGAAGAGAAGGTTTACAGGCGGGGAGCAGAGTGTCATAACACTAGGTTGCTACAGTCCTTGCGGTTCCCTATGCCTACCCTGCCAGCAGCGGGATAAAGCGTGAAGCTAAGTAGAAGAAAATTTAAATATTATTATATTTCGTAATATTGTAATATTTATATTCATGTCCCAAAAAGACAGGCACTGTACATTAGTTATCATGAAAAACAAATTATTATTGGTATTTGTTTATATTTAATATTGAAATTTTGTTATTTATTTTTAATATTTTACTCCTTCCTTATCAATGTTTAATGTTAAGATTATTTTTGAATCAATTTATAATTTCCCTTTTATTTTTATTTGTGTTATATATATATATATATATATATATATATATATATATATATATATATATATATATATATATATATATATATATATATATATATATATATATATATATATATATATATATATATATATATATATATATATATATATTCATTAGTATACCACAGAATTTATTGTATAATATTGATTGCTAGATAAACCTATTGTTATCATTATGACATTATCTGTTATGTCGTGAGAAATAAAAAAAAGAAAGTTAATTATTATTATTGTAAATGAAGAAAGCAGAGACTAAGCAACGGAGTGTCTTAACACTAGGTTTTTATGGTTCATGCATTTCGCTCTGCCTATCCTGTCATATGCGGGATAAAGCGTGATGACATTATAAAGCAACTATCAGGTTACCCGAGCGCCAGCTTGCCTTGTATTTCTATAAAAACTACCGCAATAAATCAGTAAATAAATCAGTAACAGCAAGATTTAATCAATTAATATCTTATCTAAATCACTGATATTATCGCAATGCCTCTATTATATATAAATACCGCTATTTATTGCATTTGCTGACCTTTTGTTCGCAATTATTGCAATTGCTTAGCAATTCATATCGTATAATTATATAAAGTATATAGTGGTTACAAGTTTTCACGTGTATTATGTTAAAGTAATTTTTAATCCAGTTTTTACACACACACACACACATATATATATATATATATATATATATATATATATATATATATATATATATATATATATATATATATATATATATATATATATATATATATATATATATATATATATATATATATATATATATATATATATATATATATATATATATATATATATATATATATATATATATATATGTATAGTGTGTGTATGTTCATATCTACCTTTAACACTAAGCAATTGCAATATCCATTACCACTTCAAGAAGAAAATCTTCTGTGCATTGCCACCCGTGCATTAGGCTTCAACCCTTACGTAGATATTTCCCGCAAGTAGCTATCCGTACGTTTTCCGCGTACTTTCGGGAGATTGCGTGCTTATTTACATTTCAACGCCACACTTAGACTTACCGAAGCAGAGAAATGAAAATAGATTCAATTTAATCATTAACCCGAGTACATATGAGAGCCACAACTTTCTTTGGTGACCATCTGCTAGTTAGACTAACTAGGAAATGTTAAGGATGCTAGGCTTGCAATAATACACGGCAAGTATTTTCCACTATACCCCGATTAACCTTTTCCGTCGCTTAAGGCACAGTAACCTTATTATACCTTGGAGATTATAAATTGAATCTACCTAACAGCCCACAGTTACGTCTGTAATGCCGAGACATAATTCCAACTTTAATGCTATATCGAGATGTACAAATTCACGATTCTACATATCAGCATAACGGTCACTTAGAAAGTGTGCTATCGAGACGATCATTTATTATAATTGATTGTTTTTCAACCTTTGCACCGAGATAATTGTGTTTTTGTATTTTCCCAACCTAATGGATACTACATCATTGTTCATTAAAATTGTTTATAGGAATATTTACGATTGTCAGATATGTAGGTAGGTCGAGAATCATTACTGTGAAAAGAGAAATGAATTATCTGCTTAGAACATGCTTTCCTAACGTAAGTTATATCGTACTGGTTGTATACTTTACAAACTATTATAGCACGTAATGAATAACAGTTTAATTTTTAATTAATGTGCATGAATTGGCTTGATCTTTGCACAATTTAATTTTAGGAAAATCTTACGACGTTTCTTCTACGTCCATATCAAGAATATTACAATTTAAAACGAAACTCTTTGATTCATCGCGTATATTTTTGATTATTACATTTTTTAAAAAATCGTAGAACGCAAAGTAGATAACTAAGAAATTTTTGGCAGTATTTTGTTTTAATAATCATATCAAGTATCATTAAGCTAACTAATTAACTCTACCTCAGTCAGCCATACACGTGACTACGGGCTACTATATAGTTTTCAAAACTTTAAGTTTAAAAAAATATCGCCGATTAAAAATATACACAATTAATCTAGTTTAAAAGTCCTATTTAATGCAACACAATGTAATTAGTATTATTTACATAATTTTTTGTACAACATTAACCTCTTATACCTATCCTTAAGAATAAATAGTGACCATCATATATATTCTGGACTTTAGGGCACATAAGGTTTAACAATATACAAAGTTGCAACTTAAAATATTTCTCTAATACAGAAATAATATTTCAGTACTTTGATTCACTATTCCTATTGTTCATATTTTCTTTATTTTATATGTAACTGATTTTTTTAATGAAAGCTATAATTTTGACATCAGTAAGCATATTATTTTTGGTACGATTATCCATTTTATTACCTAATTCTATGACATGACAGCAAGTGTTGTTTTAAAAAGCCCAGTTTTAAAACAACACTTGCTGTCATGTAATATGTCATTTGTTACACTCAGTTACAATTTATTTAAAAATAAAGACTCCTTTCGCACACAAGCCACAAGAATGTAAAATTATTAAAGAATTTACGATCCATTAGCTAGTTGGAAACAGCTAATTCATACTAAACTCGTCGCCTGTCACTCTTTCGTATTTATTACATCAAAACTTTTTGCTTTAGCAGGAAAAAGAGATGAAGTATTAATTTTTATATGTAAAAACTTTTATTTATATGGTAGCTGCCATAGCCATATGTTACAAAAGATTGTCTCGTTAAAACACAAACTCTTCAGGGGGTCTGTGAGATTGAATACCATCGGAGAATCCTATAGCGTTACAACATATAATGAGCATTTGGACATTAAGTTATAATATATTTTTTATTGTTTTATTTAATAGCCTCCACATATAGATACAATAACAATATTTCTAATAAGAAATTCTTGCTGAAGATGTTTTTCTTACTTTTGTGTAGATGTTTTGTAAGTGGTTATCTTGTTAACCATGATATATGAACTAAAAATGGAAAGCAAATAAATTAAAGCGTTTTAGCTATTTAAATCAACCAGGCGCATGCGCGTTTGTATGAAGTATAAAAAATCTTATAATGCTTTTTTCATATTCAGTGAAGTAGTCAAGAAATGAGAATAAATATACCTATTTATAATTCTGTACATGAATAGATGATAATCATATCAACCAATAATAATAAGAGACGTTAATTATAAAGGCTAATTCGTGTTAAAAAAGTAAAAACGTAAATATATCGCAAAAGACAATTAAGTATTTATATTTTACTATTTCAAAAACACACTCAACAGTACAAATATTAAAAACTTATTAAATAACTAGTTTAGGATTCACAAAAACAAAGAAACTGATAGTGAATTAAAAGACAGCAGAAATGCCTAACGACGATGACGAATGCCGCAGTAGTGGATCGTAAATCTTTTTTATTTCTACGAACCCTTCTATTTTTGAATAATTACTTGTTTACCGCAACTTCTATACATTCCGCTTGGGAACTTGTATTAAAAAGAAAAACAACTAAGTAAGGATATTCGAACCTGTTATATGCTAGTGGCTTCAAGCGGAGAAGCTACAGCGATTAGCGACAAAAACACGACTTTAACTACTTTATGCCCACTTACGTCTTCAGTGCCAGTTTGGTACTGTCAAGTAGAAGATAACAAGTATACATTTGCAAAGAAACAAATTCTACGGATATATAGTAATATTTTTAGTAAGATTTGTTTATTAAATATGGCATACTAGTAAACCATTCACATACTAGAGTATCGCGATTTTTTAACTTAAATTATCCTAATTTTTTTAGTTACGACAATTGAATTGCAATAATTGGCTTTTTTTCATAAGAAATTTCAAAGTTTTATTATACTAACGTAAAGTAACGTAATTATAACGTAACGAAATTTACTAAACTTTTAAGGCTATGTAAATTGTTACCTTAGTGATAGATACCATTTGTAATGATTATTAGAAGATGCTGTATATAATGATTTCACGATGTGCATGAACATCATGCATCATGCTTACATTCTTACTCTTTATCTCCTGGCGTTCTCCTTTTAATATTTATTTTAAAGTCAATTTAAATGTTCATTTAAAAGTATTTAAATAATAATAACTTAGGTATTCCACGTAGGATTGATGTTTGAGTGCAATTACATTGTTTTCTAGAAAACTAAATAATGAGTAATGTTATTCAATTGTCAGTAATAAATCTTTCAACGCATCACCTCCTCCTCTATTGTGTACTTGGGTTAACTTGCGAACGCAAGGTCTTAACGTTTTATCTAGTTTTGTTTTTAAAGGTGAATTTAATTAAAGAACTGTAATAGATATTATTAATATCTAGAAATTCATGTTATTGCAGTATTAATGGGTATTGGATATTGATAAAATAATAATTTTGCTTAATACAATTTTTTACATCTCATAAACACGGATTAAAGAACTGAATTTTTTCCATAAAAAATATAGAATTTACTTTACAGGCATAGAAGTTTGATAGAACATTACTTTTACGTTACTCTTACTTTTTGTGAATAAATTTCTTTTGTATATACGAGTACGTACACATCAACGTTAGTATACGTTGATATAAATTATTCGATACAATATAGGAAATCTACTTTTAACTTACTATATAATACAGTGCATTAAATATACGTATTTTGTTTAACTTTTTAATATTTGAACTTAAAAGATTTTATTTCTCCCTCATTATAATTTAATTAAACTTAACTTCCACAGAATAACCGCTTTTGTTATTTTATAAAAGAAATATAAGCTCAAAAATTCCAATACAAAATGAATAATTGAAATTAAAGACTACTTTAAAGTTATATTTGTAGATTTATTCGCCAGATAGCTTAAAATTATGTGTGGAGAAAAACAAAAAGCCAACGCTATACCGCCGTCGAGCCTCAATCGGGCGCTAAGCTGATTTTCTAATAAGCTATAAATAATTAATTAATCGTGTGAGTTCCTGACAGTATAATGAGATTGCGTGAAGACAGAACAAAAAGCGTGGTCGGTGTACCTACGGATGCGGAATCACTAAGGCCAAGTCCACATTGTCTTATTTATACACAGATTATACTTCTCTTTTTGTAATACACTTAATTGTAATGTACACAGATTATACGATGACTATTATAATTAAAAAAAAAAGTTTTTTTTTATTCTAGTGCGCTTATAGCTTAAGGCATTATGTTTTTAAGATTACTGCGGTAGGTGATGTCAGGACTGGTTACCATATTCTAACATTCTAGCTTTTTGTCGAGCTTCAGAGAAGAAGTGGCGGATCTTTGATAACGGCTTTCTTTGGTTTCCACTTATAATAAAATATATATCGTCAAGAATACCTACGTACGATTGCGGCTATGATTATTTAAATATTATTTAATGGTAAATTACACTAGTTTTCTGTATTAGGCTAGAAAACTTCATAATTTGTAACCTGCTTTAATATCCATATTGGACCTTTTTTTTTGTTTAGCTTCGCGCCAATTTGCATTAATACACTCCGTTTCCCGATTTTACGAAATTTGACAGCGCAAACAAAAAAAAGAATATTTACTCAGTAGTATGTATGTATTTTGATTTAATTTAAATAAATCATACCCTAGGTATAATTCTCATATCAATCTTTTTTTTCTCAACCACAAAACTTAAGGAAAAACAACAAATGACAAAAATTGTTTTCGTTCAATAATTTTAAAAATTCAAGAATTAGTTTTGGAAATGTAACTAACACATAGAAGTTAAAAAAAAACAACTTAAAAGAAATTGTTAAAATTCAGTCAGATATCTTTAAAATATTTCGAAATTAGTTTAACAAAGACGGAGGAAGAATAAAATGTTCGCATATAATGAATATTTCAGTGTCGCACAGTCGAGCTGACAAACACACACATACGTGTGGACACATGTTACACACTACTATACTCATAAGCTCAAAGTAGGCACTGAAATAGAGGACAAATCACTTTACGAGTACTTGATTAACTATTGTAAACTTTTGGCAGAGGCGTAGCGTCTACCTATAAACGCGACGGTTTGTGAGCTCGGTTCTCACTTGGGGAAGATGGATTTTTCCATTTCCATTTTGTTCGCTCTGGAAACTAGGCAAAGCACCGCGTTGAGTTCGCAACATGCAATGCCTCGAAAAGGCGGAAATTAGAGACGGAGAAAGCAGGGGCTAAGCAACAGAGTGTTTTAACACTGTGTTCCTATGGTTCCTGCAGTTCCTTCTAAATACCTGCCTACCCAACCATAAAAAATATTTTTTAGCAAATTAAACAAAGAAAGTAAGTTTCGCTGTGTTTCTTGCGCCGGTTCTTCTCATGTCTGAGGCATTAACTCTAGCAAACTGGTAGTAAATGAAATAAATTATTTGAAATTTGATGATGAAACAATGAATTATTTTTCACCTTTGATAAAAATTAATCTTGACGATGTTGATGTACTAGTATCTATTTTCTCCTTGTAAATTTAAAAAAACCTTAAACTATTTGGTATCTTGAAAAATTCAAAAGCTTTCAATCAGCAACAGTCCACATTGGTAGAAGCAGTTCTTCAATACTAACTTCAGTAAAAAAAGAAACTTCTTAATTAATTAATCCATAGTCGGCTATTTCCATATTTAACGACATTTAATTAAACTTATATAAAGTAATTAATATCTTATCTTTGTATTCACTTGCACTGAGTTTCATTTATTTGCAAAAACACTAGACACCAAAATGTATGAAAAAAGATTAAATAAATTAGAATAATAAACCTTCATGTACATAATTATTTTTATTATAATATATAAAATTCCATAGGAAACTCATTCATTCACAAAATCTATTTTCAAATTAAACTGTCCTTTTTCAAGGTCGCAGGCAACTTGATAACTCCATTTGTCCGTTGCACTCACAACTTTCGAAGTTTTCTGTAAAAAAATTCATAATTTACATTATTCACAATAAAAACGATTACAAAGTAATAAAAGCAATAGTTTTTTTGTTATTAAAGCCGTCGTGAGCTTTCGGACATTGTAGGTCTGTGTGGGTTCGATTCCCGCTTAGAGGCATAAATTATTATAATTTTCCCAGCTATTATAAGACAAAGTGCCTTGTAGAGTTCAGTATAAGTATTATTATATTGACTATTTTAATCTATGTTCCACCTGTAAAGCTCTACTGTCAAGATTGATCTATATATTTACCATTGATCTATTATTATAATCACTTGGTTTTGTGTGATTGAGTGGAGGAACAAAGCACTTGGTATGATAAAAAAAAATACATGACCATACATAAGTTTTACGGTTTCATTAAGAAAAAAAATCTTAAATAAAAATATAGCATTTTGAAATCCCAAAACAATTCATTTTCAAATAATATCCTTATGCCCTACATAAAGATCAAATTCACAAATTTTCTAAACTTATTATAAATCACTATATAATCGTATAGCAGAAATTCTGCACAAATACAGAAGTTACAGAAATTATCTTAAATTTAACAGAAGATTATGCTACAAAAGTAAAAAAAAGAAAACATAGTGACAAGCCACTACCATCCATAAAATATAAGTACACAGTACACTCACAAATATTTTTACCGCCTGCCTAGTGTGCATGTCCCAGTTGACTATGTCTCCCACAATCGGATACTCTACGGGACCAGAACTCATTGGTTTCCCTCCAACAATCCACACTGCCCATATTGCAAAACCATTTACTGGGCTACTTCCTTCGTATGCAACATCTCTGCAAAGAATTAAAAATTAATTGTATTTCGTAAAGAAATTACACATTATGTATGTTAATGTGTGTGTATTATTATATATATATAGGTCTAGGTTTGCAAGTGTGTGGGTATGTGTGTCATTGCAAAGCGTATGTGTGTGTGTGTGTGTGTGTGTGGGTGTTTATGCATATGCAGCTACACACACACATACAATTGCAGTGCAGGATAAATGTGTGTGTGTATATCCTGTATATACATGTGTGGATTTACTCGCGACCTTAATTTAAAGCTTAGTATTAACTAGCCTTTATAAACGTGGTAAAACATGTTATATATTCAAAATTATTTTTTTCAACCAAAATAAATAATTAAATTATTGTTCCAAAATAAAACGCTATTTGTCAAGTATGACCCAACCGTACACTATCCTGTTAAAGCGGCAAGGAGATATATCTCTTTCTCTTATTTTTTTTTGAATGAAAGTTGATAGATTAATAACGTTTAATAGTATTTTTGAAGTACGAGATCTTTACGTAATTTGTATTTAATCATGACTACCTCACGCGTTACACAACACGTTTAAATATCGTGAAATGTGAAAAAATCCTATACCCAAACTATTCATAAATCTTAACTAGTTTTTTGTATATAACCTTGAAAAATTTTACCCTATAAGTAGTTTTGACTAAGGCCGCGCTGTCATATACACCCTGTATATAGGCTGGTATGTATGTGTGAGTATGTACATGCAAGTGTAATGTACAAGTGTAGGTGTACTCACACAACACTGTTAACACCATCACAAGCAAAGGTTGATTTTAGGTCTTTCATATTGATTTCAAACATCTTCCTCGGCGTCCCGCGACTGACACACGGATACTCCCACAGCGGCTGCGCTTCTATTTCTGCATCGCTTATGATGCGAGAACTCTGTCAATAATCATATATTGTTTTTATTTTTTTTTCCTTTTTTTTTAGCTTTATGCTTTTCTCCCAGCATATTGCAGGGTAGGCAGGGGGAATTGCAGGAACAATATGAACCTAGTGTTAAGACACTCCGTTACTTAGTCCATGCTTTCTCCATTTTTCGGGGGATTGCGTGTTGAGTGGCGGAACTCAACACCGCGCTTTGCCTAGTTTCCAGAACGAAGAAAAAGGAGATAGAAAAATCCATCTTCCCCGAGTGGGAATCGAATATTTATATTTAAAACTTCAAATTACATATGAATATGTTAGAGAGTGGAAATATAACAAAAAGATTTTGAGTAATTGAATATGATAAAATTAAAGCGCAGTGTGTTTGTTATTGAGTTTGGATAATTTAAAAAAAAATATGATATATATATTTGAATTTTAAAACTATATATTAATATGTTAAATAATAGAAATATAACTTCACAAATGTTATAAAGTATGTTTTGTATCACTTTTTCAGTAATAAAATTTGAAAAAAAAAAAAATAAAAGTGAATGGGTTTTCTTCTTAAGTTTTGGTAAATTCGTGAATTATAAAAACATATATAAAGCAAATAATCACCTCAACAAGCTCATCAAAAATGGACATATCTATACCCTCACAGGTACCCAACGGTATTCTTATTTTATGAAGATCTTGAAAATCAACTGGCATTGCCCAAAACTCACAACTTTCTGGCATCACTGTTACATTTTTCAATTTATTACCATATTTATATAGCAAATAGGCCATTTTTAAATT
Organism: Dione vanillae; assembly: GCA_037178615.1. Lineage (NCBI taxonomy): Eukaryota > Metazoa > Arthropoda > Insecta > Lepidoptera > Nymphalidae > Dione > Dione vanillae. Next base: position 1,756,932 of record JAZFAU010000127.1, read on the forward strand.
CTCCCAAGGCAATATTGCACTACTGAAGTTAGGATCGCACAACACATTTGTAACACTTTCTAACACTTCATCTGATAATGAGGGAATTATTTTAACATTTTGAATATCATTCTCTTTCATATAGTCGTTTAGAATACCAATATGTAAAGATTTATCTTCCAAGATATACACTGTTTTAGCACCCATTTTAGCCGCTGATAACCCAAGCAAGCTTCCACCATTTAAGTCTAAAACAATTGCATTTTTTACCAAATCCTCTCTTATTTGAGCTAATAATTTCTTACTTCGCTTCCCATCATTTAGATATGACACGTGAGTTCTTGATAACGCCATATGAACACCACATTTACAAATCGGCCGTTTATAATGTTTTTGCTTTAGCTTCTCATCTTCTAAATAAAACCATAAGGAATATTCATCTTGACATGAGATAAGGGAAACTTCAGTGTCTTTTTGGACATTTACTTCTTGGGGTAGATAGTATACGGCTTGCATCCAATGGTCTCGCCATGGTATAGAGTCTTGAGGTCTTTCCGATGACAGATTTGCATCTGGATGTGACCACCATGGAGCACAACTTAGGCATATTTTACCTGAAAAAATAAAACATATTTTGAATTTAAGTCAATAAAAAGAATCTATGGTTTTAATAATGCCTTTTGTGATAACTTGTCATTTGTTTATTAAATATTTTTCTGTCACATACTATGTTTATTAAGGATCAAAAAAATTATTTATATAATTGATGATTAATGTGACAGGTTAGAAATTTTAAGTAATATTTTTTTATTATTTATCTGCTATCAGTCTGTATATGGACTACCATCAGATTTGTTGCGAGGAAATGTTTTTATTTGGAACAATAGGCCAGTGCCTCATCTTCTGTCTATTCAGAACACGAGCCTTCTGACCGCGCTGGCGTTGCTCGACTTATCCTAGACTGACGGATTGGGATGGTGTTTTAGGCGTTCCATATGAATCTTCTTGTAACGAACAATATCAAAGGATACTGTTGGAACATTTAAGTATTCATGTATTTCGTCATTTTAGGTGAACCACGGCAAGTTTGCTATATTTCGTAGTGTATTATTTTTTACCCTTTGAAGGTAGGCGATGTTACTTTTACTTGCGACTTCTCATAACTAAATTCCATAGGTCCATATTAACTTCAAAATCGAATTATAATTTTAAGTAATATGGGACAATCAATTTCTACTAGTAATTTTTACTAACCTTCAGTATCCATATTAAGCTCCCACCACATAAAAACCATCTGAGCTTTGCCTGTATTTGTCACATTAAACTGTTGTTTCACAGTTTTCGTCATATCAATTGGTGAATGTCCCGACCAGTCATAATAGAATACTGGTATTTGATCTGAAAGCTCTTTAAAGGCTCGCCGCGGAAGTTGAGATAATTGAATATCATGAACTGCTGCAGAACCCGCACAGTTTTTGATCTAGAATTTATTCAATTAAAGTTTTAAAATAATATATACACAATAAAAATTAATAGATAAATAAAATTTATAGTAATGTAAATAAATAAATGACTAACATGAGTATGAGTATGAGTTTCATAAATATCTCAAGAACAATTTTCATAAACAAAGTATTGTGTGGTGCCTAAATAAAAAGAAAACTAAAATCTTCATACTATATTTTTAGATATATTTGCACTTTATCCCATGCATAGGGAAGATAGAGGTAGACAGAGGGAAATTCCTCGTTGTTTAGCTTCGAGGCGTTGTGTAGGGGAGAACTCAATACCGCGCTTAGAAAGAGAAAATTAATTACTTTGAGTGGAAATCGAATCCATAAACCATGGCGTTTATAGAAAGAGAGTAAGTCTCTGTGCCACAAAGGTCCTAGCTGTCATATTATTTGAATACAATAACAAATACAAATATACAATATGAATACAATAACAAATACAAATACAAGGCACATATATTACTTTAGTAACATTATAACATATAACAATAAATGTGAATGGCTTTTTAAAGAAAGGTTAGATCAGAAAAATAATAAATCAAATAACCTTTTGAGGTGTTCTTAATATTATTTCCAAATCTTCATCAGCTAAATCATTTAGTTTATTCCACTTTTGTAATGTGGGACATTCAATAACTTGAGCATAAATCACTGCAGAATCAGGGACCACTATACAATCTTCTTCTAACAAATATTTATGAGCATGTGAAAATGTTGATAAAGCACCTTAAAAGAAGAAAATCAATAAAATTTATTCCACAATTAAAAATGAAAAATATTGTTAAACAAAATTATTTAAATGGAATATTCACACATTTACATTTGTTGGCTTGTTTCTTAAAAATATTAAAACTGCGAGAAACAAAGATATTATAATATTTTTAAAAAGTACCAAGAAAATTTAAAATATACTAAAAATATTGTGTTATTTACTAAAATTTGGTCAGCAGGGCATTTATTTTACTTTTAATTGAATAATTTTTCAAAAGAAACAAAAGATTGTCTTTTATAATTTTCCTGCTCTGGTTAGACTATGCCTTGTTGATTTTTAACACTAAACACACAGTCGCTAAAATTGGGTGGAGTAACAGACAAATGGAGTACCATACATGTGGAATAAAGTACAAATTTTAAGAAAAATATACTAAAATTACTATATGCTAATTTTATGAATGTTATTAATTTTTAAAATTAAAAAAATAATTTTTTAATCAAAGAATATTTTACCTTCACCAATTAATTCAGTATCAAACACTTCAGTCACTAATATATTAGCTTTTTCCTTTAAGTCTCCATTCCTCACCAACAGTCAAGTCTGTGGATCTCTTAGGAATAACTTTAATTTTGTCAGCAACACCATTTCGTTGTAATATTTTCAGACAACAATCAGCCATAGGCTTGAATGCTTCACATGCTGTAATAGTATCGGCACCACATCTTGCTGCCATTATTGACAGGAGACCTGTTCCAGTTCCTGAAAACAGTAGCAATTACAAATATTTTCAATGTAATTATAATCAAATATGTTCAATGTAATATATATCTTCTAGATATTTTTGTTCAAATAGATCTAAACAAACACTTGAATCTTTAGATGATCTTTACACCACTATAGATTGTAAAAACAAATGCTGGTAAGAAATAGAATAGTTAAAATTTTATTATGTAAAACAATGGTAGCTACAAATTATCTAAGTTTTACATTTATCTTGAAACTTTTAAATTTGATATAGAGTGGATCATTTCTAGGAACACAACAGGCCTAGGAACAAGTTTAAAATAAATTTGTATGATGTAGAAGGAGGAAAAAACACATCTTTCTACAGTCTTCTAAAGACCTATCTTAAACTTATCGTATATCATAGTGTTGTATTTAAAATACAACACTGGTAGACTTTTAGCTGCAATAGCTTTGACATTTATTTTCAAGAAACTATATCAAAATATATTTACATATTTGTTAAATGTGATAACTTATTTATATTGCTAGTACCCAAAAAATTATTGCTAAGAATAACCAATCATCAACAATCAACAAGTACTAACAAAACAATGGTACCTATTTACAAGTTTTTTTACACTTTGCATTTTGTTTCTTGCTTCACAAATAAGCTGTGGCAAGCATATAAGTTTCGATTCTTAATAACAATGTCTAGCTTTATGGTCTGACTACTTGGATATAAAACACTATGTTAAAAATGTTGTTTTCTAAAAATAATACTGTAATTATATTCAAAGTTTTGAGTCAACATATACTAATATTGTAAATTGAATGTTACATATTACCAATATCTAATACATTTGCTTTCTTTCCTTCACTGTGCATTTTTTCAATAGCTAACTGCAATGCTCTATAATATTTTTTGTTTCTTTCAGTATCGTGAAGCATATCTGCAAACGCCGATCTAGCGATTTCCTGATGATAGTCATAGTCTTCATGTTGAACATCCCACTCGGTGCTACCGGTAATAGGATTCCTCTTCTGGGTAAAAACTTGCATAATGGAAGGTTGTAAAGTACTTTGAAATCTGGAAATAAATTGGAACCTTCATAAGACTCATGTTTCATACATCTTAGTCTATCATGATTTGAATGTATCAAAAAACTTACCGTAGACGTCCAGAGTCTAATATAAAACTACTCAATCTTCTCAAAGTTAATAATCTCATTGATGGCTAATCATATTTTCTTTGGTAAACATTTTGGTTATTGTGATAACCAAATCAAATGCATGTGCTGTAAGAAACAATCAAAAGAATAATATAATTTGACAATATGATGCCGGCACATGACATTTGCAAGTGGATAAAATGTCATACATAATTTAAATTTTTGAACTTTTATCAATTAATTTTTGGTCTTTCATAGAATTATTAATAATGTTAATTTATTTTTAATATTTGACATCTATATAGTACATAATCATTATTTATGTTATTAATAATGATTGAAAGTAATAAATAAATGTGGGCTGTATACTTTTATTCTTTTGCATTGCAGTATTTTTTTGTTTTACGATGGCAATTTTATTTTGATCCTAATATGTCAGTTGATTCGTCTTTCAATACGACGTTTTACTATCATGGCGGCCGCGGTAGGCAGGATTTGTGGGGCACGACTATTGAAAAAAATTGGGATAGTTACACCCCAGGTATTAACTTTAAGAATAAAAGCGTATTTCGATAGCTTTATAATGATTAGCTTTCTCTTTAGTGAGTTTTTATTAAGAAAAAAGTACTATTCGCAAGAAGTAATATTTGCGCAAAACTAGTGATATATGATTAATTTATCAAGACTAGGAGGTAATGGTGTGTTTTAATTATAAAAGTGGGTGTTATTTATAAACATACTAAAGTTGGCCACTCAGTGTTCTTGAAAATAATAGGGGCGAAGAAGGTTATACACCTTCTCAACATTATGTAACAAGTGTAATTGAAGCTAATAGTTATCATCCCTTACAGGTTTGTCAGCTGTCCACTAGTGCTAAGGGATGGACAAGCAATAGAAAATTGGTGAGTAAGATTATATTTTATAAATTTATTATCTTTACCTAAGCTTAGACGACAATGCAGTAAATGCAATACAGATCTTTTCAAGTATTTGACAATACATAGTAAAATATAAAATATATAATTAAAACTTTACTAACAATAATTCTTGTCTGAACTTTTGTCTTTAGTACGGAAAAAATATTTTTTTTTATAACTTCTTATAACCAAATATTTGTAAGCTTAATGTATTAATTTATTTTTTAGTGGTTATCCACATTGGGTGTTGTGGGTGGAGGTGTAGGTGCCCTTCTATTTGCCCTAGAACAATCTGTTGAAGCATCAGATGACAAGGCTCATGCATTCCACCAACCTTGGAGTCATGATGGCTGGTTCCAATCACTTGATCATGCCAGGTAATCATTTTTAATATTTCTATACTTAGAAAATACAAGAAAGTAGGATAATTAAAAAAATGTATATATAAACATTTTAAAAATTACTTTTACAGCTACTTTAACTTGATATACACTGTACTTGTGAGATAAATTCATCTTTAATAGATATTAAAGCTGTAAATAAGATTTTTATTTCAAGGATATATTAGCCCAGATGCTTGGCACCCACCTGTAAATGTAACAGTTTGTGGGTTCAATCCCCATTCGGGAAGATGGACTTTTCTATTTACAATTTCTTCACCCTGGCAACTAGTCAATGCGCGGCGTTGAGTTCTGCCACTCAACATGTAATGCCTCGAAAAGGGCGGAAAGCAGAAGCAGAGAAAGCAGAGACTAAGCAATCATTGTCTTAACACTAGGTACCTGCATCCTGCAGTTCATCAAAAAATTAAGTTATTTTAATTGTAATAATAAGTAAAATAATGATTTTACTATATGGTAATTATAGTAAATTAAAAATAACTTAATAAATGTTTGTTACCAGTATCCGTCGTGGTTATGAAGTATACAAGCAGGTATGCAAGGCATGCCACTCACTCCAATATATTGCGTTCCGCAACTTGGTGAATGTTTCTCATACTGAAGAGGAAGCTAAGGCCGAGGCTGCCGAGGTATGTTGTGCAATATTTTGCTGTCTTTTAATTTATTTTTTAACAAAAGTAAGTAAATTGTGTCATTGCATAATACATACATGTAATAAAAATTACATATCTATAAATACATGTAATAAAAATTAACTTAATGTGTCTGTATATGCATGATATATTGGGTACATATAATATTGTGGATTCTGTGAGCCCCAGAATATTCTGGTGCCAGACATTCAATCTGCTGTTCCTCACTAAAACAAAAGAGTGAAAGGTGAAAAAAAAAAAACATAACATACACAGTTTTAATCTTAGCTACACCACAAGTTTAACTTTGTATTTTGAGAAGAGAAGAAACTGCTTAGCATTCCATGGATTCAGCATGTGGGTCCCAGACCCATCTTTGCTTTTGTCTTTTTTTAAAAAAGTGATTTACAAAAATACATTTATTAAAAATATAATCTTGTCTAAGACTATGTCTCCCTGAAAAATACCTCTAGTTAGGCCAATAATTGTAGGTCTTAAATAGCAATTCACATTAGTATATTCTAAGAATGTTAAATAATTTACTTTTAAAGCATTTGGTTTTTGTGCTTAATACATAAGTACATGAAAGATGCTTCTTTATTTTAAACCCTCGCGTTATTTATGTCCTTGGTTATAACGTAATTGCTACATTCAGACCATCATTATATAATCAATATTTATTTAATTTGTTGGTGTTGTTACATTAAGCAGTTTCACATAAATTTGAAAGATTCAAAAATAATGTAGGTAGGGATATAATTTCCTATTTACCATATATAAAAAAACGTTTTATATATAAAACAAAGTTATGTTATACATTTAACTTAAAATTATCCTATTTTTTTTTTTTTTTTTTTTTTTTTTTTAGCTTCACGCTTTATCCCGCACATGGCAGGGTAGGCAGAGGGAACTGCAGGAACCATATGAACCTAGTGTTAAGACACTCCGTTACTTAGTCCCTGCTTACTCCGTCCCCACTTTCCGCCGTTTTCGAGGCATTGCGTGTTGAGTGGCGGAACTCAACGCCGCGCTTTGCCTTAGTTGCCAGAGCGAAGAAAATGGAAATAGAAAAATCCATCTTCCCCGACTGGGGATCGAACCCAGAAACCGTCGCGTTAGCCACGTTACAGGCAGACGTTGTGCCTCTGCGCCATGATGGTTATTCTCTATAGAAATTATTCTGATTTCTTTTCCATGTATCAAATATGAAAATTTATTTCATATAAGTAAAAAACATTATGTAATCGAGATTAAACTGTATTTTAATGGTAGTTTATTATATTCTAATTGAGATATATGATACTTGTCAGTTACAGAGTTTTTTAACATTATATTCTTTATGCCTTCCCATACTATATGCAACCAAGTAAAACAATTAAAATAAAAATGGAACATAATTCATAATACCACATAATCTTAAAATTAATTCCATTTACAGGTGATGGTAAAAGATGGGCCTGATGAAGAGGGCAACTACTTTGAGAGGCCTGGAAAGTTATCCGACTACTTCCCGTCGCCCTACCCCAACGAAAATGCTGCCAGAGCTGCCAATAATGGTACAAAAAAATACTTTTTTTTACTTGAAATCAGGTCATCATCATAATATTACATAGTTAACATAATTATTGAAAACATAATTTCTAATGGTCATTATTTGTATGCTTTACAAACTCAAACTCTGACTCAAACATGTTTGGTGACGCAATACTCAAGTTGTCGAATATCAAGTCCAATTAGGTAAGTCTAACTTTGTGAAGTCCATCTCGACTCGACAGTGTTTGGGAGACATCGTCATACTACTAAATTATGTAAGTGATGACTCATCAGAAGATTCAAGATCACTCACTTGGCTATGCTAGAAAACTCCCTGTAGGATCTGACATGATAAGATCTACAAGAGAACCATAGTAACTGACATAGCCCTTAGGTATGCAAAACTCATGTGGCAGGAGGCATGGCATAAGTTTGCAGAACTGATGGCTATCGAGTTAGATAGGAAAAGTGAGGGCTGCCAAGTATCGACCTATCTGGCGTTAATAGGGTGGGCCTTTGTCACCTGAATAGTAATGATTCATTATTTTATTAATTTTGAATTTTGTACATAAACTTTATTATAATCACTCTTGTAATTTAATATTTTGCATTAATAATGTTTTTTTTTTTCTCAGGTGCCTACCCACCAGATCTATCACTAATAGTGTCTGGACGTAAAGGAGGGGAGGACTACATTTTCGCACTGTTAACTGGGTACATGGACGCCCCAGCCGGTGTTATCCTACGTGAAGGGCAGAATTACAACCCCTACTTCCCCGGTGGAGCTATATCTATGGCACAAGTGCTGTTTGATGAGGTTTGTTAATATTTATTAATTGTAAGAATTATTATACCAAAATTCCTACAACAATATGAAAACTAAAACAGGTATAACCATATAGCGTATAATGGAAATAATATGACAAGGCTAGAGGGTAAAGGTAGCACAAACAATATACAAAATTTCTTTGTTTAATTATTATAATTATAATTTGTTACATTGAAATGGCATCTGATTTTAAATTTGTTGGTTTGTAGCTTAATTTGTCTTTTTCTGGTAACAAGACAAAATGAGATGTTGAGTTCAGTCACTCAATTGCAGGAATGTGTTAAAAATTGACAGCCGATGTTAGTTTTTGACACATTCATGCAATTAAATCCTAACAATTAATTTGTGACTTGACTTTCTTTTTTAAATTAGATGTTAAACAGAAGACACGGGGATCTTGACATCTAGGTTATCTCTGTCTATACTACTATGTGGGATTTAACATTAACCTTACCAATGAACCTTCATATAATATAATAATTATACTTATTGTATGTAAAGACAAACAAAACATTTTAAAACAATTTTAATGTACACTATTTTTATATATGACATATTATAAAAGTGGAGAATACCACTACAGCAACCTACTTACCTATTGTACCATAAATATCACATACATGAATAATCTGGTTTAATTTAATATATTTTATTCTATATATATTTATCAAATTTTGCAAGGTTAGTTAATAGAAATTATCTGAGATAAAACATACATTATCGTGCACTCTAATTACTATTGTACATTTTAAAAATATTATAGAGCAAGTAGCTCTAATAATAAAATACAATTGTTGTTTTTCCGTATACACTTAGGACAAATAACCAATTTAAAAAATTATTTATGAGACAAAGTGTATTTTCCATTATATTATGTATGTGTAACATATTATTATATATGCACTTTATTTATGTAAAATACATAAAGCCTTTTAGTAATTAATTTGTTGACATTGAATGTCATTCAAAAATATATGTGCTGCATCTAAATATCACTTGCTAAATATATTTCTGTATGTCTGTAGCCGCTGTTCCCTTTAGGACATCTTTTTTTTTATAACATGAAAGAACAATATCTTACAAAATTGGCTGTTTACAGGCCGCAGAGTACAGCGACGGTACTCCTAGCAACAGCGTCTCAACTGGCTAAGGACGTCGCCACTTTCCTGAGGTGGTGCTCTGAGCCTGAACTCGACGATCGACGCCTTATGACTATCAAGGCTATAGGAATATTCTCCACACTTATGGCCATTGTATATTACTACAAACGGCACAAATGGTCGTCACTCAAGTCCAGGAAATTAGCCTACAAACCTGTGTCTAAGAAATAAACGCATAGTAGTAAAGCATACAATTTAGAAAATTTTTCTTTCAATAGGTGACACTACATGTTATTATATTTGTTTGTAATTAAAATAATTTATTTGTAACTCTTTTTTCCTTCTGATCATGTTCACGCTTAACGCGGTTACCAAGCCTGGCTAACGCGAGGTGTTTTTTTTATTATATATTATTATATAATGTTAACTTGTATTAACTTTGTGCAGTGAATGCGGCACAGTTGTAGATCGTATTGTAAGCTGTGCTTGTGATGTTCCATGAAAATTTTATTATGAATCCGTGTACAGTTCAATAAATGAGTTATTGAAAATCGTGAAATTCGAGTTTTTTTTTTTTTTAACTTTTTTTACTATTTATATAATTTAAATATATAATAGGGACGAAGAAAAGCAGAGACTAAGCAACGGAGTGTCTTAACACTAGGTTCCCACGGTCCCTGTAGTTTCCTCTGCCTACCCTGCCATGTGCGGGATAAAGCGTGAAGCTAAAAAAAATTATAGTCGATTACACGCTGTGCTGCCTATGAGTACGTTCGTTGATAATTACAAAACAAACTAAAAAGAGTTTACGTTTTAGAAAAAAAGACGATATTTTTAAAACAATTTGTAATATTTTAATTAACTAACATGAAAATGAATCTAATTCTATAGTCTTTGTTCATTAGGAACTTAAATATACTTAGTCTTGCCATAAATATTGTTATAAAGAAAAGCACGATTTTTTTTTTATACGTAACATTTATTCCTTTCATAGTGAGTTAGTTTAATACATCAATATATAACTATTAAAAATATACAATGTTTATTCGAAGTGGTCCCCATTGGCTGCAATACAGTCTTTTAAACGTTGAGGCCAGTTATCAATAGCAGCACGAACTCTTTCTAGAGGAAAATTCTTCACTGCCAACCGAATGGATCGTTTTAGGGACTCCAAATTATCATGGCGTTTAGAGCAAGCCTTACTCTCTAAAACTGACCATAAATCATAATCCAATGGATTTAGGTCAGGACTTGACGACGGCCAGTTTTCAGTGCTGATAAAGTCCGGAACGTTAGTTTTCAACCAAGATTGGGTGGATCGAGCTCTATGACCCGGTGCCGAGTCTTGTTGAAAGCACCATTCTTTGTTATTGAACATGGTGTTAGTTAAAGACTTAACTACCGTCTCAAGAATGGTATTTTGATAAACTTGTGCCGACGTTTTAATACCTTTTTCACAAAAATATGGCTCAGTCACCCCTTCATAGCTAACACCCCACCAAACCATCACTGAAGTGGGATAATGCCCACGTTGTACTCTGTTTACTAATTGCGAAGCTTCTTTAGAGCTTCCAGCATAAATACGGTCATTTTGTTTATTAAAATACTGCTCAATTGTAATAATTTTCTCATCCGTAAACAAAATCTTTTTGTGACCTCCCTTTGCGTACCGCTTAAGTAGTTGTTTGGATTTTACCACCCTATTCTTCTTTAAATTATCAGTTAAAAAGTGACCAGTACGTCTCTTATAGGCTGCAAGTCCTAAGTCATCTTTTAATATACGCGACATGGTTCTAGGAGCTATCTTCATCTCCCGAGATAAAATCTTTTGCTTACGGACAGGATTTCTTCGAATTCTTTCCCTAACTGCTTTAATCACCTTTTTCACACGAACGGTACGTGGACGGCCAGATCTTTTTCTGTCACAAACAGAGGAGGTATCATTGTACCTATCAGTAGCCCGGTAAACAAACATTTGACTAATACCAAGCGGGTGGAGGGTTTTAAAAATTGCACTTTTCTCCATACCTACTTTATGTAAGGCAATCACAGCGATTCGGTTCTCTTTATCACCCCACTCCATTTTAATATAACAAAATATTTAACAATATAATGGCGCGAAAATAAGAAAACACATCAAGCAATTAGCAATCATATAAAAATGACAGATTCCAAATTCAAACGTAATATTTTCTTTTTTTGAATAGTAACAGTATTTATGGTCAGACTAAGTATATTACCTATAAAAGTTATAAAATTGACATTGACGTTTATATTATTTACAATTGTCAATTGTCACTATTTGTTATTTTTAGACCTTTCTGTCTACAGCGTAATATTTATTAAATAATAAGTGTGTGATTATTATATCGTGGGAATTTGATCATAGCATCGTAGCGAACATGCAAATAATATGCCTACATATTACATAATTGGTTTAGAGTACAATGATAGGCAAGACATTAAATTTTAGACTTAATTAGTAAAGTCAATTAAACTTTTAATAAAAATGAATGCAATTGTGGGATTATGTCATTTTTGTGAAGCTCATGGGCCACGTCCTTTATTTTGTACCTTCACAACAGATGACGAAAGTCATACAACAGAGGCATCGAAATGTGCCGTACAATGCAGTGGCTGCACGTCAATAGGTCCAGACACAGTTTTGATATCTAGAGAAGATGATGGAACAATATTTTGTAGCAGAGAATCAGTTCCTAGCGCTGATGTGACCGGCCTTTCTGCGACAAGCTGCCTTACGAAGCATTACTTGTGAAGTGAGTTAAGAAAATTCTACACTTAAGCTTTGCAACTCTTTATAAAAAAATTATATACTTTGTAATATGTTACAAGTGGCATGTCTATGTAATGTCATTTATATCTCACATATTTGATTAAATTAGTTGTACCTTGAATAACATAGCAAAAACAAATAATGTAACCCCAACACTTTAAATTTAAAATTATCTTAAGTAAAACATTGAACCTACAACCACTTTATATTGTGAAATACTTTTCTTTATAATGCTACCAGTTATCTATTTCACTATACACATTATTAATCTAGATCTACAAGGAATACTTAATTTATTATTATTGTCTTTTAGGTAAATTGGAATAAAGAAGGTGGTGTAGTGTACTTTAATGATACCCAAGGTCATGTACTAAGTCTAATGTTCCATTTACAAGATACTAGAGCAAGAGGACTTAAGAGACTATTCTCTATAGTGGTTCTCATGAAAGACAATATGATGTTGCTAAATATTACACCAATGTTGTCTGAACATATGCAGGTACAACTTAGAAAATTTTATTTAAAGTATCAGCTATAGATTAAATAGAACCTAGTCCAAGATTCTTTTCTACTTTTGTCAATGATCTAATCAAAATCTTCAATGAAAATCCTAATCTTAAAAGTTGAATTTTTTTGGACAAATTCATAGATATTCTATGTATATATATAGCCAATGACATGATGTGCTTTTCTACTATCTATTTGTAGGATAGATATGTATGTAAATGTACATAATTTAGAAATGTATTTTAATTTTAGAAGAAATTTCATATAAATTTAATTTTAGAAAATAGCAAAAGAACTACAAGAACTAGCTGATGTAGTTTATGAGAAAGAGCAAAGTATCTGCTCTCAAAGAGCTTTGAGGCTCAACACTGGCAGAAATGATTATGGGCAGTCTAGATCACTTACACAATTAACAGGTATTTTCTTTTTAAATACTAAAATAATGCTGACATTTAAAATAGAAATGTTATAAAATAGGTACTTCATGACATTTCTTAAAGTGAATTCAATAATTATGCAATTACATTTTATAAATTAATATTTATTCATATTAATATTTTCATTTTAGCTTAGTTAATTTGTTACTAGTGTTCTCAAAATAATGAAATAATAAACTTTTTTTGGTATATTTCCAGGTGATGATGATGTTTATAAAAAGCTCCATTCTCACTTTACTTGGATGCTTAGAATAGGTGCTGTTACATACTCTGAAACTTTATATAGAAGTCAGGATTTATTTAGGAAATATGATCCTCAAATGATAAAAGGAACAATATTTGAAGATAATGCATGTTCAGTAAAAAATACTGTTGATAGTATGTCACTCAGAGAATTAGAAAACTTGTTAAGTAATTCTATATTCAGAATACTTTTGTACTGTACTTTAACTGGAACCTATGTAAGCATACATCTAAACAAATAAAAAGTAATTTTTTGATTACAATGTTTAACATGACATTTAGGTGGCAATTTTGCTTGTGAAAAAATCAATCTATATAAACTATCAATTTGTAGGTAATTATTTTATAGCTTGTTTAAAAAAAAAAACTTTAGCTAAGAAACTCAGTTTCTTTTTCAGATTTTAATAAAATCAAAGCAGCTTGCACCATCTAAAATTATCAATACTTTGTTGACATTGCTACCAAAAGCAAATTCTAGCAATATTCACATTCAAGATATGAACTCTGAATTTACATCAGCACATAATGTATGCATTTTAGATGAGACAGAAAACTGTAATTTTGAATGCAAATGGAATGGAACAGTACCTATGAAATGTTTGTAAAGATGTTATATATTTCAAATTTCATTTCATATTTCAAAAATTGTAATATTATATTTAGAGAAAATGTTTAAAAACTAATTTAGTGGGATATGAACTCACACCTCTTGAAAACTGTCCAAGGCACAGGTTCGAATTTTCATAAATATATTCTTTTCTGTGCTCAGTGTGAATTCAAGGCTTTAAAAATCATAAAAATAGTTAATGTTACACTTTCTTATCATAATAATAATGTTACAATCAAAATTAAATTTATAAAAATTCTCTGATATGTATATTCTTATTTAATATACCATTCATTTAGAAATTTGAACACACAATAATCCCTTGGGTATATAGAAAAAAAAATTAAATATATGCATGTTGTGTTGTTTACATTATATTCTCTTTGTTTGTAGGTCCTACTCTGATGAATAAAATAGAAAATGCAATGAAAAATAAAAATTTAAATGATATGGTATTACTTCAACATTTGAAAACTTTACAGCTGGAATGGCTTGGGTTAGTAAGAGCCACAACTAACAACACTTGCTCCTTTTTTTACAATATTGTATAGCGTCTAATAAGTTATTACAGATTTTAAAACAAAATATTTTTTTTTCCAGAATGATAAAAACAATTAAAAATGGCGGAGCAATCGTCAGGGAAGCCAGAAGCAATTAACAAATTGAAACAAATACTTGGTGTCACCCAACAAGATGACACTATAGTAAACTATTGGTCACAACTTTGTGACTAAATGTTAAGTATTAATAAAATAAAACTATTGTTTTATTGCAATATTAGTGTTAAATAAAAAAATATTATTTTTATACACAATTCTTTTCTAGTCCTATGTCCCATAATTACAATATAGAAAGAGTTATATCTAAAAAAATAAACATTGTATAAAAAATGTCTACAAAACTAAGAAGTTCTAGAAGCACTTATATTTATTTCCGGCCTATATTTTGGATATAGAAATTATTATAAGATAGAGTTATTATATAATATATAATAGAGTTAATTAGTTTTAATGAAGGAAATAAAAACACAATATAGATAGTATTCCTTATATTAAAGATTACACATTAGACCTACGGCTAGGTCTAGCACGCTCATGGCCCTTAGTACGCACATAGGGTTTTGTGTGGGAGCGAGGAGCTCCTGGTGCGGGCCCAAAGTGGCGTACCGCTTCACGAGCGTTCCTACGGCCTTGGACCAGCACTGTCTTACGGCCGGTGGGAGCGCGGAGGGCAAGCTGATCGAAGGTTAAGATTTCACCTGAAAAATCAAAATTCTTTTTTATTTAAAATGAATGATCAAAATTTTTTCAAAAGCTAAAGTTAAGCTATGTTCTTGCTAAATACTTGTAAGACATATCTGAGAAGGTAGGTTTTATATTACGAAAATAATGTATAATCAATTTAATTATCATTACAATAATTTTAGGCCAATTGGATGCAAAAGTCAAAATGAGCATTGCAAAATATAGCATTGAAGGACAGTTAGTTGTATATCCATCAAATTATTGGAATGAACCATCAAATTCTATATGTAGTATGTATTTTTCACTCAATAAAAAATATTTTGATTTTGATTTTTTTTGTTTGTCCTCAGAAAATATTGTATGTTACAAATTTATTATTATATTATTGTTTATAAATTTTACCTTTATTTATTTTGTATTTATACTCATTGAGAGATTAAACTATTCTTAATATGTTCATATCATATGAAGTAATTGAAATAACTTAATCACATTTTAATTTCTTATAAATTAAAAAGGAAACAAATATTATATTATTAGTTACTACCATATAAAATTTATATTAATAGTGCTTTATTTTGCTAGAATGTATGTCTGTAGTACAAAGACAATAACAGGGACATCATCACAAGAGATTACAGTAATATGTTATTTTTTTACTAATATGCAAATAGGTGTAGTTATTGTCTTGAGCTTGTCATCAGAATATTCAGTTTAACATTTAATCAACCATTATGTACTTGTAACTGATGCATGTTTAAATTCAGTTCAAACCATGTGTGCGTAATTAAATCCATATTGTGGTATTTAATATATTTTAACAAAGTAATCTAGAAAAATCAAAGATGCATAGGTTCTATCAACCTAACTACTAAGAAAAAAAGTTACAGACAACAAAGTAAGGAATATAAATGTAATAATAATTTCATTTTATATATTTAGTTTTAGTCATATTTTAGATGTTTTAATATAAATTCTTATTTTTGAAAATATATCAAAGATTAGTCCATGCTACATAACCTAACAAACTCTTGTTATTAAAGCTATTCTTACCTCCAGCAGCCAAAATACGGGCGCGTGCTTTCTCAGTGACATGAAGAGCGGCAACAGTTAGTTTGGGAACCTTGTACAGCCTCACGTCGTTAGTGATAGTGCCTACCACCACTGCGATCAGACCCTCACGAGTGGGCTTCTTCATGTGACGAGCCAACCGAGACAGGGAGATAGGCGCCCGGTTAATGCGGCTCATAAAGAGACGGCGAAGGATAATCGTGTTAAATTTGGCATTTGTACGTCTAGCCAAATATCTGTATAACTGTCAACAATGAAATATATAGGTTAGAATTGCAACCTGCTGTAGTTTTGGGTAAAAAATAATATATTATATAAAACCTAAATGGTTTGATTTTGAATACACTTACTTTGACGAGTAATCTCAGGTACACATCCTGAGATTTAACTTCGGTACGCCTAACTTTCCTGTCGTGTTTATGGTTGATGTCGACACCCTGAAATAAATATTGCAACACATTTTAACTTCACTGGTTTAACTTAAAACCACTTTAATTTTTCACATCACATTAATATCACTTAGATTTTTATAGATTATTTTTATTTTTCCACCGAGCGAAACTCACCATATTGACAACCGGAAGAAAAAGAGGGTCTATAGACAATAACAATATGTGACAGTGGTTTGGTGTTACCAGAAGTTATCATTTACATTTTATTCATATTAAATCATAGACTATATTGTTGACTGGCTAGTAAAATATATTATTCGAAATATGTACGTTTTTAAATGTGAAAAAATTGGAACGACTGTCTTAAAATCTGTCGTCGCGACAGATAACAAGTTTCGACCACCGTTTTTTCTAAAGGGATGGAATTTAATACGAAACATCGAAAATTATCAAAAAGCAAAAATTCTATTCGTACGCCTGCATCTGTTAAATCACGATTGACCAAAAAAAGAATTGTTACACGCAAACGTAAGTGTGTGTGTCTTCCTGAAAATTATTCGGTAGTAGAATTCCCAGCAATATGGAACGAGCTAAGATTAAACGGTCAGCTGTGTGACGGCACAATCATTTGCAGAGATAAAAAAGCTATACAAGTACACCGAGCAATTCTTTCTGCAGTTAGCCCATATTTTAAAGCAATATTCATAAATTCCCTTAAGAAAGACAAATCAGAAGAAACCGAAATTGTCGTCGACGTACCATCCTATTACATGGGCTTAATACTTGACTACGCTTATACAGGAACATGCTATGGTCACTGCCGAAAATGTGGAACATCTACTACCTTATGCCGATCAATTTGATATCGTTGGTGTAATTCAATTGTGTTGCCAAGTTCCTTCTACAGCAACTTCGACCACATAATTGTCTTGGCATATTTAAATTTGCTAGATGCTATTTTTGTAGTGAATTAGAAAAGAAAGGAAAATTGTACATAAGACAAAATTTTGCAAGAATTTTAAAGGAATGCAATGAATTTAAGTCATTGTTATTTCAAGAACTCGAAGATATATTGAAAGATGATGAATTAAATGTAAAAAATGAAGAAATAGTATTTCAGGCAATAAAAATATGGGTCGAGCATGATTTGCAAAATAGAAAAGTTTACATACCATCCTTATTAACATGTATACGATATGGCCATATAAGTTACAAGTATTTCAAATCAAAAATTTTACAATGGCAGCCCGTAATGGAAGATGAAGTAAGTTTATATTGAAAATTAAGTAATATAAAGTATATTTATGATATATAACCATTATTTTCGGGACAATATTTTTATGTGTAGAAATGTCAAGAGGCATTATATCCTGCAGTAATGTTTCTTACTGTATTGGATTCGAGACCTGATATGGAAGCCGACCTCAATGACCCACTAGCAAGGCCACGCGTACCGTATGAAATACTCTTTGCAGTAGGGGGATGGAGTGCTGGAAGTCCGACAAGTTTTGTAGAAACTTATGACACACGGTAAAAAAATTGTGTAAAATATTAAAATCTTTGATAATGATATTATTTGTTGCTTATATCTACGAAGTCTTTGTTATCATGGGACAGTGGAACGGAATCTGACTGCAGTAAACTATATGAATTCCACTTTCATTCAAGTAATTTGTTATTTAAATTATTATAAATCTACTCTGGTAAATCAAACTGCTGTGAAGTGCGTTGAGTTCAACTTAACTAGGTAAACGTATTATGTGCCTGTACTATACAGAATGTGTGGAGTAGAAAACATGCATATACATTGCATTTCGTGTAGTTGAAAGCTATTTCCAAATATTTACTGCAAATTTTATAGTACTACTATTATAAATGTAAAAAGTCGAGACAGATGTTCCACTTTTATATCAAAACTACTTAACGGGGATTAAGATGAAATTTTACCTATAGATAAACTAGTTTAATTCATTTTAATAATAAAGAAGTAATAGGTAAGATCAAGAGGGTGACGCTGCGTGTAAGTGGGTATCATAATGTTCAAGTATTTCTGTGCCAATTTCGAATCTAAGAATTTGAAAAGTAGGTATATGTTCTAAGTTTTATCCCTAAGTCCAAAACATTTACCTTAAAAAAACATTAAACTCCATTAAACTACCGCTTGCCTCTTTTTTCAAAAGTAAATTAAAAAAAAATAACACAAACCATCAAATTTATTTAAAAGCCGCCATTGTTTACAGTGCGGACCGCTGGTTTCTTTCCATCCACATGGATCTATCGCCGCGCGCGTACCACGGTCTGTGTACTCTAAATAATTTGATCTACATGATCGGTGGTTTTGATGGCAGCGATCATTTTAATACGGTGCGATGCTACGATCCGGTAACGAACACTTGGCACGAGCGCGCCTGCATGTACCAGGCGAGGTGTTACGTTAGCGTCGTTGTTCACGGTTCGTTCACTGTGTATTTAGTATAAGTAAAGTGTATTGCAGCTAACTTAGTTATAGTCATAGCTTTAGTTGTAGGATAGCTTTAGAAGTAGATTTCTTTTAACTTGTATTTGTATTTTGTTTTATATAGTTATTAATATTTAACGTCAATTAATATTGAAATGGAAAATTTATAACAAAATTATTTTAATAATAAATTAGTTTGATTAACAAAGTTTTATACATTTTGATTATTTTTTAAAGCGTTAATCCACACTGAGGATATAAAAAATACTTAAAGAATACTTAAAGAAACCATATAAAATTTGAACGCAGCTGGATTCGAACACTCGCCCTCTTGCGAACTGTGCAAGATATAAGAATTTTACACATAATACTTATTATATAAAATTAATAATAAATAAATAGTCTTAGGAAAGAAGAAATGAGATAAAATATAATTTATTCTCTAGAGAATTTAATATACGCCCTGGGTGGTTACAATGGCCGTACTCGTATGTCGTCGGTGGAACGATATCATCCAGATAAAAATCAATGGGAGATGATAACGCCTATGAACAAGCAACGCTCTGACGCCAGTGCAGCATCTCTTGGGGGAAAGGTATATTTTATAGTTCTATATAGGTATATATTTAGTTTCCCTGTGGTTTATCGTGCATGTGTTGTGTAGTTATGGACGACAGACGGTAAGCATAAAGAATTGCGGATTTATATGTATTTTGCTTTTTATTGGACCGTCGTGGCGCAGAGGCGCAGCGTCTGCTTGTAACGCGACGGTTTCTGGGTTCGTTTCCCACTCGAGAAGATGGATTTTTCTATTTCCAAATTCTTCGCTCTGGCAACTAGGCAAAGCGCGGCGTTGGGTTCCGCCACTCAACATATAATGTTTCGAAAAAGGTGGAAAGCGGAGACGGAGAAAGCAGGGACTAAACAACTGAGTAGTCTTAACACTAGATTCCTATGGTTCCTGCAGTTCCCTCTGCCTACCCTGCCATGTACGGGATAAAGCGTGAAGCTTTTTATCATAAGATTGATATAAAAAGAGTTGTTTAGAAATTATTGTCTATTTTTTTACAGATCTATATAGTTGGTGGATTTAACGGCCAGGAAGTGTTGAGTTCTGCTGAGATTTTTGATCCAGATACTAAACAGTGGAGTTTTATTAGATCGATGATAAGTCCGCGTTCAGGCGTCAGTCTCATAGCGTATCGAGAGTCTTTGTACGCGTTGGGAGGATTCAACGGCTACAGTCGTCTTAATACTGGTTACTATCACTATTTTCATAAAAAAATTAAATTAAGAATTTGTTCAAAGAGCCTTACTTAGTTAAATGGCTTTAAAGTTTACTCAGAACATCTTTAGCGATGACCGAAAGATTGTCTAACTTTGTGACTTTAAAGATTGTCTAAATTTTTTTTTACGTTAAATTAAGTAAGTAAGCTATAACAAAATAATATATCAGTGATGAAATTGTTTATATACTTTTAAGTCGCTTACCTTAAACTGTGACTAAACAAAGAAATTAAGACTTCATAGGCATCTATTTTTAGGAGAGCGGTTCTGTCCGCAGCGCGGCGAGTGGCAGGAAGTCACTGAAATGTTTAGCGCCAGGAGCAACTTTGCTACAGTGTTGCTTGACGATATGATATTTGTGATTGGTGGATTTAATGGTTAGTATTGATTTAAAGAAATTCCAGATATGAATTTTTTTATAAATGTTATCATAATTATATTGAAGATGTTACGGATATCTTGTTTCTATGTCATATGTTCTTATGAATTAATTCAAAGTATTTATTTATAGCGTCACGCTTTTTTCTCGCACATGGCAGTGTAGGCAGAGGGAACTGCAGGAACTATAGGAACCTAGTTTTAAGACACTTCCTTTCCCTGTGTTCCGCCTTTTTCGGTACATTGTATGTTGAGTAGCGGAACTCAACGCCGCGCTTTGCCTAATTGCTAGAGCGAAGTAAATGGAAATAGAAAATCTTCCCCTGCGCCAGGGCGGTCCTCAATAATCGACTAATTTATTTATTTATTTTACCTAACTAGTACTTTATTTTACTTAACTATATTTTCAAAGCAGTAAGCTATACAATATTATTATTTTTAAACGAAAACACAGGTTCCACAACGATCCCCCACGTGGAATGCTACGACGGAGACACACTGGAGTGGTACGACGCGGCTCCCATGAACCTAACTCGCTCTGCTTTAAGCGCTTGCGTTCTGGCCGGTTTACCTAATGCTAGATCCTTCTCCTATCTGGCTAAAGCCGTCCCAGCCGCTGGAGCAGATCAGGCACATCATTCGTGATTCATTAAAAAACTATAGAAAATTTTAAAAATTAAATAATAGTCAAATTGTCGGTTCCGCTCCAAACAAAGATTTTGGCTTCAATTTGTACCTAAGAAATAGTAATTTCAATGAGTAGGCTTTACCACATATATACAGGGATTTTCGATCATACAGGGACTTTTTTCTTGGTTTTATTAACTTTGGGTTAGATTTTCTCAGCGGCCATTAATGTGTTATGCTATGTGATATTTAATGTACATATTATTTTATCTAATCAATTTTTTTATATAACAAAAATCATGGTTACTTAAATCAAGCTCTTGTTTTTAATTATTATTTGTAATTTTTATGTTATTAGAAATCGATGAAAATGCAAGTATGTATATTATTTTATTTTTGGATTATTTTGAAAGTTTTTAAATTAACTAGTTATCAATTTTTATTTTAAGATTTATGACGAGCTTTATTTTGGTATTATTGTGTATAGTTAGCGACTGTTAAATCAAGATGTCGCGTTTTTATTATAAAGCTTTTGTATATATTCGACACGACGGTGTTCGCCCGTGTCGGCCTATCTGTGATATTTTGACTAGTCAATATAAAATTATTAAAAATGTAAAATTGTTTTTTTATATTTAGAAAAATTTATTGTATCAATGAAGTAATGAGAAATTGACAAATAAAGTAAAACTTGTGTAATTCAGTTTTATTTCTTCCCAAATAAGTCAACGTGTTAACAGCATCGATGGTGCATTCATATGACAAAACATATGAGTGGCGTACTATAGTAGTGGCGTACGGGGGCTTATTTATAGCGATGTTCAAAGTGTCCCATGAAGCGTCCACACAAGTGACGAGCCTGAATCGACGTAGGATAGCGAGAGTGGCGAGCAATCGTGCGTATATTTACTACGGGAGGGGTGTGGGACGGGAGAACCCCCTCCCCTTTCACCCCGAGATCCCGTCGCGATCGAAACACACCCACATCGAGCGTAGTAGTTGCCGCATTCAGGCGCAGTTCTCTCTAATATAAAATATCGAAATGGAGTTAAAAGGCAAGGTTGCTCTGATAACAGGCGCGGCGGCCGGCATTGGACTGGCCTACAGCGAGGAACTTCTCAAGCAAGGCGCCAAGGTAAGCTCTTTACACGTAAAACGTATCACATTGCTAATCCCCATTTCAAGGTAGAAGGTTAAACTGCATTGGAAAACCGCCAAAGGATTTGGGTTTACGGCAAATTACGCGTATAATTCACGGTACGTTAATTTGTAAGGAAAGATGTCAAGTGTCTTTACTTGCCGGCAACTATTATTTGTATTGATTTTTGCGGCGCCTCGGTCGTTGAATCTTTTCATTTAGTTATGTTTACCTATTTTTACGAGGTATTGTAATTTCTTGTATTCTGTACCTTAACGCAACGTAATTTATTTTTAAAGTATGTATACTATTCATACGATGCCGGAAAAGTGTCGAATTCAAAAGTTGTAAGTTATACTAGAAATAGTGATTGTAATAAATTTCACGAGGTGCCGAGATTTAGAATAATGACAAGCATACTGTATATACATAGATAAATTAAAATTCCATTAATTATATGCATATTTTCTATTTTTGTATATATCCATTGTAGAAAATGTCTGTGCAATGCCCATTACAGCTAAGTACAAATCGTAATTAAATTTGTGACCCAAATACTGGCGTGCAACAGTATTTAATCCATTTCAAAGGTATTTCTCCTACTGCAGTGCATATACCCAACTATTATGGGATTAAGTGCATGGAATTTTATACCTATATATGTACAATTTGAAAACGTAAGCATATATGTATGTAAGCAAAAGTAACATGATTCAATATGATTTTGCGGGTTCGAATCCAATATAATCTTGCTAAATAAATTTTGATTATACTAAAATACGGCAGAATTTTTACTTTGGAGAGAGGGATTTGTTATTAGACATTAATAGAAACACAAATCACCTTATAAGAAGAGGAAAATATAAAAACTATAAAATAAAGATTGTTTGCTCATAATTCTACTTTTTTTGTTGTTATGAAATAATATAACCATTTATATTCAATTTGCCAGGTTTCAATATGCGATATTGATTCTGAAATCGGAGAACAAGTAGCTGACGAGCTCGGCGCGAAATATGGAAGGAAAAATGTGTTGTTCTGTCAGTGTGACGTCACTGATTACCCACAATATGAAGGTATATCAGTTTACAAAGTATAATATGCACTTTACTCAATACTCGGAATACTTTTATTGTGTACTTGTATTTTATCAGTGTTGATTTATTACGACTTTGTTTATTTAATAAGAGTTGATAAGTCTAAGATTCGTAAGAAGTTGCTTTAATAAACTAAGGTGGTCAATTAAATGAACTAAAGTCTGAAATGATGACAATATATGATGGTTGTGAAGTCGATTCTCGTCAGTCGCTTCTATTTAAAATACGTTAGTTTTCGTCTAATTTTCGAAATCTATATTTTTATATTAATATTATAAAGATATTTGTTTTTTTTTTATTGAGTTGGATGCCTATCCAACTTATTTATAAGAAAGCTATATCTAACGTTCATCGTTTCGATATAATTGACTGTCCTGTACTTTTGACATTTGAAATGTATTATCATGTGGTGCACATTACGTTTACGACATTATCATTCGACCACGAGGATTTAATTACTTCTTTATGCCACCAAATAAAGAGTAGGAAAAATGTATAAAACAATCAGAAATGCATGTCACATTAAGCAAATTGAAAAAAATTAAGTTAATTTTTGCTAGCTAATCGTGCCATATTACGAGAGTAACGTAAGTAATGTGAGCGTCCGACGATGGTTGTAGACTCCAACTCAACTCGGATAAAGAAATTGTTTGCAATTCCCCCCACTTACGACGTGGATGGAGTAACGGACAGCAGGTTCTCTCTATCTATATCTATCTGTATCTATACAGCAGGTTCTTCCTATGAATAAAGCTAAAGCTGAAAAAATTATACACATATGTATATGTTATTATTACAGAGGCTTTTGGGATGACAATAAAGGTTTTTAATCGCTTGGACATTGTGATTAACAACTGCTGGGGTGATGAACGACAGGTTTTGGGAATTAGAAGTCGATGTTAATTTGGTAAATATAAAGTTTATTCCTATTTGTAATATTCTATACTTAACAACGATCATCCTATACTTTACAAACGAGATATATAAGCATTATAAACTTATAAATTATTTTGTTGTACAGCTGCTATAGGGCTGTGGTTTAGAATCTGATCACGCTACCTCATTATCAATGATTCTTGTTCTGTTAAGACAATTGCAATCTCCTAACTTTATGTCAAAATGTAACACCACGTTAAATAAGAAAAATACGTAAAAAATGCAGTAAAATTTGTTTAAGCTTAAGTATATGTCATGTATAAGTAGTCTAATTACTATATATTTAAACATACAAAAATTTAAACGCAACGGGATTTGAACCTTGCGAACCTGAACCTTGCGATCTACATAACTAGTTATTAAATGGACACATTGTGGTCTAGAACGGCGTAATCCGCGGCACGCTGCTGGCTTACCGCTTCATGGGCAAGGACCGCGGCGGGCAAGGCGGCACTATCGTGAACACGGCGTCTACCGCGTTCGCCCGCCCGCAGGTGTCCACGCCCATATACACCGCCACCAACTACGCTGTAGTGGGGCTCACTAGGTCGTACGGGGTAAGGGTTATAATTTAAACAATATTCTTAAATCGTTTTGTTGGTAAATAAAATTATTTATTTTAATTGGCAAAACTATTTAATCAAGGCTATTGGGTTCGACTCCCACAAGGGAGGATGAAAAAATCATTTGTTCCTTCATTCTGGCCACTAGGTAAGCACGGCGTTGAATTCCGCCAATCAACACATGCCTAGAAGGAAGGAAAAGTGTATTTAAAATAAGTTTCACGGTTCCTATGGTTCCCTTTGCTTACTCACTCTAAAAAAAATTGACAGGTTTAAAACTAAATCTAAAGCAGAATTTTCTCTTGATATTTAAAAAAAATACAAATTACTTGGCTCATTTACAGACCAACTGTTTAATTTAGTTAAAGCGTTTAATATAATTTTTATGTATATTTTTAGGATCAATATCATGTAAATCTAACGGGTGTTAGGAGCATAGCTCTGTGTCCGGGATTGACTGACACGGGACTTGTGAAGGAAATACGTAAACAACTTATGTCTTCCGAATATGAGGCGGCTTGGCAACGGGATAATGCTAATAGTAAGGCTCAAAGGTAAGGGTATTTTAAACTGATTTACCTAATGTTATCCTATTTGTTAGAAGCTATTATGGTGTAGTAGAGAAGGGTTTGACTTTGATCGCGAAGATTATGAGTTCGATTCCCACTAAGGGTAATTATTCTCATTTCCCCGCTCTGAAAGACTAAGTACCTATACCTTCCTCGAAAAGCATCAGGTAACTGAAATAAAATAATCGTTTATCAGATTCGATATGCACAAGTATATAATATAATGAAGTTTAGTGTTCCAATTAGCTGCGATGTTTCTCCATATAGAAATAGGATAAAATTTATTTATTTTTAATTAAACGCATTTCATACTCATTTGATATACATTTGTTCTGTAAACGCCTACCAAGTAACGGTTATAAAAATATATATAAAATATTCTACACAATTATTCGAAAATTCTAGGTAAAGGAAAAAACATATTAAAGTACAAATATAATATTTTTAACATATGTATGTACTTGGGAGAGCGGTAGGTTCAATTCCCGCTGCATTTATATTTCTTTTCTTTATAGTAAATAAACTTAAAAAAAACCAAAACCATGTTTTCCAGTCCCGAGCACGTCGGGAGGACGTTGATAGAAGTGCTGATGAAGGCGCAGAGCGGGACCGTGTGGGTCGTCGAGAACGGACAGCCCGCCCGGGAATGGCGTGGCTAATTTTATACTTATATTATTATAATTTTGATCGGGAATTTAAAGCTGTGCCACATGCACCCTTTTAAACTAATCTTTGTACACATTCATTTTAACTTCACTTAATTTTTTATCAATTTGACCAGCAGTATACTATTTATTATATAAATTACATAAACACATATACTTATGATTTATTTATATATAATAAAAATATATTGACATTGTGGTCATATTATATGAGGCTTGTAATTATTTTTTTATTACAAATAAAATAAAAACAGATTTATTGTACTTCCCTTTTTTGAAACAAATAGCATACTTACATATCTGAAAAATATACTAATCTTTTAAAAACCTCCAAAGACTTGGTTTTTGCCAAAAGAAGTAATCCTAATTTTATAAATTAACTAAAAATATGTAAATCTTTAATGTAGAATGTTTACATGTTCATCTGTAATCATGTATGAATAATAAATTTGTAAGGCTCAATAGCTAAGTAATTGTGAGTGTAGCATTAAATAAAAAAATAGGGTTAATTGTCAATAATAATCTTGATAATTAAATAATGTAAGCAATAATCAAATTGCACTTTTAAACTAATGCTAAATGACGTTTCACCTTTTTTATAATAATATTTTATATGAATCTTATATTATTGACAATAAGCTCTATATTCTATGCTATAAGAAGTGGTTGTGTAAATATTCTCTTCTCATAGAAATAGTGTTAAGAGCGGTATTTATATTTTTTAAAGTATTTTATAAAGTGTAAAGTAATTTAAATTAAGCTCGTGTATCTCTCACCTGAGCGTGTATTAAATAAATTCTAATTACTAAGAAATATAGTCGTAATTGCTTATTGATATTGTTAGTTAAATTTGCTTTGTTACAAATGTAAGACATGGCGCGTTTTGAGGCATTTATGTTATTTCACTTACTATGTGTAAGCAAGTTTTATGCAATATTAGAAGCTTTATATAATTTGAGTAGTCTTTTAAGTAGATATTGAATTGGGCTTCTTAATAATTGCAATATTTATATACAGCTTGACGCTCTTGTTGTATTTGTATGTGTGATACTTTCATTACTCATTAGTCCCTAATATTCGTGTATTTAATGTGAAATTTGAGACCCATTCATTTATATTGTGAAACTTTTATATGTTTTGTATACTTTTGTATGTCTGTTGATATCAAAAGGTATTTAAAACTGCCGCTGAGTACGACGTGTACAAGCTTAAGTTTTTTTTGCAATAAAAAGAATATGAAAAAAATAAAGATGTTTTAATCAAATAGCCATCTGGAAGATTTGTAGTAAATGTATATTTCCATATGAATACAATCACCAGGTACAGTTTTTGAGTCAGTTACAGATTTACAAATATATCGTATTTGTCAAAAATTCCATTCAAACGTCCGCACCAAACGGATCTTTCGCCAATCGACTTTAAAATGTACAATATGATCGCAATATGATATGAGAAACTAAAAAGCTCTTTCCGAATACACTAAAATTTGTGTGATGAACACTCAAATCGGTTTCCATCCGTGTGGCAGGCCACAAACTATACAATATTAACAAATCTTCGCCTAATATTGAACTACACTCCTCGTCTGCCACAGGATCAGACCAGCAGTCCTACTATCACATTTCATATAACTCTAAAACTAATAATAAAAAAATGACAGTCAAATCACGAGTCATTACAAGATTTACAACTGGAGCCGTAACCCTCGAGTGGTTTCAAGTTAGCAAACACCTGTCCAGCAGACACCCGCCCGAGGGTGACCAGCTCGCACACTACACTAGTAGGACTGCCGCACGCGCCGCCGCTCACAGAAATAAAAAGTGCGACGACGCGTTGTAAACAATAAAACACATATAATCTATTACAACTCTTAGTAGGCACAAATGCGCAAGGATGAGAAGCTAGGAAAATATAATCAGAGTACTGACGTTTCTCACCCGTACATATATACGTAAACGTGTGGACGATGACGACGGGATCCCATCAATTCCTTCCATATATTGGATACAACACTTTCACACCAGAGCAATGTCCTTCACTGTACTATAACTTCCCGTCTGCTTTACTATAGATAACATAATTAAACACTTCAATCACCGACAAACACTTTTCCGTTACATTTGTGAGTCCTCGCGATAATAAATTAAGATTCAGTATACTCTGCATGTTCACCCTCTCCTACTTGGCTGTAAAAGAAAAATAAAGCATGATGAGAAAATTACATATAAGTATACATTTTAATGTGAAATTTAAGACATAAATCTTTATGGTGTCAAAATGTATATCTCATATGTATATACATTTTGACAATAATTTAATTAGCTATATATAACCCACCAGCAGCGGAGGCGGGTTGCGGGGCGGGAGCGGGCGCGGGCGCAGCGGCGGGCGCGGGCGCGCCGGGCGCGGCGGGGCGGCGGGGCGCGGGGCGGCCGCGACCTCGCATCGGCCTCCAGCTAGGGAAGTACGACATACTGCAAAATAAAAATATCATTTTTAGAATATATTCTGCGACGTAATAATTAAAATCAAGTCAAGCGTGTCACTGGACTTGCGCACCGAGGGTTCCGCATCAATTTTATGAATTTAAGTTAAAAATGTAAATATTATATTTGCCGTAGCTGATCGTAGAAATAATATTTAGAAAAAATAACAATAAACAAATCTAGATATGCGCTACACATCTCTGAATTTAGGTTAACCTATTAATCAGACAATGAATGCCAAATATGTATATTATTGACTGTTATTATCCTTTTTTTTAAATAAAAAAAAAAGAAACAACAAATGACTGACGGGTGCATGTTATGCGGGTGTCCGTGCGGCGCGTGCGGCCCGTGCGGGTGTCCGTGCGGGTGCGGGTGCGGCGGGTGTCCGTGCGGGTGCCGCCAGGCGGCGCGCGGGCGCCACGCGCCGCGGCGGGCCGACGCCACACCGAACGTCTCTGAGTTCAGCTTGCGCTCCGTTCTCCAGTCGGTGCGTTGGCTGCGGCCCTTAGATCTGCGTTAAGGATAAAACGTTTGTCAATTTAATTATATAATAGATGTTTCGTGGTCTAGTGACGCACTGTGTGGCTGTTAATTCAACTGTAGTGAATTCTATATCCACTTATAGCACTGAATTATTCCATTTTTGCTTTTGTAAAAATAAAGTCTAAGTGCAGCTTGGAGTTCTAAATGCAATATCTCAAATATAGTGTAAAAGGTAAGAAGCATATTGTAAAAGTATTGATCATCATTATTCATAACATATTTTAAAATATATTTTGTTTAGTAAAATCATGAGTGTACTGACCTTTCGACAGCCTCACAAGAAATGTTATCAAAGAAACTCTTCTTCTTATCATATCCGGTAAAGTTGCTTTCATCTTCTAACTCAGCTTCACCAGCACCTGTCTCATTACCAGAGTCATCTTTCTTGTCAACTTCTCCCTAGAAAAACATTATGATTAAGTTGCTTCATAATTATTTACTTCATATTTCGAGAGAGCAAAGAAAATATTATGATTAAAGTTGCTTCATAATTTTTTTACTTCATATTTAGACAAGGCAAAGAAAACTTAATGCTTAGAAGCTTTTCAAATAATACACCAAATATTAAAAATTTCATCCATTCTTTTATGTAATAAAGAATAACATACTTTGATGATGAGACTGATAATTTACACATATTGACAATTGTTTAAATATTTTGCTACCAAACTATTGTTTGGCTCAGCTTTACTACTATACTTACTTTATTAAGTAAGTATAGTAGTAAATGTACATTCATATTTCTATGCCAAATATCCATTTAAAATTCTCACCTCAACTTTAACTTCCGCATCAGAGATCTTAGTCTTCGCAAGTTGACTCCTGAGCTCCTCAAACTCTGTGTTGGCTTGTTCAAAATCATAATCATTGTCAAATTTGAGGGTATTTTTGTTGCGCGGAACAAAGCCACGTCCGCGACCGCGAGGTCTACCCCTCCATCCACCACGGTTGTAGTTCTGCATGGGATGCTGTTGAAGAGCTGGAAATATGTATAAAATTGATGTATTATTATGTGTGTAAAGTGATAATTTAATATTGTTATTATAGAAACATACATTTTTGTATCTTTTAGGATATTTATTGCAATGAAAACAGAATAGGAAATAAATAGAATAGGAAAACCAAATATTAAATTTGGAATAGGTGTGTTAGGAACAAAACTTAATATGAGACAAAATGCTTATATTTTGGGCTACAAAAATAAAACATTCATGCAACTCAAATTGTAAGCCATATAGCTGTGCACATATAATTAAAAACACACTTAATTTTTATACATTTAAAAATATATATAAATTTAAAAAAATAATGTAAAAAATCATATCAATCAAAACATTATAAAAAAATAAATAAATAAAAAAAACCAAAAGCTAACAACCCTTACATTCATGCTCACCAGGCTGTTGGCCTTGGGACCCGCTCGGCTGCCGTTGGCGGGTGCGCGACGTGGGCCGCACGCGGGGAGCCCCCGCAGCACCTCCAGCGCCTGTACTCACACCTGCTGCTTTGGAAGCGCCCCCTGTGCTTGTACGCCTTGTGTCGCGGTGGGCTGACCCACTGGCAGATCCAGCCTATGAAAACATGTTAAATTTTTATTTAGCTTCTTAATGGCGCAAGTAAACAATAATAATATATTCCTGCTATTGGCATTGAATGTAAAAGTGAGATTTATAATATGCTGTGTTGCTTTCCACAATACCCTCAATTATATGTTATTATGGCTTATATACAGTTTGTAAAATATATTGTACAGCTAAAGTGAATTTGCAGCAAGATTTAAAAAAATTAATTATATATGACAGGCATGCTTACAAAGCAGACTATAGGCACTGGGATATGGGATATATATAAAGTTCCTTTACAAACACTATACTATAATGTACATATCAGAAAAATTGTTTCCTTCATGATTCAATTTGGAAAGTGTTTCAATAAATAATAATAAAAATTAAATTTCTTATAAGAGATTTTAGAGATACAAAACTTGTTGTGTAGGTACAAGACATTTTAAATTATAAGGGAAATTTACCTGTATATACTATAAAAAAAAAGTTTGTAGCCTTTTTATGTAAATGGAATTATCCAAAATAAAAATAAATTATCAAATCAAATTCTGGTGGATGCCTGGAGTTAGTGAATTCAACCAACTAAAATATTCATCCTTTACAACACATTTATATAGATCAAGAATAGATTATAATATGGCTAGTATGTTTATGTTATTAAAATATTTTTGTTTATAAAGAAATTAATTTTAAATTCAATTTACTTCAATTCAATTTACTGGAAATACAATTATTTAGTGTTTTACCTGAGTGCCTTGATCAGCAGTGGGGCTCTTCCTGTGTCCTACAGTAGCCGGGGTACCAGATCTGGAAGCATTTTGTTGGGATCCTCCTCCAATAAGATCAAGCATAGAACCTATAAATTATTACCCATATACATAAAATATTCTTACACAATATATACAAGCTACATAAGCATAATGAAAGATGAAGATAATCTTGTGAGAAGATAGCTATAATAAGAATGATGCTAAATTACATTTATTAACAAAACATATAAATAAGAAATTTAATCTTATCATAATACCAATTATGATATATCAGTTTAACATAAACTATTTTACTAAGTAAATATGGTGACTAATACAGGAGTGCTACACTATAGTACAATAAGAATGGAAATACTTAAATAACTATTATATTGAAATATAAAAAATATAGCAAAACATTTTTATTATCTGTTCTCAAGCAACAGACCAAGGCAATATGCAGATTGCGATTTTTTATTGTAAATTTATATTGGTTAGTGAAAAATATTTTAAGATCAATTGACAAAAAAAATATCAATACTTGTACAAAATTTAAAAGGTGTTAGTTTTGTTATTTATTTTTTACTATTACTATAATTTTACTGTAAAGTATAGTATGGCTAAATATTTTTGAAATGGTAATTTATAAAAAAGGTATATATTTGGAATGACAACATAAATAAAAATATACATATACATAAATATACTAAGATGCCAAAGCAGGTTAATAAGAAGTGCAATGAAAATCGCAAGCAGAGCATTTATGAAGCCAAAGATGAATTGAAACCTTGGTCTTTCACTTGGTTGTTGTGAAGCACCCCAGATCCAATTGGCGCAGTCACAGGCTGAGGTTGTGTTTGCCCCAAATCCACAGAAGTTTGTGGGGATAACTCACTGGTCTTATTAAGCTGAGGATGTACACTTCCAGGAAAACCAGCCATAGGATGATATTGAGGGTACTGTGTCTGTCCCACAACTGGGTGGTTGTACTGCCCTGTATACTGCCCCTGGCCACCACTGCCGAGGGATGGTGGAACGGACATTTGCACAATGGCTGGGTCATTTGGTAATGAAGGCACATTATTCAATACTCTAATATCCTTGATGTCAGAACCTCTGAACAAGATGTAGTCATACACTTGGCTCTGGGGTGCCACTGGATACTGAGTTTCACGATCCTCAGTACCAAATGATCGCACTGAAAAAAAAATTTGTATAAGTCAATTTTAGCAATAACTACCTGCAAATTACAATATCACAATAGAAATAAAGTGCTGTCTACATTATAACCTATTTAGTTCGTAAATAAAACGACTATATACGTATATAATTATATTCATACAATAATAAGACAGAAACTTTAGACTTCTTTAGAACGATATTATGCATTTAATCGTGTATTAATAATTTAGTAAGCAAATTTATTTAGTTTAAATGCAAAATTTACAATTTTACAATCAATTAGAAATCTGCTTTGGTGTCAATGCCCGCCAGATGTTGACTGTAATACATAACAAACATAAAATAACAAATGGGACTGAAAACATTTTTGGTGTTTAACGTTTTGTAAAATAATAAAATGTAATACTTCTCACATGTTATGAGACACCTTTCTAATAGCAGCGTTATTGTTTACAAGAATAAATCATTATCAACGTCATCAATGTGAAACGGCGGTCACTTTAGTACTTTTTAACTATAAAATTGAGGGTAGAATCAAAATAGTGTGGTTCGATAAACTACTAATATAGTCATTTATGCTACTTTCATGAGTACTAAACAAGTTTATAATTTACATCGAACTTTTCTAGATTCAAACATATCAATAGTGTTAGTTTCTTAGGAGGGAAACCGCACAATTTATTTAAAGAAATTGTAATATACTATAAGATATTGATTATAGACGACGACCGGTAATAAAAATTATCCTATTGAAAAAGTTCTTAGTGGAAAGTAGGGCCTAAGAAGATAACAGCATCCATTTGTCAACTTACCGCTAGCTAAAGCGATGGTACATTCCTGAGGATCGACGGTGAAGAGTCTGCCTTCATAGCGAATGTCTGCTTTAGATATTAGGCTTATCTTGGAGCCCAATTCAGGCATTCCAGAACTCATAGTGTCACTTTAGAAATCAACTGCCGATGACGAAGATTTTTAACGATATTGTTGACCGTAAACCAACAGCCACCGAATAAAATGACTGACGGGAAGTTGGCAACAAGCGGGGCGTTTACAAACAGCTGAGGATATAGATTATAAAAAAACTTAAATGAATGATCACTTAAGCTTTTGCCTTAGAAATAGCTATGGTTATAATTTCGTATAAATATAATTACTTAAAATTAATTGATAATGAAATCAAAAAAAAAGGATGAACTGAAAAAGTCTTTTATATTCATTATTTGTTATTTATATCTTCGTTATATTTTTAACATTTATTTATATATATTTTAAAAACACTTTTATTATTTTCTATTACGTAAATATGCAGTGATTCTTTAGATATTTACTCTCGAATAGTTTTGGTGCGAAGTTAAATGAATAATTTAATATTGTTCTACACATATTGAAATCAAATTATGAAACCAAATCAAATTATGAAAATGTTATAATAATTTACCGTAACCTGTAGCTGTAAATGATTTTTTAAAATCAAATCAATTTGAAAACATAAATAATAAAAGATTAAGATATGTACATGTTAAAAAAATTATTCTTTTATTAATGTAGTTACGTAGTTGTTACGAAGCAAAAGTGTTTTAGAAACCTGTTTTAGTAGTTCACAATGCCGTCTGTAAAGTATAAATATAAAATCCTTCCAATTGCAATTGTAGCGCCACCTTAATTTTCTCTCCTTCGCCTGATATTTTTAAAATACTGAGTTGGTATTCCATAGGTCTACTGCTCTACATTTACTACCATAGACAATTGACAATTCTGTCCGTTGAGTTTTAATTTATAAACATTGATTGAACGGCGAAAATTTTAACTGTAAAATACGAGAGTATTTAAGTTTTCTTTATGTTCCAGCCTATAATTTACACATAAAGTCTTTTATACGTATGTGCCATAATGTTAGAAAATCCTATAACGTCTACTCCCGCTACTCTAAGTTCAAGATTAAGTATTGGCGGGAGCAACTCCTCTATACGCAGGCGTAGTTTGATTCCTCAAATTAGATCAAACAAGTTAAAAGATGAGGTACTTAAGTAATCTGAATAATGTCTTTTTATGTAAAATGTTTTAGAGACCATACCTTGTGTTTTCACAAGTAACTGTTTTGTAAATTTATATACTATAATAGTAATAACAGAACCTTAAGTTGTTGTTTTAACTAATATTTTGTTTATTTTTGTATAATTTTAAATATCTATATTTTAAGGAACGTAATGACGATGATGCGGAGCGATCATCACTGGTGGCCTCCGATCGAGTGGCGGCATCATCCACTCCCCAAGCTTCACCTCGTAGAGGCAGGGATACGATGTCGTCTTCACCCCAGAAAGAACATTTTCAAGGATGCTTGAAACTTTATGCAGAAAATGTAAATCAAAAATCCAATTGCATTATAATTAGATTTCATATATTAGAATGTTTAATTAATAATCTATTACTTTCTATTTCTTAGAAAATCAACAAAGATAATGCATGGAATCTGCAACTTATTGACTTTATGACATCTATGTTAAGAAGACATGATGCTCGCATGGACAATTTGCAAACTGCTTCTACAGTAGTAGATGCCTCTGCCCGAATCTACTCATTCAGAGTTGATGCTGTTCATTATGATGTACTTAAAATGGCCGGGGGACTTAGTAAAGCAGCCCAGGTAATATAGAAATCGATTATAAGCATTATACATATTAAGTAATTAATATGATAACTATTAAAATTATTTCATAGATATTTTTTGGCTTTATTGTTATTATATTAATATTACTTCTATTCCACCTTAAATATTGAATTTTCTGTTTTAAAGTAACTTTTGAAATGATTTGTTATAATTGTGAATTTTTTTACTATGCCTAGTCTAAAAGGGGTAAAAAGGATGATGACAATGCAAATCCAGATGACAACCCAGCAGAGGGTGATGCTGCTGCACCTAAAAAGAAGAAGAAAAAATCTAAAGGGGCAGTTGCTGCTAACCCAGAAATTTTCAATGGAGATTTTGATGCCAATGACTGTATTGGTAGGTTTTTTCTAAACGATTTATTTGTGGTTTTTCCAGCATTGGTTAGGGGAAATAGCACAAATTGTATGTCACACAATCTAAGCAATAAATGCTTATAAGAATTTTTCTGAATTGAATTTCAAATTTGTAAGCCTTAGCTTAGTTTTTTTAATTACACATAATATCAAGAGCTTATTTTAAACATCATGGTGGCTTTTGACTTAACACTTTGTTTATTTATTTAACAAACATTAAGAATGATTTTCCTCCGATCCTTTTTCAGATCCTTTCTTTGAAAGGTTAGCAGCTACAACTGGAGATGTGACATCTTCCAATAGAGCCTTCAATGCCACTTTGCCTATACATGATGAAACTATATCTTTAATATTAAGGTAACTTTTTTGTCACTACTACAATGTTTATATATAACTTATATGATAGAATGAAGGTACCATTTAAATACAGTTAGAGTTTTTTGCTGCAACACTTTATACTGGTCATAAGTTCTAACAGGTTAATTAAATTCAACTGTACAGAGGAAAATTCAAAGTATATTGTAGAAATTCGTTAATAATAGTTCCAAACAGACAATAATCTCTTAACTAAGTATAAAGTTTGACCTGTAATGTCTGGGAGAGTAGTGCAAATAATAGAAAAGAAATAAATATTATAAAAAAAGTGTTATGCTTATACTTTAAATTTCAGAACTGATGATCAATTTCTCGAACCAATCAATGAAAATGCCTCAGATGATCTAGAGCTAAAAGATACTATAACTATAGCCGTTAAGTTACTGCCTGCTTTTGTTGAAACTGATCAGATTTGTGAACCTTTTACTGGTTTCTCTATAAGTAACTGGGATCCTGAAAATGAAGATTCGTAAGTATTTTTGTTTATATTTTTTTGACATATTTACATTTTATAAGGCTATCTTTACACCTACATATGGCCGAGAACTAATTATGAAGATTTTCTCTATTCTGATGATGCAACTTGCAATATATTGCAAGTTGTGACTGAAGGCTACATTATCTAACCAGAGCAAGAGTAATAATAATAAATATTTCTCACAAGTGGGAATTAAACTGAGACAATGACAATCAATTCATATTAATAAATATATTAATTATTTTAAACAGACATTGTATTTGGTTAACTAAGGCTATCTGCTCCACAAAATAAGAGCATTTTTAAAAAAAAAATATAATTTTTTTTATTGTTATTAATGCTTAATCTATATTTTATAGAGACAATCGGATTACAGACTGGGTTGAAGAGAATAGGTTAAACTTATCACAGCAAGCTCTTGCGTTTGACGTCAATGCCGAAGTGGAACCTATACCTCAGGACGAGGGTCATAATGACTTGTTCGGTGAGTAGTGCATTCGTAATATAAATATAATATGTATGTAATAAAATCAGGCTTTGTTTCGTGGAAGTCTGTCCTATAAACAATCTAAGATGTAGCTACTTCTGCAATGCAGTAGTAGTAATGGAATGAAACGCATCGCATTCCTGGTGATAAATACGCGTACAGTAAGCATTTCGAAACACAACCACCACCGTAAATCTACTCTTTATAAGTATTTCACCCCTCAACATGACATCCTCAGGAGATGTTAAATTGATAAGTGTGAAACTCTCTGTAATGTAGCCTCACCTTATTAGTTTCTTTCTTAAATATAACCGTTGTGGCGCAGAGGCGTAAGCGTGTCTGTAAATGTGACGGTTCGAGGGTTCTATTTCCATTCGGGGAAGATAGATTTTCTATTTCCATTTTTTTCGCTTTCGAAACTAGGCAAAGCGCGGCGTGAGATCCGCCACTCGACACACAATGCCTCGAACAAGGCGGAAAGTGGGGATGGAGAAAGCGGGGACTAAGCAACGGAATGTCTTAACTCTAGGTTCACATGGTTCCTGCAGCTCTCCTCTGCCTACCTAAAGCGTGAAGCTAATATAATAATGTTATAAAAATGTCAATAATGTACTGTGCAGAGGAGGAGCCGCTGGCGGGCGTGTCCAGCGACGAGGAGGCGGACGTGGCGGTGGCGGCGTGCGTGGCGCGCCTGGCGCCGGCGCGCGCGGCGCTGCGCGAGCGCGACATGCGGCCCGCCGCGCCGCAGCACGCGCGCCTCGAGTACTCCTACTGCGCCATCGTGGCGGCCTGGGCCGGGCCCGCGCACTGGCGGCTGCGCGCCGACCGCGGTACTGCTGTGGAAACGCTGTTTTAAAAATTATAAACATCGTATAGTATAAATGAAGGAAATACACACATATGACAGAAAATACCATGACATATTTATGTATAGTTTGTTGTGTACAAATATACCCAACAGTATTAATGGAGCTCTCAGTTTTCAAGTCACACTTGACAGTTTTTAAGATAAATGATATTTCTTTAATAAATTTATTCAATGCCAAAATATCCTGCCATATCGAAATGTTTAAATTTGTATGTTATGTTTTAAATGAGCAAAATTGTGCATATGGTTAAAAACTATACAAATTTAAACCACACTAACTATAACTGTTACTCTTGCATCTCATTACTATGTACCTATCTAATTACTTGTTTTGTATGTTAAATATTTTGTTACATGTCCAACCCCCTCAATAAAAATGTGAAATATATGTACAATAGTTTACATAAATATTTTAATTATTCCAACAGCATCAAAAATGTCAGAACGATCACAATCAACAGCAAGATTGACAACGGAGGGAAAGAAACCTCCACGCACAAAAAAACAGCTTGATTTCCTAGGCGCGGGTCTGGCGTTTGACGCTAAAACTAATAATGTGCCCGACTATGAACCCACACAACCGGAGAAAATAAAGATTAGCAGGAAAACTTTGGCCACTGGACACACGTGGAATGAGGCTAACTATAAAACTCCTATTGATAGGTATGTATTTATTTTATATTGTATTGCAATATTAAAATGAATGATATTGTTTGTTGCCGTCGTGGCGCAGAGGCCTGCCTGTAAACGCGACGGTTTGCAGGTTCGATTACCACTCGGGGAAGATGGATCTTTCTATTTTCATTTTCTTCGCTCTTGCAATTAGGCAAAGCGCAGCGTTGAGTTCCGCCACTCAAAACGCAATGCCTCGAAAAACGCGGAAAGCGGGGACGGAGAAAGCATCATAGAAGCAAGCAATGGGGAGTTTCTTAACTCTAGGTTACTTGCCATGTGCGTGAAGCTAAAAAGCTTCAATAACTTCTTAAGATCTAATTTTTGTTATTACAGTATAAATTTGATATTTCCTCCACATATACTTGTTTATTTTTCAGAGGCCTGGACGAAACACACTTTCGTAAACTATTCTTACGTCGCAACGTTCTCATGATGCGAGAGCAAGACGTACAAAAGCATAGCACCGAACCTCTAACTGTGGAAGAGAATAAAGAATATGATTATAACAATGAAAATGACGCCTCGTATTGTCCTAATCAAGTACCGGTGTGTATGCTTTTATTTAAATATATAATATGTGTATGTGTATTATTCCAATTTTGATATGATTTTTTTTTTCATTCATTATGTTGTCTTTATAAACTAGTATATTAATGTAGAAACAAAATGCTTAAAATTGTTTTTAAAAACTTTTTTTGTATTATTAAACCTTTGTAGGATTAATGCAGACTGCTTTCAAAAATTTGTATTTTTTTTCTGTTTTATTTTATATAGATTAAATAATGTATGTAAATAATATACCGTCGTGGCGCAAAGGCGCAGGGTCTACCCGTAAACGCAACGGTTAGTGGCTTGATTCCCACTCAAGAAGGATGGCGTTTGCTTTTCTATTTTCTTCGCACTGACAAAAAGGCAAAACGTGTCGTTGTGTTCCACCACTCAACACGCAATGCTTTAAAAAGGCGGAAAGCGAAGAACGGAGTGTCTTAACACCAAGTTCCCACAGTTTCTGTGATTCTCTCTGCCTACCCTGCTGTGAGCGAGATAAAGCGTGAAGCTAAACAAAATAATGTTAATGTCAATATAATTTGTAGTCATTACATAGAGATTAGAGATAATAACTTTAATATTAAATTTATATTTTTTTATAAGGACGGTGACGACTGGACGAATGAAGACGCGACGGCAGCTGGAGATCTGCACGATCAAGTCAAACCTACCGAGCCAGAGGAACTTGGAGACATGTTAGAACCTCCTACAAAGGTAGGTTAATATTTTTGTCAACTTACTTTTTGTTATTCAACATTTAACTAGAGACAAGACTGTGTTCTCAGCTTTCCGCCTTTTATTCTTAAATCTTATTCTTTTATGAAATTACAGTCCTTACTATTTATTGTGTGTATATTTTACTTATAAATATAAATTGTTTAATAGATCCCTAAATATAAAACAAAATCTAAATATATTTTTTATAATAGGTACATGAGATAGAAATATATTCGCCAATTTTGTTTTACATAATATTTATAAGGCATAAATAAAAAACTTTTGATTGAAGAAATATTAGTCTTGAAGTAAAACTTTAATTAAGAAATTTTAAGATAATAAGAATATTATAGTATAAATATTTCTCTGTCAACAGGTTGCTAAAATCTTTATTCCTTATGCGATGCGAGCGAAAAAGGTCGACATGAAGCAATTGAAGCACTGTACTTGGAAAATGCTCACAGAGAAAACTCCGGAAGGGGAGAAAGATGATGTCACAGAAACTACTTTCTTTAATATTTATTCAAGATTACCAAATAAATTAACAACTAATATGCGGGAATCTCTTAGTGTACCGCTTGCTTTATTATCTGTGTTACATTTGGCAAATGAGAAGGGACTAATATTAGAGAAAAGGGACGATCTCAAAGACATTGGAATCATTGGACTTATTAAAGACTAAATTTAAACGTAAAATAATAACTTTGTTTTGTGATTTTATTGTTTTTTTACAATTGCTATGAAGTTGCCATATTAAATTAATTTTCAATACCTGAGCGGGACCATTGTGTTAATAGCTTCATTGTTGTTAGTAAGTAACTATTGATAACTCTGTCATCATTTTGTACAGATGTTTTAAGTGTTTATTTTTTGTATTCTTTATTACAAATATAGAATAATATAAAAAATGCGTTTCATTATGGCCAATTTACAAGTGTCTTATATATGGCAAATATACATTTGTTTATGCCATGCTTTACAGTTTTCTTAGTTAATGTAGAAAACTTCTAGTAGGTGTTTTGATTTTTTTGTCATTAAAATTCAAAATACTCTTAATAAATAAGTTTTGTAATGCTATCAAAAAGTTTACACTTTAACTGTAATAATAACAAAGTACAATATTTTTAATTTCATACTTTATAAAAACTACGCCCATCTTGCATCAAATAATTCATTTAAATAACGATTCTTAATCTTTTTTATAAGTTATCACAATATCTCACAAAACTAGTCTTGTCGAAAGGTTGGGTGGAGATCAAAATTTATAAAATTGCTATTCTCAAATAGGCTTCTTATGCCTTTTTGGATTCACGCACAACGCTAATGTGTCCTCACCACAGCAGCATGACGATTTATAAAATGAACTCACATCAACTTTTATTCTCAGAATTTTACATAATCTCGAGAATATGGATTGTAACGTTTGAATAAACAATCTTCAAAATTCCAATCTAGCCTATAGTCTTAGCAGGACGAGTCAAATCATTGTTTCGACTGCATAAGTGAGTTGAGAATAAATTGCAAATATAAATAAAACGCCTGGGGGAGTTCATTGGTCTCATCTGAGCAGATGCCGATGGCATGGTGTAGAAGGATAGCAGAGTTGTTTTTATTTCCGGCATATGGTCTCACGCTATGAGTGACCTACTTAACCCATCGTAATATAGGTTTATAATAATAAAGAGATGGTTAAATAAGTAACTAATATCATATTATGTCGTAAATAAACTAAAAATAATTTGTTAAATAAATTTGACTTTTGTTTTTAATAATTACATCACTTTGAAGAAAATGTGGAAAATTCCCATAAGACATTTTTTATTCCCGAATTTTCTAGCGTGAGTTCTTTTTAACGGAAACTCGTACATATTTCATTAGCATAGTTCACAAATATCCTAAATATCAAATTGTTCATCTTCGCGCCTACTACTGTTATTTTGTATATTACTCTTCACGAGGCTCGATATAGGAAAAATTAACACTTGGATGGATTTATTATAACAAAAACTATTTCTGTACATGAAGCTTTATTTTTTTAAACAAATAAACTTTTCAGCAAACAATTAGTGAACATATTTTAATATGTAGAAAGTTCAACAGTAGATAAAAAATATTCAAAAATATTTTTAAATGCTTACATTTTAATGATCTAGTTGACTGTAAAATGAAGTTTTTACACTTTGAATAAACTTAAATGTTAAAAGAAAACAATATTACAAATTTTATATTGTTTCCAAGTAAAGAACCAATTTATAAATAGTTACTGCCAAAGCAATCACTATAAAAATGAGTATTTAAAACTATAACAACAATATACTATAAGAGGAACGTAAAATCAAAATATAAGACAAAGAAAATAACAAATTGAGACGAGGAGTCCTTAATTTTAAATATGAGAACCTAAAATTACTATAATCAAGTAAAAGCAAAACATCAAGCGTCACAGAACCATACAAATGTCAAAAATCACAAATCTAAAATTATCACAATAATTTTCGGTCTCAAGTTCCTTATGATAAAAATAGATAAACACTATCTTATTTTGGCTTTGCCTAGTGAGATTTTTTAATATTTTTTAACACTTAACACCAATATTGTCCTGCAACATAAATTTTTGTGAATTTTATGAAGATTTAGTCATTGTTATACATATGTTAAAGAAGATTAATTTTTCAATGGGAGTAATAAACTATGACTATTCAGCTGTGACAGGATTTTTCTCTTCAATTTCACTGCTAACTCTCACTGGTGAATCTTTGGATTTGTCATTTTCACTGATATATCCCGTGTCTGGGTTCGATAAATCTTTAGAATTTTCGTTTTCCGTTGTTTTTAATGAATCATTGGAAGATTCTAGAGTGTCTGTCGATATTTCTTTCTCTGGTGTGGATGTAGTTTCATTTTTTATAGACTCAACACTGTTATTTTTCGAATCATTCTCTTCGTAAGACTTATTTTCTATAACAGTCTTGGCGCTATCAAGGCTTTCGTTCAATTCATTTTGTGAAGAGTCTAAATCTTCTTTAGACGTTTCATCAACAACTTTAGGAATTTCTTTTAAGTTAGTTTGTTCTGCTTCCACAGTCTCTTGTTTATCATCCTCTGTTTCATCACTCATTAATACTAAACTCAAATCAGTCCCATTTAAAAGCAGTCTTACCAAAGACGGTTCTTTAACACTATCTAAGAATTCGATTTGGAATGTGACCAATTCCGCAACAAGATCTTCCAACTTAGATTTAGCGGATTCATTGTAGGGGTCATCAGTAAAGCCTGCTAGACGGCAGCACTTAGCCAATGGTTCTATTGCCTGCGAGATCTTCGGGTAGCTGCCTAAATTCTTCACATTTGGCTTTGTTTCCAGTAA
Source organism: Dione vanillae (assembly GCA_037178615.1). Taxonomy (NCBI): domain Eukaryota; kingdom Metazoa; phylum Arthropoda; class Insecta; order Lepidoptera; family Nymphalidae; genus Dione; species Dione vanillae. The sequence continues at coordinate 1,800,528 of JAZFAU010000127.1, forward strand.
TCTATAAACTGTACGTGGTATCCTACATCACAAAATTCCAAGATGCGAGCCCTATACCACTGATCGTCTTCGTTCCAAAGCGTGGCACAAATAGAGCCTACTTTCAATTCGCTAATTTGTTCGAATTTTTCACCCCCTGTAAGCATCTCTGTCACTTTATCGAGGGTCGGCGTAGAATCTTCTAATTGTATATAAAACTCTTCTAAATCGTTAACGTAGCAGACCTTGCCGCTGCTGTGTAGGTCTTGGCCGACAGGAGTCGGTCTTTCTGTGGTGGGATGTTCTTCACAGAGACCGACGAGCTCCTCTGTGACCGATTTTCCTTCCAAATACAATTCAACGATAGAAATATCACCGGAAGCAATAAACTGGACGTTAAAAATAGTGGCGCCTTCCGCTGCCAGTTCGTTAAATTTAATTTCCGACTTGCGCGACCACGATTTTATATCACGGGGTTTTTGTAAGGCACATTTTCTTGACAAGGCGGGTTTAACTTTAAGTTCATCTGGGAGACTACGCAGTTCGTTAGCGATTGACGCGTTTCCATAATCCATAAACAACACTTCGGTCCCTTCTGAGCCATCGACAATAACTTGTGCTCTGTACCAAGCGCCATCTTCAGGGTACTTGGCTGCACATAGAACACCTTCTTCCTTTTCCGTCAATTCGGGGAAGTTTTCCGCATCGACCATGGCCGCCTCCATCGCTTGTAATTCAGGGGCGGCCGTTTCTAATTGAATCCAAAACTCAGACGGCGAATTGACATGGCTGGCAAAACACGAGGGCAAGTCTCCACATTCCGTCTCTTCGGATCTCGTCGCGTGTCCTTCTGATACAAGTTTGTCTGTAAGATTCTGGCCATTAACAAATATATCGACATACGTAGTGACATCTTTTAGTACGATTAGAGCGTCGACCTGGAGCGGAAGTATCTCCCACTAACTGTGTGAAATAATCCGAAGCCGGTTCAGACCATTGGCCGGTGCCATGTTGGGATCGCATTGACACTAGATTTGATTGCAAACTTTTCCAATTCCTTCAAACTGTCCGGCATCACTTTTATCAAGCCCGGCTCGTTGTCGAGGACGTCAGTGTTGCCATAATCAATGAATCGCACAGTTGTTATGTCAGAATCCGAATCGAGTATCTCCGCTCTATACCACTGATCGTCGGCTGAATATTTAGCTACACACAAAGTGTTAATTTCACGATTTTCGATATCGGCATAGCTTTCCGCGTTCGCCTGCAGTTCTGCTTGAATTTCGTCAATCTTGGCCACTTTGTCTGACATTTGTAGCCAGAAATGTCCCGGCGTGTCAATGTGACTGATGTAAACTTGGGTACAGCCCTCAGGAAGTGAGATAGGCTCTTCCATAGGAGCTTCTATCTTGGGTTCCTCTACAACTTCGCTTGTAGGCACATGAGGCGCTGCTAATTTTTCATTGACTAGTTTCATAGATAAATCTACACCATCTAAGTGTAAATTAGCAAGCCAGCCATCATTGCCGAATGTTAATGTTACTTGGACCTCTTTTTCCGTGGTCCATTCCATTAATTTCGGTACAGCATCATCTTGTAACGCCATGAGACCTAAGCTTGCTACTAACGCTAATGAACATGGCTCATAGAATTTAGGATCGAGCTTTTTAACACTATCTTTTGGTACAGTTTCCGAATTGCCATAGTCTGGGAATTGAACCTTGACCTCCGTTTCGGTTGAACTGATTATCGTAGCTCTGTACCAGTTGCCGTCCGAGGACTTTACTGCGCATAGGCCATCCACTTCAAATTCTGTTTGTGCTTCAGGAGTTTCTATGGACAAAATTTAATAAATGTTTAAAAAAATAATATACTCATTAAATAATGAATGTATCATTACTAAATTCAACGAAAAATAATCAAATAAAACTTATTTAATTTAATCAAATAAAAATTTATTTTTTTAATTCATTAGTGAAAGCAACAGCTTTCACTCTGTTATTAACAAATAACAGTCATTATTTTTTATCTTCACGCTTTACCCCGGCAGACGGAACAGTAGAAACCTATTGTTATATCACTCCATTTTCCGCTTTTAGCCTTTTGGCATCGCGTGCTGGTTGCCAGAGCAAAGAAAATGGAAAATAAAATCCATCTTCCCTGAGTGGGAATCGAACTCACATACTGTCCCGTTTACAGTAAACGATACAACTCTGCGCCATGACAGTTCATAACATCTATTTATTTTTAGAAATTAAATTCTTTAAATGCTATATTTTAATAAAAAAAAGAATTACCTTTTTCATAGAAATTGTACAATTCCTCTAGCAACATAGCGATTTTATCCCCATCAGTAGATTTTTGCAAGTATATTTCATTGAGACTTTCAATATGAGGTATGTAGGCATTTCCAAAGTTGTAATTGAAAACCGCTCGTGTGCAAAGTTGTACCACTTCGTCGTAGGCGCCTTCATCTGGTTCGAATATTGCTATTTTCTTCCCAGTCGTAGCGTCGTATAACGTTGACACAAGGCTAGAATAAAAATGTATTGCTTATAAACGTATTGGTCTTGGTATTTAATTATAATTTAATTCTATTTCAATATATTAATCTTGTTTAAAGCATCTTTTTTAATGTGTTCAGTATTTTATTAATAAGAACAAAAACAATGATTTATTTATTTACCTAATGTCTTCAACATCGTTAATATATATGATAAATTTGTTTCCAGTGAGTTTGGTTTTCAGTTCATCAAGCGATAGTAGAGTCTTGGACTCGGCAGTATAGTTGTTCAAACAACATTGCAACGACTGATAGTAGTATACGCTAAGTTCCGTCGGCAGGATCATTAACTGCAATGAATAAATAAATTTAAATAAATTGTAACATGAGATATCCTTTATAAATCGTCAATTTGGTTAATTTCTGATCAGTGCTGGTGCACAAGACAAATTGAAAATATTGAGAATTCAAATTATTTTTTTTAGATTCACGACTTATCCCGCACAGGTAGGCAGAGGAAACTGCAGCAACCATAGGAACCTAGTGTTAAGACACTCCGATGCTTGTCCCTGCTTTCTCCGTCCCCGTTTTCCATCTTTTTTTTTCGAGGCATTGCGTATCGATTGGCGGAAATCAACGCCGCGCTTTGCCTACTTTCCAGAGCGAAGAAAATGGAAATAGAAAAATCCATCTTTCCCTCATGAGCATCAAACCTACGAACCGTCGCGTTTACAGGTAGACGCCACGCCTCTGTGCTACGATGGTCCTCATAAATTTCGAATCAAAGATATCATTCAAAAATCAATCATCAATTGCTGCATTATGATAATCATATATAACAATTAAACAATATAAAATGAAGTTCCTAAGTCGTGTCACACTCACGTCGTCGGGCGCGGCGTCGACGGTGTCCCCGTAGTCGGGCAGCGCGGCGCGCACGCGCGCGTCCGCCACGTGGCGCAGGATGGCGCGCAGCACGCGCTCGCCGCGCCGCAGCGTGCAGTGCACGCCCGCCGACAGGCTGTCGGCCGACAGTGGCGTCAACTGGCGAACGAAGTTCTATTATTATCTCTTACCGGTTTTAGCGGAAGTATTCACGCTGAGTGTTGGTTAGGCTAATCTTATCTTTTGACTATGTTAAAAAAGTTTACATTACAAATTGTTTGATTCTGTTCTATATGTGGTTTCGATTACATCACTATATGGCATCTTCTCTATTAGTCTCTTAATTATTAGGACATAAATGCTGTTGACCGTTTAGTCTTGACAGTTTGGAAATTGGTCTTGACAGCGACACCGGGCTGGCTTATTTTTATGATCTATTATCGGTTTTTACCTGTATTTTCAACCTAGTGACATACCACAGATAAAATAAATATATTTCTTAATTTCAACTTACTCAGCAGTAAGTATATAGATAGTAATCGGTACATTTTATTAATATCTAATTGTTACAACTATACTAAACTACTACTACAGTATACGTACGTATTTTTTCGCTATGACTGCGTCACAATTCATAAAATTAATAAACTTGATAATATTTCGGAAATAAGGTATTATTTATCATTACCTTGGCACGATCGAAGTTAGCGATCGCATTTTCCACTAAATCAGCCTTGTCCAAATCGAGTTGTACGTAGAATTTTTCAAAGGACTCGACATGAGTAACGCGACATAGAATTTGTTGACCCACTATAATTGTTAGATCTATGGCTTCATCTGAAATGTGTTAAAAAGATTAAAATAAATTATATTGCAAGAGTACAAATAACTAGTAAAACAATATTGTTTTTTATTTGTTCTATATTGACTGCATTCAAGATATATTGATAGATATTTTTAATTATTTACTGTTATAAATTTAAAAAATTTAAACAATAACGTCCTCATTACATATAACTCTGTCCTAATTTCCCACCTATTCATACAGATATCTCAAAGTCAAATATCAAAAACAAAATTATTACCATATAACATAAAAAATAGTCTAATATTACATACAAATGTTGCAACTAAACCAACCTTTCAACGTGACTGACGACTGCGCCTCCGACATAACAGCCAACTGCTTCTCCACCAACATGTCGGCTACACTCACGCCATTATTCCACAGAGATACTTTATATTGTTCCTCATTACACTCTTGGAATATACACTGATATCTCGGGGCATTAAAACAAAGATCTATTTCTGGATCTGCTTTCCATTCACCATCTATAGGCCCCACACCACTTAGAGAACAATGGACGGCCATTTTGGGTAGTTCCATCAGTTCTGTCTCCATTTGCCAAATATCTTTCGCGTCGACTAGTTGTTTATTTCCAAAATCCACGTAGCGGACGATGAATTTTGAAAATGGATGAACAGAAACGATCGTTGCTCGGTAGAGTACTCCGTCAGCCGGATATCGCGCTAGGACCGACGCACCTACAGTCACGTTACCAGCGTAGGGCCTAACCCCTTTGTAAAGTTCTGGGATTCTGTGCATCATTTCCAGAAACTTCGGTTGCAACGACAGTATTTGCGTGTAGAAATTTTCCGGAGAAATGATCCATGTGACAGACACTTCTTGTTGAGATCCTATTTCCACTGTGGGTTCTGTATAGGGCGTGTCTAAAGGTAGTGGGTTCGATAGCTCTTTACACTGTACTTGGTTGAACTTCTTATATGGAGGTCTACGTTCTCTGCTGTCCTGTGATCTGAAGCTCCTTTCCGATCTCTTATCACCATCTGAGGCGAATGACCTATCTGACCTTTCGGCCCTCTCTCTCGGTGTAAAGTTACTTCTCCCTCTATCTCCTTTGTTCTCTCTGTGATCTCCTCTGTCTGCTCTGTTATCTCGGTACTCTCGTTTTTGATTCCAGTTTTCTTTCTTATCACCCCAGTTATCGCGTCGTTCTCTTCTCTCCGGTCTAAACGGCCTATTACCTCGATCATCAGTTTTGTGTTCGTCATCCTGATGATATCTATCTCTGTAAAATAATAAAATATATTTAAAGTATGTAAAGTTAACACATTATAATTGTATGAATCCATATTTACATTACTAACAGTGCAAATAATGAGCTATTAATAGTATAAATTAGCCTTGCAATATGATAATGTATATGTGCAATTTATTTTATGTGTTAAATAGGATATATATAACGCTGAAAATAAACACCAAGCAAAAACCAAATTAATAGTACAAAATGTGCTGAAACGAAAAAAATGCCACAAAACATAGCTTTGAAACTTAATAAAAACATAATACTGAAACATGAAATTTAATAAATTTTCTATGTAAAATTTCGTATACTTATGATATAACAATGAATGGAATTATAATATTATACAATTTTATTTTTTTTATATATTTTTAAACGTAATGTCTCGAAAAATAAAAGAAAATTAAATATGGAGAGTCTTAAAATTAAATTCTCGTCCTGCTATATGAAGGAAAAAGCGTGAAGAGCGGTTTTTTTTAATAATAACGGAATTAGTTCCAGCTACGTGTTGATGCGTGAACAAGCAAATGGGGCGAAACGAGTGCTATATTATTACTAGAACAGTTATTATTACACTTGTGCATACATTATATCTATTGTAAAAAGTGATTATTTCAATAACGTTAGTAGCCAAAGCTATATAACTTCTCTAGGCATTTTTTTTTAGATACATTACACTTTTAATAAGTATTAATATCACGTAATGATTAATTACAAATTTATTGATTTAAATATAAAATTCAATAAACTTATAATATTCATATTTTAATAAACTAAAAAAACCTATAAAAAAATTAATTTACATAAAATAAATTGTTCTGAGTAATTTAATGTAACAAGTTGAAACAAAAATTAAATCACATATTAATATAACAGTATCAAATTACATTAAAAGTTTTAATGTTGCTCTAGCAATAATTGCAAACATCGAGAGCATAAAGCAAGCATGTTAGACAAAATATATTTACAAAACGTGTGGAAACCAGGCATACACCGAACATAAATGCATATCAAAGTGTCAGTGCAAAATGGCATAACCAGCATTTTCAACTTTTACTAATTGAAAATGAGCGAACATTTTTACTTTTACTAATTGAAAAAGAGCGAACATAATTATTTTAGAATTTTTTTTGTCACAAAGTTAGAGTTAAACGTTTTATACATACGTCATCTTTATTATTTCATTGTCTAAACCTGTGATGCCCAAAGTGGTCTTTATCGGCTTCTAGAGGTCTATGACAACCAGCAAGGGGTCTACGTCAGTGAAAAATAATTTGGGGGCATGAAATGAAAATGGGGGTCCACGATAGTGGATCTCATCATAATAATACATTTTGAACTTGTAAAAAACATGAGGGTCGCGTTAACACTAAACTTCACTACAGTTAGAAATTTACAGGAAATCAATATCAGGTGAGTAAGGGGTCTACCCAACAGGGAAAACATGGCAAAGGGTCTACGACACAAAAGAGTTTGGGGAACTCTGGTCTAAACTAATTCATAATAATTAAAAGTCCATATCATAAACCGAATGTCGTCTAAGCCAAGCCACATAGCACTGACACTTATACTCGGACTACCGTTTTTGCCTGTCGTGGCGGCGCGCCTGCGCGTCGAGGGACGCTGCCTCAGCCGCCTGTCGGAGTCGCTTCCCCACCCCGCTGCCTTCTTTCTTCCAATTCTTCTTCTCTTGTTCACCTCTTGGTTTTCTTCTGCTGATTTGTGTATAATTTTTCTTGTTTATTTTTGTTTTTATTTAGATTGAACGTTCGATGTAAAGTTCTATCGTTCCTATCAGATAACCCGAACTATACATATACTTTGTTAAAACTAACTATAGGGTAGTTTTAACACTACATACAAAAAACTAGTTAACAATTTTTTAATAGTTTAGGTACAGGATCATTTTTCCTATTTTACGATATTTAGGTATACGTACAGTTTAACGCTTGAGGTAGTAATCATTAAATACGAATGACGTGTAGATCTCGTACTACAAAAATACTATTAAAAGTTGTTAATCTGTCACCGTTCATTCAAAAAAAACAACCGAATGAGGAAGAGGTATCTCTTTGCAGCTCTCTTAGGATAGTGTACGCTTGCGTCATACTTGACAAATGGCGTTTTATTTTGGAACAATAATCTAATTATTTACTTTGTTTGAAAAAAACTTTTTTTAATTTTAGAAAATATTACTTGTTTTATACTTTTACCAAGTTTATAAAAGCTAGTCAATGCTATGCCTTAAATAAAGTTCGCAGGTATATCCTCACCCTGAAGAATAAATGGCACTAGTGATAATCTATAATAATATATTTTGATACCTTCAACTATTAAGAAACAAGGTTAAGTTACCTATAATTGAATTACTAAATACTATACGTTTATGTCCCCTGATGCAGCTTAGTTACTCAACTCATACATTATTTTAAAGTACCTTTTCTCTGTATTTGTATGCATAAAACGCAAATGCAAGGATATGTATTGGTGATGTAACGAATGTATGATGTAACATTCGCGAATGCGAATATATGCTTTCGACATTCGCGAATGCGAATATTCAGTAATTCTTTTAAATATGGCGCCAATTATTAGCACTATATTACTATATACTATAGATAGCACTTTGGATTATAACATTAAAAGCCTGATCTGATAAAACTTTTATAGAAGGGAGAGAGAATTGATTTAGATTTTTTAGGTTGCATTATAAAAATTGTTTCATGAGATAAAGACTGATAATGTGATTACGAGGTTAAGTTACTGTTTTTTGTATTAGAAACCATAAAAGTAATTTGGTTTAGATTTTTATAACGAATTATCGCCGGCAAACTTATTTTTCTAACATTCATGATTTGCAAAACATTCGCAGATTTTTTGCGAATGTGAATTCGAATGTGTTAAAACGTGCGAATATTCGCGAATGCGAATATTTGTTGCATCACTAATATGTATTACTTCATTTAAGAGTCAAGGGACGAATAGTTCACAAATTTTTATTACTTACTTTTTATTTACCTACAGGCTTAGTAGGCTTACTAGGCACTAGGATATAGTTAGGGACTCTAATTTACTGTTCAAATATTAAGTTATTAGATACATATTGCATTGCGTGTAAATAATTTAATAATAAATTATCTTGCTATTGTTAAATGACCAAAAATTACATAAAGATTTTAGAATAAGACACTGTATTTTCAAGAAACGAAAATGGGATTTTAAATGTATACATTCAGGAGATTACAAAACAATTAATATATTTATTCAGTGAAACGTTAAAGTGGTGCTCACCATATAAATCATTTTACTAATATTCTTAAAATTTCAACGTGGCTTAATGAAAAATATGGATTATCAGCAGTCAGAGCATCGGTATCGATGAGACACAGGTATAAACCACGCGATGTTAAAAAGATTATATATTTTTTAAAAATATATAAAATTATGCACTCGTTATTAACCGATTTGGTTTTTACAAGTATAAATATACATAGATATAAAACAGTTACTATAAACACAAAAACAAGTATATAAATACGTACTAATAAGAACACAATTTCATTGTCCAGAGGCGACTTTATCACTTCTATTAAGAGATTACAGGTAAGTCTAGACATGGATTATCATAGAAAAGTTGTAATATATTGTAATATATAGTATAGAAAACGTATATAGGAAAATACATGTGCAATGCGTAGAGATGGGATAAAAACACAGACAATGTATCTATAATCAACAAAATCTGCATAATAAAGCAACTATTATTCTTGATATATCATTAAAATAGCTCATTTGAAATCCTCTACTGTTTATTCTTCGTAATGGTAAAGCGATGCATTCAGCTGTAAAATGTGCAAGGAAAAGTGCACGTAGCGTTGTTTCTAAACACTTGTTTCGAATCAATTTTGTAATAAGCATTGTAGTGTAATAAATACAATTATAATTTGATAATTAACTTTCTATTTCTAGTATACATATTATGTATACTTTACTTTGGCCGTATTTCAAATAAAAATAACTAAGAGTTGTGTACATTACTTGTCTTAAGTTAACTAACTGCACGTATCTTTGTACCAGTTAAATTACCATTTGAATCGAAATAATAGACAATGTTATATAGCCTGCCTTAATTGTTAGAATATCCCACACAAATAGAAATTATCAATAATATAATATATATAATAATAATTAACGCTTTCAACCAACAAAATAAAATCCTAAGTAATATAAAATTAGTATAGTATAAGTATAGATTTATACTGTACACAAGCAGTACGTCTTACATATAAATCATTTCAAAAGTTATTGAATAATAAATGTCATATCAGTTTAGTTGGAACATGTACTCTGAGATAAATAATGATTTTGGGTTCAAATCCTACAAAACATATGACAAAAATATACACAATGTAATGTTTTTTTTGCTAAAACCAAGTGTACCCTCCAAACTATTAAATAAGATTTCCACTTATAATTAACCAAGTATAATTATAAATAAAATCTTTACCTTTCCCTATTGTCCCTGTCTCTATTGGGTCGGGGCGGCGGCATCACATTCTGCGGAGGCTGTGAACTCTCCTCCCAGTCGTCTTCGTTTGCGGCTGAAGCATTGGTAGTTTGTTCACGAGGTTTGTTCGGTCCACGTCTATTTGAATATAAAATACTTATTATTTATTATTAATTATTTACTTACTGTTATTTTTAATCTCGTGTTATAGTATTTGTATTCAATAATAAGGTGATAGGTATATATGTCATCGTAATATTACATCTGCGATTAAATAAACTTAAATGTTAATAATGGGTAAAGCAGATATTAGTAGTATTTCAATAAAAATGATATTTATTAAAAATCAGCTAGCGTATGAACTTATTATTATATACTAAAATTTATTTTACATTTTTTTACTTTCAACGTAACCCTAATGTAATAAAACATTAGCCTTCTTTGTTGTTCTTAAACACATTTAAATACAATAGAACCTCATAACACCGATGATTCATAAAGACAATTAAATCATAGTTGAATATATTAATAATTAAACTCACCTATCGCCTCTATCGGATTTAGCGCCATACTTGTCGCTGTGACGACCCGGTCCCGCACGCTCGAAGCCTTCCCTTTGCTCTCTAAGAGAAAAAAAAAACAATTAGTTAATATTATAACTTAACTAATTTAACTGAATTTTATAAAAATGCAGTAATATTATCTAAATATCGATATTTCTAATAGGATAATTAAAAAAATAATTTACCTACAAATAATATATGAAAACAAATTACAAAGTTAAACTAAGATGAGACATTTTAATGAAAAAAATATTAGAGAATTTAAATTAAAACACCATTTTACCTATACCAGTATCTTTGCATGTTGTGTGTACGAAATCTTGTTTCAACTAAAAATTTTCTTTGAACGAGTTCAAAGACCGCGAACGAAGGCCACTGTAACCATGACTCAAAACCATTATATTTTTTGTAGTACGTAAAAAGTTAACCGAAACGCAGTTACTTTTCAACGAATCAGTTAACGATAGGTAAAATTGCTCTCTTTTTACTATACGGTTAATTACGAATATGGTATACACGTCTCTTATGTATTGGGCTTAAAGGCACATGATTAAATTAATTAATTTTAAAATTAAATAAATAAAAGTAAAAGCGCTATTAATCTAATAATAACTTGATGCTTCTTTATTTTTTATTGTAAATTGTTATTCATAATTGTAGAAAGTATACACTTACCACATTAACTTCTATTCTACTTTATTATAAAGTCTAGTGAGTTTTGAAATTATTAAACTAAAACTATTTTAATTAAAAAAAAGAAAAAAAAATTGAATACTCGACTCAAAAACAGTTCAAAATTTAACATTGCACAAAATAAAATATGTGAAAGTTTTAATAAAAATATTAATTTTAAAAATGAAATAGACAAAAATTAAGTATTTATGAGTCAGTCGATCGGCACGAATGCATATTTTGTAAGTATAACAATGCTTTGATCTCGCTTTGCTTTCATATTTTGGCGTTGTGTAAGCATTCGCGCGAGTGAAAGTTAAAAGTGCAGTTCAATGCAAATAAAGTACTTTTCACATATTTTTATTAAATACTTTTAAAATGGAGCTATATTTTTTTTTCATTTAACTATCCACATTATGATATCACATTATGTACTAATGTAATTTTTTATGAGCATAGGCCGAGAGGCGTATTAAGAGAATTTAAACATTTAAAATATATATTATTTTCTGGTTTTGTTATACATATTCATATTACACTTACTTAGAGATATTTCTCTAAATATGCGTAAGATTGCTAATGCTTTCTCTGCTAAATACAGAAAATGTGAGAAGACATAAAAAAGAGACGTCAAGTATTGTATTAATTATGTTTTAGACTGAGCGATACAATATAAAAATATAAGTAGCACTTAAAACTTTTTTACACGATTTTTTAGATTTTGCAAAGAAATCAGTGAAAGAATAGAAAATAGAATATAATCGATAAATTAGTTTGTTACGATTACTATTTACTATCACTAACATTGATATGTAATTGTATCAAATGCGTTTCGCTTGAGTAGTCAACTTGATGAAGCTAAGTAAATCCAATTACTAAGTTTCTAACAGCAGATAAAATTATATTTTTGTATAAAAAAAAATTACGATATATTATAACGGCTGACTTTTATGAAGTGATTAAAATATTACATGAATATTACATATGGTGTAGTCAGTAAAATGATTTTGAGCTATTCAGCTTGACATTTGAAAAGACATCTATTTAATTAAGTTATTTAGTTGAAAATTATAAATGTACTTCATTTTTTATTATAATTAATTAGTGTTACATTCGCAGCATACATTTATTTAAGTACGTTTGGGTAGAGAAGTTACAGTTAAATAAAGTAAAGTTAAATTATTATAGCGGTACCAATAAAAATACAGATAAATATACAGATATATAGGTAGGTAGGTACATGTATATAAAAAAGACATTCATATTTTCGATAAAAGCTCACCGGCCGCGAAAACTGCCGCCTCTCTGTCCAAACTCTTCCCCATCTCTTCTTCTCTCGTCTTTAAAACTCTTTTCTCGTCGGAAGCTACTCCTTTTCTTATCATCTGGTACACTTCCTTCTGGAGAGCTAAATGCTTCCGGCGCATCTTTACGCGGTGGGGTCAGTTGAGCTTTAATCTTGATACACAATAAAATAAGAAATACCATTATAATATTTAGAGATCTCCAAAAAGTTTCTTTTTATTTATTATTTTATTTTTAATAATGTATGCAACACATTTTTGAAATAGCAATGTAAACAAAATATTATGTATGCATCTTTCAAGTGTTTTTTTTTTAAATCATTGGTGAACAATCATTTTCTATTTTTTTTCATCATTTTGCGATTATCTATCATAGTAACTTAATAATGACTACTATTTTAGACAATTATTTTAATCCTCACCTCAGCATTAGTCCTTGGCTGCGATAGTTGCATCATACGCCTTGCCACATCCAGTGGCGGTGACACAGTGTCATCCACTAGGGACACTAGCATCGTGTCACTGGACAATACCCCTATCACGTTTGCCATTAGGGTTTTCTCTAGCGCTATCATTTCCAGTTGATTTGAAGTCTTAGATTCGACTGGCTTGTTTTCGTAGCCCTAGGGAGAGAAGCCATAGATATAAAAAAATATATTCCTGTGACAATACGAATTTCGTAGAATTATGTATATATGTATTATATAGAAGAGATTTATATTAGAATTATATGTCTTTAACAAAAGTATAATATATATGTATGTGTAGGACAATAATCTAATAAATTTGTAAATTTAAACTATTTAATGTTTACTGTTTTGGCATACAGATAGATAATCTATATACCTATACATATACCTAAAATTTGAGTGTCTGTTTGTTATATCAAAATAACTGAGCTTTTTGTAGCGTTGTCCAAGGTAATCTCTAGAATATTTCAACTGATTTTTATAAAATATTTACTTCAACATAGAGGAGGCTGTAGAGCTACATTAAGGCTGAGCCTTTCTAAGTTTCTACCAGAATTATAGTGAGACTGAGATTTACGCGGGAAAACGCTTAATACCGATACCAAAATGGAGCGCGAATACCTACTGAGATCAATTTTTCGGGTAAAATGTTTTATAAACTACTCAATATAACAACATAAAAAAATATATTTATAAATATAACTTTTTTGTAAGCACAAAATGTATGTACCTTACAGTATGTTTATTAATTTCATCATGAATCAAGAACATAGTAAATGTATTTTATTACTACTATTTTATGTATATATATTTTTTTATATATATTTTTAGTATTTTATTGTATATGACTATTTTTTATCTTCAAATAAAATTAATTTAAATAATGAGTATTATTAAGTTGCAATTTTCACATGTACACAATCACACTGAAATGCTACTAACTACAATAAATTCACTGACATAATATATTAGTCAATGAGAAGGTATACATGGTTTTTTTTTATTTTTAATTAGTAATCTAATTAAATTGTAATATAATTTATTACTAGTGACCATAGATAGCCATAATATCATAATATAATGTGGTCTTTGTGTAAATTCTGCATTTTAAGATCCATCAACTCTCATAATATAAGGTTGATATAGCTTGGAAGTTTGTACATCAATTATTATTTTAAACATAGATTAAGTTTTTCTTGTTACAATTTTTTGTATTCTTCTGTTTTACTTTATATAAGAAAATAAATAAATATAATTAAAAAATAGCAAGAGTAAGTAATTTAAAATAATAATATAAATAATTTTATATACTGTAATTATTTATAATTTATACACTTACTTTTAACGCACATTTTAGAGCTTGTGCTGGCAGCTTAATTAAGTCCGTTGTTATTGTTCTCAAATCATTCACATCAACTTCCTGTTCATTTCCATAGTCTACATATGCCACTACAACCTTCTTTCCCCGAGTACCTCTTACCATGGCTCTGTACCAATTGTCATCATCAGGAAATCTGGCACAGCATACAGATCCTATTGGAAGCTCTCCAGGTGCAGCACTATTTTCACAATGAGTTTTAACAGCTGCCATAACTGCATTCAATTCATCAATTTTATCAGATAATTGAACATAGAATTTTATGCAACTGTCCACATATGAAACTAATACTGATTGTCTGCTACCCAAAGGCAACATATCCATCCATTTAAACTGTAAATTGTCTTTCATGTTTACCGTCAACAAATCAAAAACATTTTTGTTATCTAAAAACAATTCCCCGTATTGAATTAATGGTGGCCCTTCAGGTGCCACAACTCTTAGAGTCAACACTTTTCCATTAACCAGTTGTTTAAATGCTTCAATCAAGTGTGGACTTTTCTGTAGCTTCTTAACACCTGATAAACAGAATCGCATTGCAAAGACATTTGGTTTCACAAATTCCTCTGGAATATCAAAAATATCATAGTATGAAACCATTTCTGTGTCCCCAAAGTCAACAAAGAACAATTTACACTGAGATCCTGATAAGTTCATAACAATAGCTCTACAAATTATTCGATCTCCAGACATTCTCCCAAGGCACACTGTTCCAATCATTGGTGGCTCAGCCAAACTACTGTGTGGCCTCCGGTTAATATCATCCATCATTTCTTGTAATTTCTTTGCATCAGATACAAGTTGCACTGCAAATAATTCAGGGCCTTCTTCAGCAAATGACACAAATACTTTGTGTTGAGAATTGACTTCCAGCAATCGACTTTTATAAGTAATGGACTTTTTTGGAGAAGGTGGTTTGTTTGATGCTATAGGTGTAGATGGTGGAGTAGCAGGTATTGAAGCTGTAACATTTGAGGCATGTTGTGGTTGACGTACAGGTGCTCTAAGATTAACCATATTTCTTGATGCCTTATTCACTAACAGTCTTTGACTCACTCCTGATTGAATAGGTGTTCCATTGTATGGCACTGCTACATTTTGATTTATTCTCATTGCTGAGGCAGGGTTTGGAAAATTTTGATTGATTAGAAATGGTACATGCTCAGTAAAAGAGGGAGGATCAGTTAGTAAACTTGGTGACCAGCTTGTTTGACCTTGTGGGCTATCAGTCATTTGCAACAAAAGTACTTCTTGTTTTGGAACAGGTAATGCTATGCCAAACCTATTAGAAACTAGATGAGTTGAAAGATCATTTCCTTTAAATTGAATTGATATTATTGACAAAGTACGCGTTTGCGCTTCTACTGTTGCTGGATACTCTGCATAACATAGTAAACTTTGAAGTTTTAAAAGTAAAGGTTCGTCCCATCTTCCAGACGGGTGCATTACTCGAGACAAATAATAGTCAGTTGCCTGGCCTCTTAATTGTAAAAACATCGGATCATAACTATCTAAGAAACGTATAGTACTTAACGATATTATGTCTTTATTACCATAATCAATGAAATGGACTCCGACTAGGCCAGTAGCAAGGTTTGTTGTGCTTATTATTTTTGCTCTGTAATACGTTCCATCTTTATATTTCGCGGCACATATAATACCCTCATGAATAGCTGCCGGAGGCACTGCTCCAATACCCTTTTCCAAATTTTCTCGGGCCGTTTCAAACAAAGTCTCTACCATTAATGAAGATGCCTGATCAAGCTGGCCACTTATCTTCAGAAAATGTCCCTCACCGTCAACGTGAGTAACATAAAGCCGAAAGGGTCTCTGAGCTTCTGTTGGCAAAGCCATGGTAAAGTCACTTATCCAATTACGTTAGGCACATAAAATAAAAAAATTAAATACTTCTTAACATTACTCTTATTAGAAACTAAAGTAAGTAAGTCACTTTAGACTGCTATAGCTTCAGTCAATAAAAAATGCACTTTCTTTTCCGTTTACGTTTCCATTTAACATGGCGAATGGTGACTGACGAATAGTTTTGTTATATTTTTACTTTGTCTATGAACTTAGTTATTAATTATCTGTATTTCTATCTTTGAAATGCAATAGAATTACTACAGATTACTAATTCATATTACCATAGATTAAACTGTTGACTTTTGATACAAATGTCAACAAAATTTGAGTCAAAGCGATATGTAATTGATATTATTGTTTCACAATAATTTTGTTCTGGTTATCATATTTAAATAGAGTTCTCTTATTTGAAAAGTAACATGTAATTTAATTATTATTATTTGCAAGTTGCTGTGAAAAAAGTGTTATTACCTAATATGTTTGCTTTGATTATTAAGAGATTTTACTAATTTTATTGTATATTTTTATAATGAAATTAGAATAATAAGAAAAATCCAAAATGATTGAAACTTGTTCAAAGCGATGTATGTTATTAGGAACAATTCTCTTAGGAGTGTAAGTGTTAAATTTGCAATGTTCAAAGTGCAAAGTTACAGGAAAATTAATGTTTTACACCATATGCTTTAGTTGTATTATTCATATTATATGTAAATATATTACAGATTAACCATCGTGATTCTAATATTGGAATCACAATTGGCAGATACACTCTCTGGTAGTCAAAGAATGAAAAACAAAACATTTCCTACAGAAAACAATTCCACTTGTTGGATGCATCAACCATATACCATTTTAAGTGAATGTCATCCTTGCTCAGGTATATATATTAATTTTAAGTAAATCTTCTTTTAATATATAGAAGTTGCTTTGAAATTTGTTTTGTCTCATTGGTATATATTTTTATTATATTATGAAACTTGTAAATATATATATTTATAAAAGTGTCTCATGTGATACTAATAAAAAAATTGCTTATTTTTATTGCATTTTCACAACTTTACTATATTTATTTTAGATTTTGAAATACGGAGTAAAAGTATTGGTGTATGTATACACACAAGTTTTAAAGAGATTCTTAAATGTGAAAATGGTGAAACTGTTACAAGAAGGTTTGTATATAGCATACAATTATAAACTGTGCTGTTGCATTGTTTTAAGATATAATATGTTATAATACAATAATAATTGCTGAATTATAATTACTTTTTAGTTGTGATCGAGTTGCATTTTTGGAAGAAAGAGCATATTGGAAATTTACTATTTGGTCTTTTGTTATTGGAATGGCTTCATCATTAGCTGTCATGCTAAGAATGAGAGTTCTTAACCACAGAGCTAAAAGAAGAGCTCGCCAAGTATTAAGTAATGGCTCTATTTAAAATATCTGTTTTTAAAACAATAATTTTAAATAAATGTAATATATTAAGATAAATAGATAAGAGAAAGATATATAAAAATAAAAACAAATATTTGTCATCATAAAAAAATATATTTAACAATTTATAAAAGGCAGCAATGGTTTTAAACTCTTCAATTAATATTGATCAAAGAGTATTTTAAGAAGTTCACTAATTACTTTAACATTGACACTGTTGCCTAGAAGTCTGTAACATTGTTTTACTGTAATATTGTCAGGAAATGAATAATACTGTGGAAATGACATTAGAGATAAAACTTCAGTGGGAGTAAAAAATCTTAATTTCATTTTCTTAATTACATTAATAAATTCTTCACTACCAACTAGGTATGTGTTAGCTTCTTTATAATAATCTTTTATTTCTTCAGGTTCTAATTCAGTATACACAGAGCCAGTGCCTTCAACATAATGTGTATAAGCTTTAGTAAAACAACATGATCTTTTTGAGTCTTTATAACAAATATCCAATACATTTGCTCTTTTTAACAATTTATCACTTACTAAAAATGTGTCTGGGACATTGTTTTGCACAATTTCTTTTAAAGCAAAAGGTTCATTATAATTTTTTGGCAAGCATTTTATCTAAAAATAAAAGAAATAATTATTATTATTTATAGAACAAATGGAATAATAAAGTTATGTATATTAAATGCTTACAATTACTTCTTTTTCTATAGAATGCCTTTTAAAAACATTTCTTCTTGCCAAACAGTAATACCGTAGTCTTGAATTAGGTACACCAACACTAGTAGGGTTTAAAAGATATTCTTGAAAGTCAAAATTACATTCTTTTAATTTATTTACAAATAAATTTCTTACTGTAGAACATTCAAATCCCTTAACATTTTCCATTAATATAAAGTTAATTTTTTCTAGTTGTCCTAGTAGATCTATGAAATATATAAAGGAATTCGTCCTAGGGTCATTTTCATCTAGGTATTTTCCATTTCTAGAAAACGGTTGACATGGTGGTGACATAAGCACAGTGTCTACGTCAAGTTCGCTTATTTCTTTTGCAGTTAAAGATTGAATATTTCTGTTTATTATTTGAATACCAGGAAAATTGTGTTTATAAACATCGTTTGCCACATTATTGACATCCACGGCCATCATTATTTCACCTTTTAAGCCAGATTCTGTAATCGTTAAAATGTTTAGTATATTTTACACACAAAACTTTTTTATAAATTTTATGTCAGTCATAGTACCGTTCCATGCACAATGCATGCCACCAATCCCACTATAAAGTTCTAAAATTTTGTGTTTCATTTTTATTATTGAATAAATAAATAGATAACAAAATATAATAATAAATAATATGTAAAAATTTAAGTTACTTTTTATCATTTATATGTTAAAGTGTGTTTCCCGTTCAATGCTCAATTGTGCATATGTCATATTGACATAAACGTTTGACAATTGATGCTGTTATGTAACCACTGTTCTGAAATTGTATGCAAAAGACTTATTTTTTTGGTTCATGCATTCATTTTCTATATTCATTGTAAATATATCAATAATAAACAACGTTTCTTATCTAAAAATATTTAAAAGAAATATCTTTTTAACTATCTTAACAGTTTAGATAATTATATTTTACACTTTAATTTATAGTGTCATTCTCTGGCAGGTTTGCAGTTGAATGACCTTGATTCCGGCAGTTATGGCGGAATTAAAGCAGCGAAAGGACGTGTTTAACGTCAAAAGTGATGATAATGCCGATTCAAAAGATCATGTATATCTCGAAGAAACATTTTATATTCTCTCTAAAAAGAAGTCAGTATTTCGTGTTAGACTTACGTCCAAAGGATTGTCATTAATTAAAGAAACCGATGAGAGTTCAAGAGAACAGACGATACTTCTAAGAGACATCATTGGTAGTAAATGTATGAGAAGCAAAAGACGGCGTATCGGGGGAAGCTCCTGTGTTTGTAGTTCTTTTGTTGGGCATCAACAACTCAAGGTGGTAGATGAAAACAGTGGCGACCTTGATGAAAGCGATATCAGTGCGTATCTTTACATTTACGCTTACAATTTAAAGCGCAGCCGCCGTAGCTTGAAACGAGAGAGAACAACAATAACATTGCGATTCAGATCTTATGATAAATATGAAGATAATAATAGAGAAGCACAAAAGTGGAGGAATACAATAAAATGTTTATTAGCTGACCAGCCGATATCATATACCTTACCTATCAACGAAAAAAAATTATTAATTCTTTTAAATCCTAAGTCGGGTCCTGGTAAAGCTAGAGAATTGTTTCAAACTAAAGCGGCACCTATTCTTCAAGAAGCCGAGACTCCGTACGATCTTCATGTAACAAAGTATGCCCAATATGCTCGTGAATTTGTTCGTACAAGAAATGTTTACGCGTGGCGCGGTATTGTGGCGGTTGGTGGTGATGGAGTACTTTTTGAAATTCTAAATGGCATGTTTGAGCGCTTGGATTGGCAGCAAGCCCTTGCTGAAGTGCCATTAGCTATAATGCCCTGTGGGTCAGGCAATGGCTTGGCCAGGACTATCTGCCATCATTACAAGTTAGTACACATTTTTAATGTCTTCACTGATAATATTTTTAAAATTAAATTTCAAATAAAGTTTTTATTTGAACTTCTTACATTTAAACTACAGTTGAAAAATGCAAAAAATTATAACAGTATGAATAATGCAGCATATCTTATGATTACTTGATATTATATATCAATATGTAAATTTAAATTATGTATAAAATTTATTTAACATGTTTATATTATTATTTTTAAAAAATATTTTAATACACACTAATTTGAACTTTTTATAGGTATGTGTATTTAAATATTGCTGAAAATGATAATAAGTCTGGAATAATGAATAAGCCAATTAACACTAATTGCTTTAGGTAAATGATTATGCACATATTTTTAACCAAATTTTATAGAAATATAAAATTAACTTCAATCATTGTATCTCTGTAGTATTATTTTTAGAATGTCATATGGACCCATATGTACACATAACTCTCTTATGATACAGGGGGTAGTAGATGACAGCGATAACTTATTGTCAAGTGACCCAAGCACTCATATTTGAACTTGTCTACCCTATAAAAATGTACATTGCATTTGATATTTAATTATCATACATACTTTTATACTTACTATTTTCTAAAATAACGACATTTTTTTATTAGTAAAAGTAAAAAAAAAAATGTAAATATTTACAAGACATCTAGATCAAATCATCTGTTCAATATAGATTGCATGATCCTCATACCTATTTACATATGTATGAATGACAACTAAATATTACAAACAATAACTATACTTTAAAATATCATATTTAACAATGTCTTTTCAAGGACATGCAAAATCCATATTATTATGTTTTACATGTTTATAAAGCTGTAATATGTTAAACATTTCATGCTTATTTGTGCCATGTGATAATATGTCCTTAAAATTTTAAAATAATACTTTACATTTAACACAAAGTTATTCAATATCAAAACTAAAGAACTAAAGTTTTTATAAACAAATATTTAAATGCTAATTATAATGTGTGATAATTTTTGCAAGTATTACTTATAGGAATTATTAAATAAAAGAAATAAGAAAGTATAATATTATAAAAATACCAATCAAATAAACTACTCTAATGTATAATACCGAATAATTGAGGACCGTCGTGGCGCAGAGGCGCAACGTCTGCCTGTAACGCGACGGTTACTGGGTTCGATCCCCAGTCGGAGAAGATGGATTTTTCTATTTCCATTTTCTTCGCTCTGGCATCTAAGGCAAAGCGCGGCGTTGAGTTCCGCCACTCAACACGCAATGCCTCGAAAACGGCGGAAAGTGGGGACGGAGTAAGCAGGGACTAAGTAACGGAGTGTCTTAACACTAGGTTCTTATAGTTCCTGCAGTTCCCTCTGCCTACCCTGCCCTGTGCGGGATAAAGCGTGAAGCTGAAAAAAAAAAAAAAAAAAATAAATAAACTACTCTAATGTATAATACTAAAATATTATAAAAATACTGGGTGTCAAGGATATTGGCTTAGCTAAGGATATTTATGGATATTTGCTATATCATATTAATCAATTGCAATATAACCCACCATACTTTTGGCCAAAGTTTTTAAATATAAGCTGGTTGGTAATATTACTTTGTCTTTTTTTTGTAGTCTTTAATAATATGAGTAAAAGATTTTTAAAATTTCAGGGATAACGGGCGAATTATTACGCAACTTTTGCATTGCGTAGGTCTTTTGCATTGTCATATCGCCAATCACTAATGCCATAGGTAGTGTTCTAGGGAACTGTTTGATATCATAAATGCCCCTTAAATTTTCAAAGCATAAAATATGTTATAAACTTAAACATCATCTCTACCATACCCCTTGCTGCGATATAGTATTTTTTGTACGTGCTTTTCCACTTTTTGAGTCGACAGATCATTTAGTCGATGTGACATAGGTACCATCAAAAATAGCGTCTCACTCACAATTACCTTCACCTTATAATCCAAATCCTCTTTTCGTATTACATGGGTTCATGAGCTGCAGTGATCAAAACTTTTTGACTTAAAACATTTGAAAGAAAAGTAACTGAAGTAAATAAACAATATATATATTAAAAAATAAATAATAAGTAACCTGTTGACGATCATATTTAGATAAACGTGTAAACATCGTGCTTTTTTATAAACTTGATAATACGTGTCCGGGAGATCGTTATATTATTATTTTTTTTAATATTTAATTAGCTTAAACTTTATTTTTATGTGATTGTTGTTGTTGCTTTTTTTTAATATATAGAGGAAATATCGTATAACCGTTGTTAATATTGATTTGCTACGCATAGAAAATACTATGAAAAATTTTTGACTTTAGGACGTACATAATATTGTTTTTTTATGTGTTTAGGTTTTAAGACGAAATATAAGTTGTTGTCGTATGTTTTTTAACGAATAATTTATATTGCTAAAATATAAACGATAAGATTTTCTCGACAGTAATATTATTCAAAAGTACTCAATGTTTGTAAGCACAGATCTTTAAACGATTTGGTCAGTCTTAGAACGATTATTTTTCTGTAAATTCACTTCGCTCGTTTAGTTTTATTTAAATATTGATAAATTGTGTTTTGTTGTTAAATAGTTTGTTTACATTTTCGATAACTAGCCAATATGTTTTTTCAGACCAGAACTACTTGTGCGTAGTTAATCTACGTAACTAGTAATCATCACGTTACGTCAGTGTTATTTAAGTGTTTTACTTAAACTCGTAGCATACTTCCCGTTCGGTTTTGTTAACTGTATTGTTAGCTATTACTTTTCTAGGTACCTACTTTATTTATGAAAATGTTATATAACATAATAAGTATTTGTCATAACGTATGTACCTTCAATTTTAATCACCGATTAAGATAAGTCCAAAGATCTAAATTAATTTTTCTACAAATTCAAGTGTATAGCAAAAAGCATTTTTTACTTTTCTAGAAACGTCATTGTTTTATAATCACGGCAAAATGTAAAACATAGTCCTTGTTACCGTTTTCTCACAATGTAGAACAATGGATTCTTATTTTAATTTAATAATTATAACTATATTTTGCGTATTACATATTATAAAAAAAACGTCAAGCTGTTTCAGTTGGGATACGTCTGAGTATGGTCCATACAATATTCTTTTGGGTTCCCTAAGCCTGTACGTTTAGGTTCAAATTTCACTGAAGAAAAATGGTTGTTTGAAAAATAAGGGTTACCTGTCTAATTAAATAATTTGAATGTTGATATTTAATCAAAATAATGTAGGAAAAACCCACTTGAAAATACATTTTTTGCTAACTTTAATTATTAAAACCTGTTTTATGAATTCAAATGTGATAAGGAGGTTACTAAGTACTGAACAATTAAATATCAGTTAGGAACAAGTCGCACTTGCACATCAAGTTTTCTATACCAATTTCATCATCGCAAGTTAACAGGAACTTATAAAAGTAAATTTGCGGACGTATCAATGATCACTCACTTATATCGTATATAGTGCAAATATATTTTTTTGTTTTAACTTCACGCTGTATTCCTCTCATAGCAGGGTAAGCAAAGGGAAACGCAGGAACCGTGGGAACGTAGGTAATTTCCAATTACCTACTTCCATTACGTTCTTCATAAGTACAATAATAAAAATTTATACAATATGTGAAAATATCCTGAGGTAAATACTGTACCCGAATCTTTATCCAGTACAGTATCGGGTTTGTGGAAGATATCTCTTTTAGAGATAAATGGTCATACATACCTTTTTGTATTGTAGTGTGGTATAAAAATAAAAAAAAAAACTGACACGCGAAACATAAACCTGTCATCTTTAAATTGCGTTACTAAATAACGCATACGCATAATGCATAAATTGCGAAATCATTTTTTTCTGAAAACAAGTATTAACCATACATTGATATGTCAATTTCATCTTGATATCTTCGTGCACTCTTAGAAATGATAGTCCTAATAGCCGGACAACAAACTGATCTTATAAAGTATTCAGATTTTCTCCTTCAAAGATTTACCTTTATTAGGATAATATATTTTTTTTTATTAATTGCAAAGTATAACGCGGTTACCTCCCCTCTTAAATATTACTTACATGAATATAATGTATAAAATAAATAAATCTAAAGAGACCTAGAAACTACTCTACTTAATTTTATATGTACATAAAATCTTAGGCAAATGTAGGGAACCTATCGAAAAAAATCGAATTGAAATTCCAGCGCCAATGGAAAACGTTTTACAATCGTATATACGTTTTATAATCCACGCAAATGAAATGGTCATTTTAAAATTCTTAATGTAATAGCACGTTTTATAAATTATATAGCAATTCTAAGTGGAAAACCAAGTAATTTTCCCGTCTACACGTACCGAATAAGACAAAGGAGATACGTAATCGCCAAAAAAGTAAGTAATGAAGTTTTTGTTGTCTATAACAAAACAAAGATAAGTTTAAATTTATACAAAAAATACCTTGCTTTAATACCTACTTAAAATGGAAACAAAATCATGTTTCAATATGCTATTATATGAGGGGCGTTGAATCGAAATACTTACATTAAAGATGATGTGATTGTTATGGAAACAAAATGACAAGGTCATATTTAAACCCAAAACAATCTTCAAGTTTCATACTGCCTTTTTAACTAAGGAACTAAGTTAGTCCTACCTGACATTTATTTAAAACATTATTTAGAGTTTTCTTCGAATCAAGTGTATTTAATATTGAATTATGCATAACATTTTTATTTTCTTTAAATTATCATTTCCTGCAGCATATCGCGCCATTCAGATGTGACTCATAATAAGAATACAAAGACCATTATAAAAAAATGTCAATGTGGCATTTACTTTATCCAATATTTATTGTATCATAAATATGTGTATGTAATTTTTGTGTGATTCTTTCCATTACAGAAGAAGAATCTAACATTTGCTAACAACGAAATAAGTTGTATAAAAGCATATAAGAATTTCAACGCGTCGTGATGTAGAACGCAAGGCTCAGTGGTGAGAGCGCCTGCACGGCTCGCAGGAGGGCGCGGGTTCGAGTCCCGCTGTGTTTAAATTTTTATATGTTTTCTTTAAGTATTTTTTAAGAATCTAATTGTTTGTCATACTTCAAACGGGTTAGTAGTGCACTAGAACTTAATTGTTTAAAATGGCGAAAATATTGAGTTAGACATCAAATACTATAGGATTATGGAATATTTCGATAGAAATTATATAGGTATAGTTTATTAGGTACCACATAGAAAATTATTAACTTTTTATTATCTCGTAATTACACGTGTTCATTGGTGTTAATAGATTCAAATAGGATACTTGCCGCGGCTAGTTAATATAAATTTACAGTACTTTAATTATTTGTACTTGCTCTACATATCTGTACGTTCAATTATTAGAGCACACTTAAAGTAGTACAAAATTCCCTGACAATTACCCTACATTTGAATGTAAATTAACCCAAAAAAAGTGATTTATTGTAGGGCATTGCTTTAAAAGACTCATTCTTATCGTAATCTTGCGGTAAATAGCACCAGTTATTGTAAATAGACAGGGAGTTCGAAACATTTATAAATATAAATCGTCTCTATCCAAAATGTTGTTGTAAATTTGCAGCTTTTGTAGGCAAGCCGCTGAAAGTTCAGATTATTGTTACTTTTATATACAATTTGTATATATCAATACAAACAATCTTTTGTAAATTTTAAGTAATCAAAAAGTATCTATATCAAAGCGATATATTATACTATCTAGAATTTATTGAACCTACTGTCATTCGCATTTGCGTCTTAAAAAATCTGCATGAATAAGCATATATTATCTATTAGTAAATATGCACTTTAGTTCGGCGATTTACTATTCGCCTTTATTGGTTCAATGTATCCAGTTCATGTCGAGGTTACACGCTGGCATCGCGGTGCAGCGGTCGCATGTTTAACATAGCACCTTTTTAAATTATGGATTTAGCCCATAATCAATTGCGTTCGCAAATAAACTAGTACTATGACGCTCTGTTTGTAAGTAGACACTAAAATATTATACTGACACAACTGATTATAAAAATATTTGGATGACCCTAAAGATATTATGTATACATAGGTACATTACTGGCTTTGACTTACTTTTTTGCTTTACGACTGGCACGCGGATGTAGACTGTGTTAAGGGGACTCATCTCAGGGTGAAATGTAAATAGCATTTTTAAGCTATAAAAGCGACGTATATTTTGCAATTAACTTAAAAGTAAAAAGCCACAAATGGTTGACCGTACCTGGCCAAGGTCAGGTCAACGTGAAGAGGCTTTTCTAAAAGCGAAACAAATGAGAGAAAGTACTCTTAACCTACTCATTTCCACTTTGTATATTAATTTAATAATACATCAGTACTATAAATCAAAGATAACAACAGAAATAATACAAAAAATATACCAAACAAGGAAACGC
This sequence comes from Dione vanillae, assembly GCA_037178615.1. Taxonomy (NCBI): domain Eukaryota; kingdom Metazoa; phylum Arthropoda; class Insecta; order Lepidoptera; family Nymphalidae; genus Dione; species Dione vanillae. The sequence goes on from JAZFAU010000127.1 coordinate 1,827,205, forward strand.
TTGGTTGCAGCCCGCGTTATATCACAATTTCATAATCGGCCATAATGCTTCTGTCTCGGTTATTTTACTACTTATTTGAAGGTAGTTGGAGACTTTCACTTCTGCGCAAGCAACGTTTTGCATTTATTTAAAACAGCTATACGTTTTTAATTTTGGTTTTGTATACATATTGAAAGTAGTTTTTTTTATTTTATTTTTTTTTAAAATTAAGATTTAAATATTTAATATAATAAATCTAAATAATTAAAAATAAAACGTGCCATTAGTAGTTTTACGGTAAACAAAAACTTATTAGTTTTTTTAAGATTTTTTTTTGTATTTTCAGAATATGAATATGCGTTGAGAAATTAAATTAAAAGATACTACACTTCCTCTGTTTAAGTAATGGAATTGATCATACAGAAATACAGATTACTAAGAATTTTTAAATTTATAAGGGTTTCGAGATAACAATAATCCTTAGAATCGTAAGGTTATTATAGTCAAGGTTAATTAAGCAGCACGAGATATTTTCTAATTAAAACTATTTTTTTTTAAGTTAACGACTTGTAAGATTTGTAACGACTCGTAATTTAAAGTAAGACATCTGTTTACTATAATTAGGAAATAAAATATTAAGGAAATAAATTATAAAAAATATAAGTTTGTCATACTTCTGATGTTGTTAGAAGCAACAGCAGATATATATATATATATATATATATATATATATATATATATATATATATATATATATATATATATATATATATATATTTCAGCCAATTCCACACATAGGGTTTCGCACGATTTTAGTGGCTATAGGTCAGCAAACTGTTCAATTTATTAAAAAGTGACAAACTTCAATTTGCGGTGTATGGACTCATTTTGATGGCTCATAAATTTGTAAATGATTTTTTATGATATATCTGAAAGTCTCAATTTTTGGGATATTTCCTTTATGTGTGCAGTAGCGCTCTTTGCCAAATCTCAAAAAAGTTTTAGTACAATTTTCAAACAAATTGCGCAAAATATGAAGCAAAAACTTGCATATTTTTATATAGCCTCGACTAATTTTTGACTTATACCCGTCAGTGTTCCAAGTGATTTTGATAAAAAACGATCTTGATAGAAGGACAGACACAGACAGACAATAAAATAATCCAGTAAGATTTCAGATCTTTCTTTTTGAGGTACAGAACTCTGGAAGAACCCTAAAAAAATATACATTACAATATTCTTATTATTTTAACACATTCAAGTAAAAACTCAGTACTTGCGAGATATCTTTTATATAAGTGGTATATAAATGACCTACGGACTATTACTCATTCGATAGATAATTAATATAAAAATGACACGTTATTTTTTAGGATTGATTTGTTTATTAAATACATACTTCTTATAAATACCTTATATTTGTACAATATTTGTGCAATTTTACACATTTCAATTAGTTTATTGAATTAGACATTTGTACTATTTACATATTTAAGTATTATTATTAAAAGTAAAATATTTTTTCTATATTAAGTACATATTAAAATTAGTAACAAATAATACTATCTTGTATTTTAGGGAAAATTAAAGAGCACTTTATCCACTCCATTGATCTGTTTCTACTTTTTACCTAGGTGTAATCATTGGCGTAGAATTCACTTAGTTAAGTAATACTCTTTTCGGCGGAAATAGAGACTATTCTAGATTTCTACTATTCTTCTATATACTGAAAATGCCTAAAATTAAAAAAAAATCGTTGTCTGTTAGGTATTGGCGTTATCATTTGACAATAATTAATTTCTTTTGTTTCAGTGAGCCCTACATCCCTCAAAATTTGACGGGGATGACAATGGCGCTGACTAGAGGAAAAACTGCCCATATGGATGTCGTTAGAGTCGAAACTAAAAGTAAAGTAAGTATATCTATGGCAGAGCTTAAAACGACCTAAATTCTAGTAGCCATAATATTAATTTCTTTTATGGTAAATAATATTGTTTAACAGCCATTTTTGGCAGTTGAGTATATGTATAACTTGACAGTCGTGTGTGTTTGTTACAAGATTGCTCGAATATTGGCAAAGAAGTTGGCTCTTTGTCTAACATATCAAGGATATGTCCTAAATACATTATTCGGTTTGTTAGAGCGTATTTTTGCTTGTTCTATAAAAAATATTATATTACTTTTTACTTTTAATATTCCTGAAAGTAAAGTTTAACATAGAAAATAATCAAATAGAGTGTAATCACAAGATAACACGTTAATAATGACAAAATTATTTCGAAATATTTAAATTCGTTGATAATCTACTTGAACAAGGTTAATCGCGATTAGGCAATTGCGTATACATATATACATTTATTAGACAGCTAGATTTAAAACGGTTGTAGATATAATTCAAATGTTAAGATAACACCAATTTATTCCTTTTCACCTTCAGCTATGATATTACACTATTCAATTGACTACGTCCGTCATAACAAACAAGGAACGGCGTAGTGCGGATATGATTATCCCCATACTTCTATAACATCCGTATATACGATGTGATTATGATTACGCTTATTTATTGTACACGTCACTCATGCAAGAAAATAACGATTTACGTACTGTTACTTGTTTGGAGAATTGTATAATGCTACAAAAACGAGTAGTATTATGTTGTATATTACGTTCCTATTAGTACTTTTTTTTTTCAATTAATTAATTTTTTTTTTATGTATTTATTTCTAATTATGTTGTCTACTAACATTCTATCAATAACATCTACATAGATTATTTATCTGATTAGTTTTATCTTATTTTTTAAGTATGTATGATGTTACTGTAGATTTCCTTCTAAATAATAAAATTCACATTAGTAATTTTTTTTCCAGATAATGTTTTCCTTCTTATCGGTGGGTTGGGGCTTACTATCAGATATAGATATAGAGAGTGAACGATTACGAGCGATCGGAGGGCAGAGGTTCACATTATGGGCGATGGCGAGGCTGGTCGGATTGAGGAAATACAAGGGGGTCGTCAGTTATGCTAAAATAAAGGATATAAGCAATTTGCCTAGACCAAAACACCCGCTCACTATCAGCCATAGCGTTAGTCAAGACGGTGCTCTTGATTCACCTGATGCGGAAGCTTTTTTCGATTGTGACGAAAATTCCGAGGTTTTTACTAGTGCAGTAAATGGAAAACAGCACCAACGGGTGGACTCTTGGTATTCGGTAAATTCTAGGCGAAGCGCGTTTTATAGTACGCGAGGTTCTGAATATCATAGTGTGACGAGCACAGGCTCCGAAATGCGGTCGCCGGTACACGCTTGTATGCACGGTCCCGCCTCACACTTACCCTCCCTGATGTCCCAATTACCATCCCACTGGGTCCACGAACATGGCGAGTTCGTTATGGTACACGTGTCTTATCAATCCTATATCGGCGAAGATCTGCTATTTGCACCACGGTCTCAATTATCCGATGGAGTCATGTGGATGCTTATAATCAAAGCAGGCATATCCAGATCACAAATCTTCTCATTTCTCATAGGAATGAGCCAAGGCAATCATTCTGATATGAACACGGAATATATCAAAATGATTCCTGTAAGCGCCTTTAGAATAGTACCAGAGGGGCCAAACGGATATCTTACTGTAGATGGCGAACTCGTAGAATATGGTCCCATTCAAGCCGAAATCTTTCCTAATATAGTAAATTTATTAGTACCAGATAATAAATAGTGTTTTATTCCGCGTAAGATACGTTACCACTAATTTGACTGATTTAGTTTGAAGACAGTTACCGAGCCGATGCTTTGGGCAAAAATTAAATGGTTTTAAATACAAATAAAAATATTCTTATATCATGAAATGGTTGTGCCACAAAGACACATATAAATTAATCTAAGTAAGATTAAAGATTGTGAATAAAAATATATAATGCTATTCATTTATCAAATTAATAAATTATCTGTCCATTTGAAAAACGATATAAATTAAAAAAAAAAACATCCTTAAAACAGCTGCAATTGTGATAATAATTTAAGTATATCGATTCTTTCGATGAAAGACGCTATAATAATAACTAGTCAAAAATGTTGAATTATATATGAAAACAGTGCCAATATTCTGCACTCTAAAATATTTGAGGGAATTGATCAATAATTACGATTTACGTGTCTTTTTTAAAATAATCATGTTAAAAAGCGCGGCAATTGGGAATATTGACAATCGAGAGATGCCATAACTTGCTATATTTATTTTATAATAATATTAATTTTGCCAAAGACCAGCAACTCTATTGACATCAATGTTATCTATATTTAAAATTGTTATACATTAGTAATTTTGTCAAGATCCCAATTGCTTATATTATTGCAAAATGTACAACATAATTTTATATAATACTTATTTTTAATATGAAAAATATTCTGCTTTACGTTTCTACTATAAAATATCAATTCTCCTATCGGCTCAACAATTAGTTTCAGATAAGATTATCCTAAGTAGGTATATAGATATAGTATATGATATTGTATACATAAAAAATAATCATGTTTGAAGCTTACAAATAATAATTTGTCTTAATAACTGAGCTTATGTAACTATTTCTTAGAATATCGTCAGATTTGAAATATTCAAAGAAGATATAACCTATTTTTAATGATTTTAATATGTAGTTATTATTGTTTAATTTCAACGCCGCAACAATGATTTATCTTTAAGTAGTTATTACATATAATAATACACATATACAATAGTGATCTATATATATATGATCTTAGGGATACTTTGTCCCAATCCTCTTGCCATATGCTGTGGCTATTTAAATGTTTTTACTATTTTTTTATATCTAATTTTGAAATGTCCATAATCATTATAATCATATTTTGTGGCAGAAATAATGTTTGAAATCATATATTTATTGATCATATTAGCAGCTTTTAAATTATTAATGGTGTGTGATTGTATTTATCTAATCTAAATAGTTATAAATTAAGTGGGAATACATTACTTAATATATTTAGCAGTATTAATATAATTATTTATAATGTTTCTGTGATAAATATTGCTTTTCAATATATTGGAACTGTTGTGTTTAAACCCCATTTTTCTGTGCATATTAAATTTAACAACTTTTCTATTACTGTTTTTAAACTTTAATACAATTTTATTTACAATAAACTTTTATATTCTTTATCTTAATAATATGTATATGCTGAGTGCATATGTATATACATATTATGAAAATTACAAAAGTTGTAATGCCATTACACATTATAATGTCAGAATTTATAAAATTCTATATAGAATAATTTATGTTTTACTATCTTTGTTTCATATGTTTTATGTTATTTTATTATAAATACTAATAATTTCCAATTTAATTGCATGCTTATATTATTTTATTTTTGAGTTTTTTATTAATTTGAATAGTACAATTGTATTTCTTTACTGTGAATTGCACAAAAACAATATCTATGGTGTTCCTCTGTACAAAACATTTTGCCTAAATAAATTTATTTGTATATGTACATTCCTTATACTGTTAGGGGATATGTTATAAGATATTAAAAATACAAATTTGAATAAGGAGGTAAACATTCCTTTTTATTTTATGTAATAAGTATGAAATTATTATATAGTAAAGGTTGTTAATAAATGGATATTCGTTGGTTTAATTGTTTTTTTTAAATAGATGCATTATATTGGTGTGTGAAATAAAAACCTGAATAAAGTAAATTAGTAAATTTATTTCTATAAGATATTAGTTGAACAATGCATTTTGTTAAATCAATTTAAGATATATATCTTAACACTTAATTATAAGAAAACAATTTGTCCCTTCATTTAATTAATCTTAACTTATGTCAAAAGTCATAATAAAAATAAAGTGATGACACAAAATGCTTAAAAATACATTTAACTTTAAAGAGCTCTTATTTAGGCAAGTATTTAATTAACAGTCTTGGAATTTTAATATAACATCTTTATCTTAATTTCAAGGAATCAAGACTGTCAAGCAGATTTTGTACTTCAGAATCAACTTGCTCCCTAGTGCTCACATTCTCCAATCTTTCTCTTACTGATTCCAATTCTCCTGCATCTGCTTTTTGAATTTTCATATATTTTAACATCATTTCCACTACTAAGCAAATTTCACTTATAAGTTGCTTAGTTTCCTCAAAATGTCCTGCACCGCTTGGTCTCATTTGTATTAGTTTCAATTTACTTTGTGCCAATTGTATGGGATTACGCCCATTCTTATCATGCGAGCTAACATCAGTTCCAGCATCTAGCAATTCAATAACAACAGGAATGTGATTTGTACATGCAGCCAAATGAAGTGGTGTATTCCCTAATGTATCTTTAATATTAGGATTAGCGCCATGTCTTATTAACATTTTTACTACATCAACATAGCCCCTACAAGCTGCCAAATGCAATGGACTTCTTTTATGTTCATCAGAACAATTTGGATCAGCTCCTGATAAAAGCAGCTTTTCAACAAGATCTGTGTTGTTAGTAGATGCTGCAAATCGCAATTTCTTATTTCTTGAAGAATAAATAGAATATCTGTACTTCAATCTGCAATGTCTGGCTTTAGTAGAGCATTTTATTTTACCAATATGTTCGTGAGGTTCATCTAAAAATTCTATTGGCATAGGTTGCCCTGCCAAATTTATTGGTATTGCTGGAGGATTAAATTCTAGTACACAGTACGAATGATCAAAAACAGGGTTATCGCTACTTTCGTTACCAGTGTCCACTCCAGAATCAGCCATTATATATATTTAAGTGCTATTATGTTAGCAAGCTATAGAACACATACCAAGTATTATTATAGTGCGGAAAACCACACAATTTTGATTAGAAACAACTGTTTCAAGAACAACAAAACTTTCTCTAAAATTGACGAAGTATAAACGTCAAATTATGTAAATTGTCATAATAAATCGTGTATCAACTAGTGGTGGGCATAATGTTATACACAAAAATTTGTTTATTAGTTTCCAATTTAAGCCTTTAATGTGCATTACATACGATACCACAATAAAAATTAAAAAATCAAACAAAATGATAAATAGTATATATAAAAAAATTATTCAGTTATACATAGTAAGCTTTACCTGTGGTAGATACCAAATATACGAGCCGTGATTATGACAGATGTTCGACTGACAACGACAGCGTATTCACCAATCGGTTCAGAAAATAATTTAAGTGATATTTTTAACAACAGTTCTGCGTAGATATTACAAAATATGCAGCAGCTTACTATATTTATGGTAAAAAATTATTACTTATGTATTTTTTAAAATAGAAAATTTTAACCCTATAACCTATAACTTAACTTTTTGCCGAAAGGATATAGAGAGTTCGCGTACTTATATTGACGAGCTGTATTCGTCAAGCCCTGAAAAAATTCTCGAAGCATTAATAACACTGAAGAATTCCGTGATAGGCAGCAATAGGCAAAAGAGTTCAGTCATACAACAAGGAATAGTTCCCAGACTTCTCCAACTGATGACCGACGATTCCCTTGATCCAAATATACGACTTGAAGCAACAATTACAATAGGTAAAACATACATTTACTCTATTACTAAATTATTTTGCTAAGATGCTTGCCAAATATTCATACTCAGATTGTGCTTTAATCTCAATGTCACTATTGATAAAATTGAGCCTCATACAATAAAACTGTCAATGTTATGTATTTTATTTTTATTTCAACTGTTATTAATTGATATATATCTATGTTTGAATAATGCAAACTATTGTCTTCAACTCTGTTTTAAGCTTTTCATTTTTGATATTTTTGCTTAGAAAATAACAAGATTTTATTTGATATTTAATAGATATTTACATAACCACAAGTGTTGTCTAACATTGTTGTTTGTTATAAGTTATAAAATATTTATATTATTTTCATGATAAACTGCTTTGTAAGCATTGGCAAAGAAATGAATTATGATAAACTTTGCACTTGTTTTACTAATAAAGAGTATAATAATATCACAACTTCAATTTATAAAGAAGTAAAATAATGAGTTTGTAATGTTGATATACTAAAAATGTTACTAATAAACAATTAAATTAAAAGTATTGAAGTAAAATATTTCTTTTTATAAATTATGGTCCCTTTATTGATTAAATAACAGTACATGTTTTATTTTAAATACAGGTTCATTGGCAAAAGGTACACCAGATAATGTAACATCTTTAGTGGAACAAGGATCAACTATAGTACTAGTAGAATTATTAAGGGTAGTTCCGACTGGTACAAGATTGGCAGAAGCATGTTTGTGTGCATTAAGAAGTATATTTCAACACCCACCTGCCCCCATTGCTGCTTTGCCTTCTGATATGAGGCTGTTGACAAGATTGACCCGTATGTATTCCTTTATTTAAATCTGAAATAGTGCAAGATTGTTTAAATATTATTGAATAGTTATCATTTAATATTATAAAAAAAATAAACACAAAGAAACCAAAATAAATATATGAGCATCTGCCTGTAAATGCGACGGTTTGAGGGTTTGATTCCCACTCGGAGAAGTTGGATTTTTATTTCCATTTTCTTCACTCTGGAAATTAGGCAAAGCGCGGCGTTGAGTTCCGCCACTCAATGCCTCGAAAAAGGCGGAAAGCGGAGACGGAGAAAGCAGGGAGCAACTAAGCAATGGAGTTTCTTAACACTAGGTTCATATGGTTCCTGTAGTTCCCTCTGCCTACCCTGCAATATGAGGGATAAAGTGTGAAGCTAAAAAAAATTAGTTATATCTAGAATGTTTTATATAACATTTTTTGTAAAGTTAGATAATATTACAAATTTTGCATAATGATTATACATGTATATTAACTTAATTATTAATTCCACAAAAAGCTTAGGATGCTTGATATGGTGTGGTAATTTTTGAAATAGATAATTATTTCAATTTTTTTGTTGTATATTTTAAATGTGTTAATAGAAACCAAACAGTTCACAACATATATTATATATGTTGTGAACTGTTTGGTTTCTATTACATAATAGCTTCATTAAATTGTGCCACAATATTGTTATTATATGACAAAATAATTAAACTGAAAGTGAATAAAATAATAATATAAATTGTTGTTATTAATTTTCAAATTTTTTTGTTTAAAATAAAAAATTGTGAACGCACAATTTTACACAAACATTTAGTTTAACCATATATCTATTTAAGAGATGCACGACACATTTTTCAAAGTTACAAATAACTGTACCAAACTATAGAAACAAGCATATTTTGAAATATAAATTCCTCATAAGGAATTGAATGCACAATCATCAAATGTAAAACCACTTTATTAATCGAACTATACTGGTTTATGTAACATATGATTAACCTACAATGTATAACACATATAATGAAACTTTTATTTTTATTTTTTTTTTTAAATTTTATTACATACATTAGATATTTTTAAACAGAAATAGCTCGCGACGGTTCACCAACAGCTAGAGCCTGTGTTGTGCGTATCCTGTCGATATGGTGTGGGAGTCCCGTCGAACAAGACGCCCTATGCGCAGCGGGTGTCTGTACCGCCATAGCAGCGTTACTAGTGTGTAGGGGGTTCTCTTCCCCGCCCTTAGCGAGGGCCCTACCTGCTTTGGATTTGTTAGCGGCCATGTGCTTTGAAAATGGAAATGTGTGTCAAATTGTGCTTAATACTAAGTAAGTATTATTTGGTTTGTTGTTTAATTCTAAAAACGAGATGGAAAGTAGTGATGTATTATGATATTAGTTTCGGATTTAGTACTACTTATGAGGTTTATTTAATTTTTTTTCTTATATTTTGACCTTGATGGTTTTTTTTTTCAATAGGTTTGACGTGATGATTTTTAAGTAGTACTAAATAAATTCGGCAAAATAATTCTCACAAAATTTATTTGTTCAAAATTATATACAGATAATCGAAAATATTTTGACCAGGTTTTATAATATTTTGTTTGAATATAATACAATTAAAAAGTACAAGCAATGTTTATTCAATATGATCAACATCAATTAATGACATACATATAAATAAAAGGTCGGAGAGACTAACCTATACTATAATCTTATTATAAAAATAAGGAAAGTGAAGGTACAACGGTTGCCATTAGTGGTTCATGACAATAAATAATAATTGAATTAATAATTCAGTTAATATGGTATTTATAAAAAAAAAGTTTTAAAAGAGAGTGTGACTATGAAACTGTAATACAGGTGTTAAATTCAAAATACGTATGGCTTCTTTTCCAGGTAGGGCAAAAACTGCAGACTATGTTAATTACATTAAAATTCACATTTCATAATAAAATAAACAAAAATTTTAAAATGCTATAACCATATTTATTTTAGTATTATTAAAAAAGGTTTAAATTTAGAATTTCATAACAATACGATTAGTAACATATACCAGAAAGACTATGTTTCTTCTTTGATACAATAATGTCTTTGTAAAAAAAGTTTTTAAAACTGCCTCTTTGGTTGTGAAGAGAACCTTCCTCTTCCTAATGCCAGTATTGACTAACGTTAAAAATAACCGTTTGTCAAAGCGATCAAGTCCGTTTAACACATCATGGCGTAATAAGATATTATTTCACTGAAAAACAAAAAAAATGAAATAAAAAATTATAAAATCTTACTTAACAATAATTATGATATAAAACTGAATTATTTAAATTTCCAGGCACGGTGATAAAACGATACCAGAATTACTTGCAGTGCTAGTGTCGAGGGATAAACCGTTGCCAGTAGCTATGGGTGCAGCGAGATGCCTCACGTTCATACATAGAGCGGGAGCTTTGGCGGCTGATGATAACAGGTTTGAATCTAATATTTTTTATTATTTTTTTTACCTTATATTTCATATATAGTAGTATAGTTGGATGGACTGATCTTAAGACATTCTGTTAGACACTTTCTCTCCCTTGATGAAATTAGTTCTTGCTAGAAAATAGAAACGAATTCATTCAATCGTGTATACCGTTAGGCGCTGTCTCACTGCTTCACGGTGATATAGGCTACTTTAACTTAATATGTATATAATAATTAAAAAATGTAAGTATATCAATTGTATCTAAAGATAGTGTCTGTACACTGATTATTAAACAACTGTACCGTTATTCGAAGCCTAATTTATATATATGAGATATGCCATCGCTTCCGTTCCATTTTTTATCTCTTTTTTCCTTTGTTTTATCCTTTTCTGTCCTTTTCCTTTAATTTTATCACCACCACCACAGTGGCGCCATCTGAGTTAACAAGGTAATGGCGCGGTCTTTGCTGGTCATTACGTCGTTGTTTTTCGTTCCATAAGGTTCCAAAGTGAGAAATTTAATAAGTGTGAAGTGTTGTGACTATTATAGTGCAAACTGTGTCCGAGGTACGTACTAACTTTTATAATATTCTATGCAACAACAACTTTTTTAACTATATTGTTCTATGCAGAAGTAAAATGAATTTAATGTTATTAATAATTTCTTTCAATATTATAATACTCACTTTGGACAAAATACCGTTAGAAACATCTTTTTGAAGTATATTTATGATTAATTAAACGGATTTTTCCGTTCGAAATATTTTTATCAATATACCGTCATACATCATAAAAATAAATATAAATTCTTTCTAGATCAAAATGTGTGAGACAATCAATCCTGTAAATTCAGATGTAAATAAATCAAATTCATGCCAAAAAAGAAAGCGTGAGAAACATCATGATGATTCGAGCTCATCGTCTTCTAGTAGTAGTTCGACGAGTAGTAGTTCAAGTGATACTTCGAATTCAAAGCGGCGTCGCCGGAATAAATCTAAAAAATATCGCAAAGATAAGAAATTAGATAGATTGTTTAAAGAGGTCAATTATCTTAAGAATCGATTGAATAGTAATGAACATAATGATGATTTTTGTAGTTATCAAACACCTAGCTATATTGATGACAATGTAAGTCGTCAGTTATACGAAGACAATGATTATAGTGATCCAGAACCTCAATTTTTTTTATCGATTAGTACTAAATTAAAAGATCCCGAAATTTTACAAACACCCTCATCTTATCTAGACATATTAAAAAATGTGCAATGTTTTGGCGATACTCAATGGCGAAATGTTAGGTATTCAGATGTGCAGAAAAATTATCGTCATTTCCCAGGTTTTTCTGAATTAGAAGCAAATGAAGAACTAAAACAATATGATAATAATAGTTTTTTTATAAATGCCGATAAAGCATACGGTTCCTTGAACAAAAAGATGTGCTTGAGAAGGAGCTTCGAAGCTTTTTATTATGGGTAAAAACGACCCCTGATTTATCATTTATTGAAATTAATAATAAAATTCAAGATATTTTTGTTACTGGTGATTTCTCCAAAATTCTAACGATGCCCTGCAATTGGTCTGCGGCCACAGAGCAGAGATTATCTAACAACGCAGAGAAGCAATTTTAGCTTCAGTTAAGGACCCGTTACATAAAAGCACATAACATGTCAAAATCTTTTTGAAGCTGAAAAATTATCAACATTATTGGATAAAGCAGGTGGTGTACGTAAAGTGTTTTGGCAACGTACAAAAGATCGCGTTTCTGTACCACAAACCGATCAAAATATTACACCTCGTATAGCACCACAGCATAATTCTTTCGCTTCAGTGTCGAGAAGAGGTGGATATAGTCATGTATCAAGGGCTATCCCTAACAAGCCCTTTCGGGGCAGGAGAAGACAAATTACTACCCGACGTCAAGGTGAGTCAACAAACGAATATCGGCACGAACGTAAAAACTCTCCCCCATCCCACCGGGATCGGAGAGGTAGATCAAGAAAGTTTTGACTCACCGAGTCACTTTCGAGCTGGACAACTGACCAAATACCAAGTAAGATGGGCGAAAATGGGAGCTCCACCTTTCATTTTGACGATTATTTCCGGCTACCATATCCCATTTGTCAAAAAGCCCCCACTTTTTACACCAGACCTAAGAAGTTCCGACCATGCGACTCCGGTTTCTACGCAAATGACACAAATTATACAGAAGATGATTGCCGAAAACGTTCTCTCTGTAGTACAACCGTCACCCAGCTTCCTGTCACGTATGTTTCTGGTATCAAAAGGAGACGGGACAATGAGGCCCATATTCAATCTGAAAACACTAAATCAGTATGTTTTGGCAACGCCATTCAATCTGATAAACATTCACAAAATACCAGGGTTCCTACAGCCGAACGACTGGCTAGTGAAAATAGATCTTTCACAAGCTTATTTTCACCTACCATACACAGAGCACACAAGCGCTTTCTACGCCTCTTGTATCAACAGCAAATTTTGGAAATGAACTGCCTGCCCTTCGGGTTGAGTTCCGCGCCGAAAACATTCGCAGCTCTGAGCAATTGGATGGCTCAATTTCTGCGTCAAAAAGGAATACGTCTTATAGTATACCTGGACGACTATTTAATTGCCAACAGAGACGTGTCAACCTTGAAACTGCATGTGACAGCAACGATAAATTTTCTAGAGTATCTAGGATGGATGATAAATTACGAAAAATCTGTTTTGGATCCCAGAAAGACTATAGAATACTTGGGCATTATATGGGACCCATGGCTAAATCGGAAAATGCTTCCAAGAGAGAGTTAAAATTACATTCGTCAATAAGCAATGTAATAAGAAAACCAAAATCGAATATAAAAGAAATTCAAAGCCTTATTGGACAAATGAATTTTGCCAGCTTCATTATTCCGCTGGGCAGGCTAAATTATCGACAGCTTCAGAGATTAGCAACAACCCATCTCAAATGGGAAGTAAAGAGGTGCAAACTGAACGACGAATCACTAGCAGAGCTTCAGTGGTGGTTTCGGCACCTTCGAGATTGCTCCGTAATTCACGAGCCTCATCCGACCCACTACATGGTCACCGACGCTTCCGACCTAGGCTGGGGAGCGCGGATAAACGATATAAATCTGTCCGGCGTGTGGTCGGAAACGGAAGAGAAATTGCGTTGCAATCACAAAGAATTACTAGCCATACTCAGAGCCTTCGAAGAGTACAGTCCGAGCCTACATTACGTATCTGTTCATTTACAATGCGACAACAAAACCGCTGTTGCATACTTACGCAACGAGGGCGGAATGAAATCGCAAACCCTTCTGGATCTGACGTACAAAATGTTTCATCTTTTACACAATCTGGAAATAAGCCTGACGATCCATCATATTCCCGGCATATACAACGCGGAGGCAGATCGACTGTCACGACTACGTACCCATCCGGAATGGCATCTTCTTCCTCAAGGGACTTCTCCTGTGTTTGCACGATGGGGAAATCCTGTAATCGATCTGTTTGCGTCGAGTCTCACACGCGTAGTAAAGAGATACTGCTCACTAGATTGCCGGGACGATCAAGCGGAATTTCACAATGCATTATCCCAAGTATGGACTTATCCGTTGGCATGGGTTTTCCCTCCTCCATTTTTGATACCCAAAGTATTACAACATCTCAACATTTCATCATCTTCGACTTTAAAGTCTTATAAAACTGCATGGTCACGATGGGTAAAATGGGCTAAGGATAAAACTGTAATAGTTAACAAACCTACTGGATCAGATTTAGCACGATTTTTATGTGATCTACACTATAAAGGAAAGTTTTCTTATAGCACAATATTGTCACATAAATCCGTTGTGTCAACCTTATGTGACTTTGATTCATCAGAGCGTCTTAGTAGCCATCCACTAGTGAAACGAATGCTAAAATCCATTTCACTATCAAAACCTTCGGCACCAAAACCACCTATTTGGGACGTAGAGATAGTTTTCAATCATATCTACATGTTAGACACAGAAACAGAGAGTCTATATGAAATATCTAAAATTACTGCTCCTATTCTTTTACTGTACTCTGGAAGACGGATACATGATTTAACTTTATTAAGAATTAATTTTAATGATTGTGTTTTATTAGATGATTATGTTATTTTGTGGCCAGCATTCGGTTCAAAAACAGACTCTATTAATTATCGCCAGTCGGGTTGGAAATTAAATATTAATAAAGATAATAAAAATTTAGATCCTGTTCATTGGATTAACCGCTTAATCATGATTGGATGTGATAGAAGAAAAACTTCTAATAGCGAAAATTTGTTTATTTCAACCTGTGGTAAGCCTAGACCTGCCACTAGGTCTATAATTGGTGGTTGGATCAAGAATCTCCTTAAAGAAGCTGGTGTCATGGCATCGGCTGGCAGTTTTAGAGCCGCGGTAGCCTCTAAAAGTTGGATCGAAAATAGCCCCATTGAAGATATTCTAGCGCGAGGCAATTGGAGATCAGATGATCAAAAACTTTTAAGCGGTTCTATTGCCGACAAATTCTTCCTACAACTAGAGTTTCTGAACAACCAATACAGAATTTGTTTACGCCAGTAACAACATGACTGTTATATGAGCTAATTATTGTTATTAATAATTTGTTATTATTAATTCATATTGTTGTTTATTAATTTTGTTAATAGTCGGGATGAAAATTATAAATACTTCCAGTATAAATATTATTTAATGTTATTGTTACATTAAGACTTTTTCAAAATAAAATTTTATTATTTGTAATGCAAATTTTCTTTAACTTTTTACTAATGTTATTTCTTATAGTCACATTACGTCAACCACCACCACCAGGCGATAACAAACACGTCTCATATATATAAATTAGGCTTCGAATAACGGTACAGTTGTTTAATAACGACGTTTTACCTACAAATAAAACGTATATTAAACATACTTACCTTATTCGAAGCCTAATACTTTAATTCTGCCTGGTGGCAAACAACAGACGTAATGACCAGCAAAGACCGCGCCATTACCTTGTTAACTCAGATGGCGCCACTGTGGTGGTGGTGATAAAATTAAAGGAAAAGGACAGAAAAGGATAAAACAAAGGAAAAAAGAGATAAAAAATGGAACGGAAGCGATGGCATATCTCATATATATAAATTAGGCTTCGAATAAGGTAAGTATGTTTAATATACGTTTTATTTGTAGGTAAAACGTCGTTATTTATACAAAAATATGATGGAGGGCTATGCTATATATATTTTTTTTGTGTCTGTCTGTACGTATCTGAATCATGTATATTATACATCTTCGGATATGCAATTTAAATGCAGTTTTTTGTTTAATATCTCTTAGGTCAGGGCAGAATCAAGAATGTAATGGATTTTAAAAGTCCACATTTAAAATATTTTTTGCTCTATTTGTAACAGAATCGTATTTGGCGCGTTGCCGTGCCTCGCCCGTCTGTGCACAAAGGAAATGCCGGAGGACATCCGCGCGACCGCCGCCGAGACGCTGGCTTATTTGGCTGAGGTAACTTGTATGGAGATTTCACAGCTTTATACTATGTTTATGTTAATATAAAAGTAAGTTATGTGGTTATATACGCTTTATATTATGTTTATGCTCCTGTTTTGTCGTAGAGTCTATAAAGATTAAAGTTTGAAAGTAAATTAATTCCCTAAGTTGTGATGGTAATGGTCTAAATTGTATATAAATCTTTCTATGATCATATAAGAGCAAATGTTTTAATAGTGAATATTTTGTATACAGTAGAAATGGAAGCGAGATTATAGTGGAATTCCTCTGTAGTAAAGATCTCGCCTTTTAAATACTTCCCTGCACTACTACACGATTCGTATATTTGAAATATAATTTGTAATATTTAAAAAAAAAAATGAATTTTTGCATTAAAATATGACGTGTATTTTATTCAAGTAACAAAGTTTTTGTAAAATAAAATACTTCTTATGTTTGTTTGGTTAAACGCGCTCATGTTGGGAACGTCTTCAGTATAATTTTTTTGTAATGTGTCGTCTATTTGTCGAGGATATATTAGAACTTATTACTCAAAGTGGATCATACAATAGTGCTTAGTTATTCTTATACTTTTTAGGCCACGTGGGCGAAGTGGCCGGTATAAACTAGTGATTATATATCAATTATTGTATAAATCCACTAATCCTATAAAAGATTGCATGTAGAGTATAATCTAATAAAGAAATCCTGGTTAGCCCTAGTAAAGTGGATCGATTGGATATATTCCTGTGGGTTTAAAGTTTTGTGTATTTTTAAAGAGATTGATGATTGTCAGTTATAATATAGAAACTATTCGTTGGTAATGTCATGAATATATTCTTTATACTATAATATTAAGTTAACACTTAGACCACGGGTCACTTAGACCTTTTCAGACCTTTTTCAAAAGTTTATGATAAATATTTGATGTCTGACCTTAGGAGAAGCTATAACTGTTTGAAATATTAAATATTAGTATAATATTATGTTGTCGATTGAAGATAGATAGAAAATAAGTCGTCGGTTTCCTTACGCCATTTTCACGTAAACAGCTAATGACGGCAGTCTTTAACTATTCGATCTGTTGTTGGACTAATATGTCGCATATCAGAAATTCAAATTAAATATATTATATAATAATTATATCAATATGCTTTCCCAGGTAGACACATCCCTCCAAAGGCTAGCAGCCATATCGAACCACCTGATGTCGTCTCTGGCGGACATCGTGAACTGCTCGTCCGCGCCCGCCAAGCAAGGCGCGTTCAAGTGCTTCGCCTCGCTCGGAGCGAACGACGAGGATATACGGAAACGCATCATAGAGACTCATGGGCTGATGGTGCATATTGTTAATGGGATGGCGTATCATGAACCGTCGGTAAGCAACTGGTTTAGGTTTTTTTTAGCTTCACGCTTTATCCCGCACACCGCAGGGTAGGCAAAGAAAAGGCAGGAGTCATAGGAACCTAGTGTAAAGACACTCCGTTACCTAATCCCTGCTTTCTCGGTCCCTGCTTTCCGCCTTTTTCAAGGCATTGCGTGTTGAGTGGCGGAACTCAACACCGCACTTTGCCTAGTTGCCAGAGCGGAGAAAATGGAAGTAAAGAAATCCATCTTCCCTGAGTGGGAATCGAACCCATAAACCGTCGCGTTACGAGCAGACTTTGCGCCTCTGCGCCACGACGGTCCTCTGGTTTAAGTTTATGTTGATTATATCATTAGGTCTCGTAATTGCTTTTTATTTGTGGAGGTTTAAGTGTTGGAATTTGCGAGTTAAAAAGAATTGGTTACATTTTTTAAAGTTACGAATGAGTGAAACGTAACTGCGAGAACAGAATTAGATCTTACTGCATTATTTTATAATATGCGAATAATAGAAATAGTGAGAGACTTGTCATCTTATGTTTATTAGGAATCTACTACCAGTAACTTTATTGACAATGTTTAATTTAAGTGTATTTAAAATTCTTGTCCTTGAATGCTGAATATTGGGTGCTAAAGAATGAATAGTAATACTTCGAGACAATATTATAGTTAACTAACCAATAAACAATTTTGATATATGACATGTTCTTTTACATTCGAAAAAAAATACCATTATTAATTATTACTATTTTTATTATTAATTATTATTATTATTATTATTTTGTGTACCTTACCTGCATAATTATGTACATATATAAAAATGTAAACAATATACAGATTGAGTACAACGGGAATGGCAGTATAATCACTATATAAATAACTTTGACATATCGACCAAATTCAATGAAAAAGAAGTTTTATTTTTAATTCAGTAATATTTGTTATAGGTCCGATTAGCGGCAGTCAGATGTCTCCACTCCCTATCGAGATCGGTTCAACAGCTACGAACAACATTTCAGGTATTATATTGGCTTATTATTTTATGACAATTTGTAATCATTTTGTCTATAATATTGTATATAGAGGCCATGAAAACCTAGAACCTTATTAGGAGTTCGCTTATAAATCACTCACGTCACCATTTTAGACCTAAAATCTCATCTAAATCCTTTTTTTTCCAAATTTTAATCAAAAAATATGGAGAAAATATACGAGTTCATTTTGATTAATATTAATTCTATATTTATGTATTTGTAATGAGAACATATAGTAAAAAAGTTAAAAAGGGTACAACAAAGTGTCTGTAGTGTTAATTACATTTCAAAAAAAAAATCAAAATTCAATTATTCGATAATGAGCTGTAATAACATATGCATAACGTATAAAATGGCATGTGCAGGACCACGCGGTGTGGAAGCCCCTGATGGAGCTGTTGCAGGACTCGCCCGGCACGGAGCTGCTGACGGTCGCGTCCTCCACCCTCTGCAACCTGCTGCTGGAGTTCTCGCCCGCCAAAGAACCAATGTTGGATCAAGGTTCGATTTGTTACTTTAGTTTTCATATATTTACAGTAAATTTAATATTTATTAATAGCGATAACAATTGTGAATAGTATGTAGTGCCTGTTTGTAAACGCGACGGTTTGTGGGTTCGATTCCTATGAGGGGAGGATGGATTTTTCTATTTCCATTTTCTTCGCTCTGGCAACTAGGCAAAGCGCGGCGTTCAGTTCCGCGCCGACACGCAATGTCTCGAAAAAGGCGTGGAATATCTTAACAATAGGTTCCTATGGTTCCTGCAGTTCCCTCTGAATACCCTGCCGTGTGCAGAATAAGACGTTAAGATAAGTCTAAACTGTTGGTAATTGTTGATTTTTGAAAATAATAATAAATATTTTTCTCAAATCGATTTCTCATTTTGAATATTTCAAATAAGATATTTGGTAATATAAGGTAGACCAGATATTTAAAATTAATATTTTTGCAAATTATCACATGCTTTACTTTGGCAATCCTTTGTTCTGAACTAACTTATTCACTATACTATAGTAATGATTATTAGGTATGTGCGATGGCTTCCATTTTAAACTGATTTTATTTTTTGCTAGAAACACGTAACTGGGTTTAATATTTCAAAATTATTTAATAAATATTACAATAACATGAATATACACGATTCGTAATATTACGATTATTATAATATACGATTTATTTAAAAATAGCTTGTATTTCTTAATAATGTATCATATGTATTACAACCACTTTTAAGCTTAGTTAGTTCTTCTTTTATTTTCTTTTTTATGTATCACAGCACTCTCAAGGATTGTGAATTAATGTATATTTTTTTGTAAACAAGGTGCTGTAGAAATGCTATGTAACTTAACGAAAAGGCCGGAGGCGGCGTTACGACTGAACGGAATTTGGGCGCTAATGAATATGGCATTTCAGGTAAATATTTAATTTTTTACTTGATATTTCTGACAATAAAAGCAAATAGAAATACAATTTTAAAGGAATTGAATCGTTTTATAATGTTTCATTGATATATGCTGCACTCAAAGAGATTCTCATCGATTCTAAATGTGAGATAGATGTTTATATTTTGTGTTATTCCCTAATAAGGATGGATACTGCACTGCAGTACGACAGACTTATTTATTTAATTACTAAATTAATTGTTTTATATAAATATAATACATGAGTTTTATGCTTATAACTTTTCAGGCTGAACAAAAAGTAAAACAGCGTATATTATGTTGTTTGGGCACGGAGCAGATGTTCAGGTTACTGGGCGACGGCGACACGCGGGTTATAATGAAGACACTAGGTTTATTAAGAAATTTACTATCGACCAGGCATCATATTGACGCTATCATGGCGGAATATTCCTCACAGGTTATGCAGGTATGTGTACTTAGAAAAATGATTTTTTTTTTTAATTATTGATTTTGACCCGGCTCGAAGGACCAAATATTATTATTATGGACCAAACGCTAAGAAAATTAAAGTTGTTGAGAATTTCGTATATATATTGTGTTGAAATATAAATATTTAATTCTCCTTAGCTTTTGATCGCTATATTGGCCCACAATCATTGTTTTCCTTTTATTAGATGAAGTCTGGCCGTAAACGTTGTAGTTATGAGTTCGATTCCTGCGTCTTAATTTTCGCGGAAAGTGTGAATAGATTGACAAGGATTTCTCTATCTACTTGTGTACTGGCTATATGTTTGATATAGTTTGAAGCTGACAATATTTCTATGTGTCACTAATTCAATACCAAATTGATGTAATAATTAAATTAGTAAAACAATGACTAAATTAATAAAAAATATTTAAATTAGTGAAATAAAGACTAAATTAATAAAAACAAATAAATTAATGAAATAATAACTAAATTAATTGAAAATTCTATTTCCAGGCAGTCATAGTGGTGTTGGAGGGTTCATATCCCGCTGAGGTAAAGGAGCAGGCGCTCTGCATCCTCGGCAACATCGGCGACGGGGAGAAGGCCAAGGACCTTATTATGGCAAATGAAGATGTTCTGAGGAAACTTGTAGACTATTTGGTGTGAAATATATATTTTTAATTCGTTTTTAATGGTACTATACCTAGCTTTGAAGTAGTATTAAAATACTACAACATCTCGTATCGGTCGTATTTAATTAATACTGATAGTACTTTTTTTAATAATAAAGTATACCTTCTACTCACATAGTGCCGTATACCAGCGGGATATACACGACCAGTTCAGATATAGAGATACGTTGCTTGTTATGCAAGTGCTCATGATATTTTTTAGTAAATCCAAGCTTAAGCTTATGTTTTTTAAGCTACATTCATATAATATACTTTCTTTTTGAACAATTCTCAGGTCGAATAGAAACTAATCCTTTGCAAAATTTCATTTCGTAAGTATCCTTGGATAAATATTATCATACTTTTATAATGCACCAGGCGCACCCCGAGAGCAAGCTGCAAGAGGCGGCGCTGTTCGTGGCGGGCAACCTCGTGTGGCGCGGAGAGGCCGGCGCCGCCTCGCGCCAGGCGCGCCTCGCCGACCTCGGCGTGCTGCGCGCGCTCAAGCTGCTGCGCGCCCGGCACGACGCCGCGCACCTGCATGACAAGTGAGTTCGGTCATGTCATGACGTGTCGCGCCACGTCACGTCATGTGGTGTGACGTGGCGTGGTGTGACGTTCTGTGAATGGTATTTATTTTAGAGTCAGTAAATAATTTTAAATAAAACAATTTAAACGGATTAATCGCGAATATTGACATTTTTTGCATCCCGACGTTTCGAATGCTACCCGTGACCACAGACTACTGAAAAGTATTCGAAATATCAAATTTAAATTGTTTTATTTAAAATGATTAAAAATCGCGAAAATCAAAGATCTTATTCAGTAAATAATATTCTTTAAAAAAGGTTGAGCCCTTTTTTCCTTTTTGAACGTAGGACCTCGAACCTGCGTTTCTTGGAAACTGCGAGAATCTAATTCGAAAATTTTATACATTTTATTAGTATTAGTATAACACTTAATAGATTTTGAAATATAAAAATAATCATCTCTTTTTCCTCTAAAAATTATATGTTACTTCCATTAAATATTGTTGTTGTAAATGTGTTTCAAAGAAAAAAAGGGATCTTGTTACGAAATAAGTTTTTAAAAAATACATCTTTATATATTATAATACATAGATATTACATTATCACGTACTAAACGTAGGTTTAATATCGCGATAAAGCTCATCAAATTCATATATGAATATTTTTTAAGTTAACTACATTATAATAATTCAATTTATTATTCATTATACAGAGTAAAAACGGCACTCGCACAGTTCAACGACTTCACATAAACTTAAAAAAAGAAAAAAAAACATGTGGACAGACAGTCTACGTGTATAGTCTGCGTGTACAGTCTCCGTGTACAGTCTACGTGTACAGTCTCCGTGTACAGTCTACGTGTATAGTCTACGTGTATAGTCTACGTGCTTAGTGATATCGAGTCATAACAGTTAACTAATCATAATTCTGACACTAAATATTTAAATGTAAATAGCTCTGTTGTCTCAATATTATCGATGTTATTTATTTTAGTTATCGTGTTATTTCATTCATTTCGTTCATTGCCTGTTCACTTATTTCCATTCACATGCATATATACTGCATACTGCAATGTTGTTATTTTGTGCCCAGTTTTAATTAATTCTATGTACTAATTACTCTGTATGTATATATAGAATCGTTTTCATTATAAACTAAACCATTCGGAGGCTTTAACCTCAATTATCAAGCTAGCTAAATGTAGTTTGACTACAGTATAGTATAAATTTATAACAATATTTTCGGCTTATTGAAAATATATAATATGTATATTGTAATGAAAAAAGCACGGTACAGAAACGTGAAGTGATAATGAATGTGAGTGATCGTAGCTTTTGATATAACATATTGAATTGGAGGAAAGACTGCTGGTTGAAATCGTTTCGTTACGAGCGATGGATTGTAAAAAAAACGCTTTTTTTGTTCATAAAATGTATACGTCTTGTATAAATTGTCTATAGCTGATCATCTTGCCATAGATATTTTATTTTGCACCACATATAATCTATGACGATGACAGCCCAAGTTATCTATGACAAACAGATAACCAATATATATTTAATCTGTATTTTATCTGTATTTCAATGACAGTATAGAATCTCATTGTTGTTATAAATAAGCTTATGGAATTGCGGAATTTATAAGCTTCTACGAATTAAGATATCGTTTCGTACGCTTGTTTTCATTATGTACTGAATATTGTAATGGTATGTGTCTAAAAATGTTCATGAAATAAATAAAACGATATTATGTCATATTTATTCGTATATATTTTGGTACAACTTGTCTTGATAAAATGAAAACAAAAATTAAAGAATTACATTTGCGGTATTACAAGAATATTAAATATTTATGCTCTAATAATTATGATTTTCTAGAATATCGTAGAAGGTTATTGTTCTACAACAAAACTTTTGAGTGAAATTTTGTTAAGACAAATTGAACTTTACACATAATTTAATAAATAAACAATAAATACGTACTATACATACAAATTTAATAAAAGTCGTCGTAAGTATATTTTGTGTACATTATGAATAGATTTAAAATGAAATACTCGTATTAGTGTTCAATTCTTGTCCTATCCATGTAGTTTGCTGTTCCTTGTGAAATGTTTTAAAATGAAGATTTTGTAATGTCTTCAATGGCCTAATTCGTTAGTTTAGTAGCAATTTATATGAGATGATATAATAAATTGGGATTTTTTCATCTAAAATACCTAGATATAGGGTGACAATATTATCTGTACCTCAATGGACATTTTTAATATGTCGGAAATGAAGACTATATTGGACTTTATAGAGAATATATATGTATTCTTTTATATAGTCCTAAAATAGATCTCGCAAAGGTGAAGAAGTTAATATAAAAAATTTCATATAATATTGCTACTTGAATTATTTGTTTTCATTGAACATGCTAATGGATATATTGTCGCTTAATTTATAACGCAATGTTTAAATCATTTTTCTATATATTGTATGTTAATGTTAAAACAAAACGCGAAAATAAATAAAAACATCGTACGCAATGGGAATGAGTCGCGATGACTGTGGGTTCGATTCCTACTTGAGAGAATAATTATATTTTATTTTATTTATAATAATTTCTCGAATTCGAGCAAAAAGGTTATCCTTGTGTTATGTGCTAAGCGAAAATAAGCCGTAAGACTATAGTAAAAAAGAACCGGTAATTGCTCGAAAATTGTTTATTTTATATGGCATTGCTATTCAAGGTTTATGTGGCACAAGAACTCAAGCAATCACATTGTGTAATTAGCCTGTTATTACCATTTGTAATAAATTTTAATGTACTTAAAGAAAACATATAGAAATATGAACGCAGTGGGATTTAAACCAGCTCTTGCAGAAGACGCAAATCCCGTTGCGTTCAAATTTTTTGTTTTTTTTTTTTTAAGTATTTTTTCTATCTTTAGTGTGGATTAACACTTTAAAAATAATAAAAAGATGTGTTTTAACACGCTCATTGATTACATAAAATTATGTAAAATTAAAAAAAAACAGGAAACGATTTAAATAAATTTTAGAACTGTCCATGTTGTTATAAAATTGTGAAGCCTTAGTGCTGAGACTTTGATGTTGCTAGCAAAATTTTAAATGTATTCAAATTAAAATGATATATGATATTTTATATGAGACAAAATTGAATCTTGTAATATTATGAACTAAAGCGAAAAATCAATGTTTATGACATTTAATTAACTACAAATAATTGTACGACGTTTTATGGCATGATTGTAGATCATTCTTTTGCGCCTTATTATCTATTATTTTTCACTCTGTCAAATGACTTTATTTATACCAGTTAAGTTTTCTGTTAAATATGAACGGATAAAGAATATTAATTGTTGTTTTATTCCCATACTGATTGAATAAAAGCTTTTCTTATGTGTTATGATTTTATATAGAAATACAGTGACGTTTATTGCGACTCAATTATATAAAAACTAAAAAGAAACTTATTTAAAGTAGGGTAAATTATTATGTAATTTATTTAATTTGTGATATATTAAAAGTAGATATAGTCTTATTAAATGCAGAAACAAACATATCAATTTTATGCAAAAATAAAATCTATTAATATAATAAAAATAAGCTAAAATGAATCTTAAAATTTCTATAAATAACTTTTAGTATTTTATTGATCAAATAACTTGACCTTTAACTTGACTAGTAATGAAGCACTCAACAATATCTGATTAATGTATGCAAAGAGTACTTTATATAAGATTTTCCATTTAATTAACTCTAATTCGAAGCTGTCCATACCTATTGGACAGCAGATATACAGTTTTTTAAACATTTTTATCAATACAACTGCACATGTAGCGACGGGGGCAGGGTAAATAAAAATTGTATAGATATTTTGAAGTCGGCGCTGCTTGAAGTTTATAAGTATCTCACATAAAAATATGCTACATATAGAAGGTATGTAGAAGTTTTGTGTCTTCAGATTTTTTTGCTGTATAGAAAGATTAATCTTTTACCAAATTTAAATGTCAATCGTATAGGTTTTAAGCATATGTCTGAGAAGTTTGTTTTTTTGTACTTTAAGGGGTATATTAGATTTAAATTTCAACTCGAAATCATTACATGAAACAAGAAAAAAAAGTATAAATATTAAAAAAATGTGACCAACTTTGTTTTACATATTTTTAATAATAACCCAATAAACCAAGAGACTGAATCTACAGGGCTTAAGGCTCGTGACTCAATAGCTGATACTATTTGTATGTTATGATGCTGCTCTTTGATCTTTACACCGACAGGGAGTATTACTTGAAACTAGATACCGAGCCGGTGTTGAAAGTTTTAAACCAGTAGCTTCTAGTGTCACTCCATTAGTGCTCTGCTTACACAATCTAAACGCCAGCGCGCTTTTAACTTTAACGACACACGATTTTATACTTTATTACCTATTACATTAAGGGTGATATTTATATTTTACTTTTTCTGTTTACCATTTTGTAAACCATTAGATCTAAAAATTATCGGTGTTAGTGAACGAACATAATCGCATTCAGATTTAACTTTTGTAGTTGGGATTTGAAAAATTTCTAATAGAGAGATTCATTTGTTTTTGCTATTTAGCTATTCTGCTGAACATTATATATGTCGGCGCTAGGCCAGGGTTTCGTTGTTCAGAGTCCATTTTTCATAATAAAATAACAGAGTGGTAGCAATTGGTTTATTCTCGTACAATAGTTAATACAGAATAGATTTATGATACATAATTTGTTTAACAGCTGACATTTCTGTTCAATATTCAAAATTAGCATAAAGAACTTAACATTGCAAATAGGTTTTATTAATTAAACATTAATTTCAATACTAAATACTTTTTAACAATAAAATCATAAAATGTATATTGATTTGCGCCCATATATACATATGATCAGTTATATTGTAAGGTAGGTAGGTAGGTCACAAATATTTTTTATTGATCTTATTGATCATATATCTTTTTCAAGTAGAGATGGTAGATACGAAATGAATGTGGAAAGACGTATTGCTGCCGGTAACAGAATGAACGGTGCCGTAGCTGCGTTGTTGAGATGGCAGAACGCGAACGTCGCTGCACATTTGGCCGTACACAATGCAGTTCTGGTTCCGACGCTGTTATATGGCAGTGAAACGAGGGTGGAAATGCGATCTCTTCGAAGGATATGCGGAGTCAGCTTACATGTACACAGGATGGTAGGTATCAGCGAGGTACGATGTCACAGTAAGAATAAAGAAGAGCATGCTCAGATGGTTTGGACACGACGAAAGAATGATAATAAAGATATACGATTCAAAAGTGGTAAGAGAGGTAAGGGGAAACCTTGGTTGACTTTCGAAAACACAGTATCGAAGTTACTGGAGGAAGGTCACGTAAAAAAGGTTAATGACAGTGGACGAGGCGCAAGAGGTACGCAGCGTTTGGCGCTACGTTCTCTCTGACTACTCCGCTAGGGATAGAGCGTGAAGATATGTATGTATATATGTACGTATCTTTTACACTACAATTAACAAAACATCATTAAAATTAATAAATAAGTACCTAAGTAGGTAATATTTTACGTCCAGGTATGGGTTATACCAAGATACCAAGAGACATGTTCCGCTGCCACTGAAATTTATGTACTGGTTACTGAAATTGCTTACTGAAATTTATTTAAGTAAGTTGTAACAAGTATATAAGGAATTCTATTAGATATCCATTTAAACTCTGAGTGCTGAACGATCCTAAATCCTGTTCTAGTAATCTAGTGGTTTCTTTGTTTTCTAAGCAATTGTGACAAATTATATTTGTATATAAAATCGGGTCTTAAGTTCTTCGATTCCTCAGTTCAATCAGTAAGTAACTAATAGTATCAACATATATCTATTGTCTCATACAACGATAAAGTGATTGATCACAATATAAAACAATTCGCACAATAAAATGATTCCGTTTCTATAAAGCAACTGAAACATGTCATCAAAACTGCAAGCGTCAGTAATAGTGTCATAGAACGTGACGATGCAAATCGTATCTGTAATGTAAGTAAATGGAGTATCACAACCGAGATAGTTATGCGTGTGCGCGGAGATGATTAAGTGGTACGAGATCACTTTGAAAATGTGATACTGTAATATTATGATCCAGTTTCTTATAGTTATTGTTTCTCAAATTTAGATTTTTCGTGATTCAATATATGCTCTAATAGGTATATTTTAGGACACCAGTCCACGATATGTATTATATTAGCTTTAACCATAGTAATTTTCAGTGGCGTTAAATGCAGTAAGATAAAAATGAAACGATACACGTATACTTATAAATTACTTTACTTACTCACAAAATAATATAGTATACTTATAAATTACTTTACTTACTCACAAAATAATATAGTATGCATCCAAATATTTCTGTGGCCGATAAAATTTTTCATTGAACTAGAGTTCTAGAAGAGTAGGGCAAAATGTAGGATAAAACCGTATATATAAGGACTCGTAACATTGCTTAATATTCTGTCTTAGTAGGGTAGCTTCCGGCTATTTGACTGTTTACGGTCCTTCAGGGAAGTTGAGACGCAAATGTATCGCAGATAACGATTGAGAATTTTCTCAGGGTCTGAGTAAAGCTTAAAATCTATATCATGTAACCTAAAAGCTTTAACAAGAGTTTTTGTAAATTATTTAGGACTATTAAAGAAAAAATGTAACTGATTTAATTGTATATAAAGAAGATTTATTATTGTTTTAGTTTGTATCAGTAATAAAATGGTTTCAATAATTTGAATATTCAGTCCCATTTTGGACAAAATTCTACTTAGTTAATTTATTTTATGCTCAATTTGTGTTATCTTTTTCGTTTTTCTTTATAATATATGAGACTTCATATTTGAAACTAAAATTATACTTTATTATTTAGTTATTATTCTTATTACTTAGTTTATTATCCATACTCCATAAATTATATTTGCTGACCAAATATAATTTATAATATGCTCATGGGAAAGGTTATAAATTTTTATCTATATAATAGAAAAGAAAACATAATAGAAAATGTAACAAACGTCGTCCTATTCGTGTCCCAAACATCCCAAACATACACCATCCAATCTGCCTCTCCTTGGCATTTCAGGCATAAGTCAGAACACAAAAAGGTTTTTGGAGACACTGTAATGGCAATCATAGAGGCAAAGGACGAATCTCGGGCGACAAATTGTTGTTGTTTACACTTAGAGAATAGAGGACTTAAGGTAAATAAGAAAATTGTCTTAATGACATATTTAATATGGTCGGTTTTGTATCCCGTTTTTAGTATATGAATATACAAGAGTGAGTGTAGAATAATAAACTAATAAAAATACCGATATCAATTAGAGAGTGTAGAATAAAGTCGACAAAATGAGGTGCTATTTTTAAATATATAAAATGAAAATTAGTATCGAGAACTTAAAACCTTTGCATTTGCTACCACTATATTAGAAATTTTATGTAAATGTGTTTATACTTGAATATAAGAGGATATTGTCAACTTCATTACAATGCACAATAACATTTTTTGTTAACCTGAAAACGAAAACAATGGAATTTACAGGATAATTTGTTACAGGTATGTCCGTCCGTCTATTTATAAAGTCGGTTTATAAGAACTAATATAAAATATCCAGATTGGTAGTCTCTAGGAATAAAGGAAAACTTCTTAAAATCAACGTAAGAGAAAGATCTCGGATTTTGTTGTATCGTATTTATGTTATGTTTATTTTTTGCCGCATTTGTATGATTGCATCCTAATCACAACTTATACGGTACTTGCCGTTGTATATAATATATATCTCATAAAAACTACCCTGCTAAGGATAAAATATGAATATATTCGTATGTAGGTATGTATGTATTGCATATATCCACAAATTTAACTTTTAAGCTTCTGATGACATGCGTGAAACAACTTACACTTGACCGTTATTCTAATTTACTATAAATGTGTTTTATAATGTTATTCTGAAAATACATCGAAACCCGAATATCAAGCATATCGCATTACTGTGTAGGATTTCGAACTACAAATAAAACAGAAAGTGTCAAGTGTCACATGACCGATGAGGGTCTGACAAACTAATAACCCGCGTTTCTATAAAAGTACAGCCAATTTAGTAAGCCGTGTAAGTTTACGGTTGGCGAAATTAAGTAAAGTTATGAGCTGGAAAGACTTTTCTACAATGGTCGGTCGACGCGACGGTCCAACGTTTTGTATTGAAAGCGGTTTAATAAAGACTAGTCTGGGTAAACTGTGTTGGGAAATCATGTGTAATTTATATGTCTGCTAGTTGTCTATCCTACTCATATCATTAAGAGAATATTACGTGCTCTAGATGCTTATTGAAGTGTTAATATTAGGTTTACTTAGGAGTTCATATCATTTTTTATATTTATGTTAGTACATATGTTATTTTCGTATGTAAATACTAACATCTACTAAGTATGTCTGAAGCAATCTAAAAAATGTCTACTTACAATATGAAATGTTCAGATAATTATAATTAAAATAACTATTTTGTGACAAAAATGAACAAGTTCGCAAGTATATTAGTTACTTAATAAGGGGAAAACTGATATTTTTTGTATTCTTGTCCCTTGAGTTTTTAGTCATTAGCAATCCTTTTTACATCTTTATTTTATATATTATGAAGGTGTTTAAAACTACAAACGTGACGCGCTTTACTTTCTATATGATTTCTCTAAATTTAAAAATTACCATTACTTGTTAATTTATAACAGAAAGGATTTTTATTAGATATAGTCTCTTTATTAGTTCTCTATTTTTATATTATCAAAGTTTCTATTTCTATTCTATCATTGTATTTCTTTCTATTCAATTTATTATATTACAATATTCTATTAGTGTTGGTATTTATTTTTATTTAATCTATATCAATAGGCACCAATCGTGATGCTCTATGACTCGGACACAAAATTCAACATATAAAATGGTAGGTGTGGAGACGTCGGGTACACTATCTCTGCAGTAATTTCTCAGCTGCTCGGTCTAATATGGATAAGATGACCTACTTTAGCATCAGTTTTTACTGAAAAAGAATATAGTTACATACTATAGTATTATATATATATATATATATATATATATATATATATATATATATATATATATATATATATATATATATATATATATATATATATATATATATATATATATATATATATATATATATATATATATATATATATATATATATATATATATATATATATATATATATATATATATATATATATATATATATATATATATATATATATATATATATATATATATATATATATATATATATATATATATATATATATATATATATATATATATATATATATATAATATATATATATATATATATATATATATATATATATATATATATATATATATATATACATATATATATACATATATATATATATATATATATATATATATATATATATATATATATACATATATATATATACATATATATATATATATATATATATATATATATATATATATATATATATATATATATATATACATATATATATATATATATATATATATATATATATATATATATATATATATATATATATATATATATATATATATATATATATATATATATATATATATACATATATATATATACATATATATATATATATACATATATATATATATACATATATATATATATATATATAATATATATATATATATATATATATATATATATATATATATATATATATATATATATATATATATATATATATATACATATATATATATATATATATATATATATATATATATATATATATATATATATATATATATATATATATATATATATATATATATATATATATATATATATATATATATATATATATATATATATATATTATATATATACATAGGGTAGGAGTAAAAAAGTCAGCAACATCTATTTGAAAAGCTCTCTAATCTTTTTATTTTTAATAGTTTAATTATTTATTTAAAATAGCATATTTTACAATAGAATATGTACATGTGACTTACTCTTCCCACCAGTAATTACAATCCTTTATAAAATCCAAAACAACCACTTAAAACAGAAATTAAAAGTTACAACACAAAGTCACAATGGAGTCCATTAAAGAATCGCTTGCTGCAATGGCTGATATGTTCAACAGTAGGATGAACGAATTCCAACAAGACTTGCACAAAACAGGAACCCCTGCCACCGTGTCATCCTTATAATCGGAATTCAACACCTTCAAGTCATTCATCCTCACAGCGCTTAGTGGACTTCAAAGGCAGATTGAGTGCCTCGCTAGGGAAATTGATCGTGTAGAGATGGTGAGACGACGAAAAGTACTCCTATTCCATGGAGTTGGTGAGGAACGCTCGGAGGATGCCACCGCCCGCATTACCAGTCTAGTTGCAGAGCATTTAGACCTGCCTAATTTTTCCACTAGCTGCATAAAGTCCTGCTATCGCCTGGGCAGGCAGATGAATAATAAGCCCAGGCCAATAGTGGTTAAATTTTCTGATACAGTAATGCGGGATAAGGTATGGTTCGCCAAGACGAAATTTAAAGGCACCGGTGTCACCGAGTCAGAGTTTCTAACGAGGACCCGACACAATGTGTTTATGGAGGCCAGGAAGCGTTTCGGCATTGGCAAGTGCTGGACACGTGAAGGTTACATCCACATCATAGCTCCAGACGGGTCGAAACATCGCGCTGAATCCTTGTGTGATCTTGATCTCGTCCCAGTATGCAAGTCCCCAGCCCAAAACATCCAAGTAGTGAAGAATAGTGACAAAGTGATAGTCCAAAGGGCTAAGCGTGTTGTTAATAAGAAGTAGATCCAATTAATTTTTCTCTCCACAATGCTTTGTTTATATTAAATGTTGTTTTACCCACTTTTAATCGTTTTGTGTTGTGAAGTAATTGTAAACAATTATTTATTAATGTATTGGACAACGTCACTCTGACATTTGTCAATCAGGCTAAAACAGTAAATTTTTGCTCAGGATGGCTGGTTTTCTATCCAAAATTGTTTAATCTAACCGATAATTATTATGTTGTTATTTACTTTGAGCTTGTCTGATAATTTGTTATATTTATGTCTTATTTTTTTTTTTTTTCTTTTTAATTTAAGTTAAGTTTTTTTTTTTTTTTTTCCTTTTTACGTTTTAACAAGTTTACTTATAATTATGTATATGTATATTAAGTGATTAATATCTATCTACTAGGTAACTGGCGGGTGAGTGTTTTAAAAAACATATTTTTTTTTTTTTTATATTGTAGTTTAATTATTATATATAAATATTTTATTTGGTTAACATACATCTATATATATATATTTATATATATATCCAATTTTATTAAGTTTAGCTACATATATAATATATACATATTATTTTATTTTATCCTTTTTGTTTGCAAAAATGTCTTTGAATAACGACAATTTGGACGAAACTTTCCAGTCTATTTCTTCCGATATTTCCGATGGATTGAGCAGTCATGATAGCTTCCACAGTATTCCTTCACTTAATGAAATTCTAAATTCTAACTTCTCTAGCTCTACCAAAAATTTTAATGTTGTCCATATAAATGCACAGAGTATTCCCGCACACTATCCTGATATGTTGTCAACGTTTGACTGTAATAAGGTACATGCTATTCTTATATCCGAGTCGTGGCTCAAACCCTGCCTTCCCTCTACTTCCTACTCCCTTCCTGGATTTCATTTGATACGTAACGACCGTGTAAGCCGGGTCGGTGGTGGAGTGGCAATCTACCTTCGTTCCCATATTCCTTTTTCTATAGTTACTCTTTCTCCACCCATACCCGGTGAAGGGGCAGAACACCTTTTTATTGAAGTTATTTTTGGCCACATTAAAATGTTACTGGGTGTGTTTTATAGTCCTAGCTTAACAGTCGACTATTTTTCATCATTTGAAATCCTCCTAGAGCAGTTTAAA
This sequence comes from Dione vanillae, assembly GCA_037178615.1. NCBI lineage: Eukaryota > Metazoa > Arthropoda > Insecta > Lepidoptera > Nymphalidae > Dione > Dione vanillae. The sequence goes on from JAZFAU010000127.1 coordinate 1,861,016, forward strand.
CCCTTGTACTCCCATACTCTTCTTATGGGAGATTTTAACACTTGTCTTTTAAAAAACGACAATCGCTGCAATCGCTTAAAATCTATTTTGAACAGTGCTGATTTACAAATTCTTCCTCTGTCGGCCACTCATTCTTTTCCTAACTGTACTCCTTCTCTCCTCGACCTAATTCTTGTCTCTTCCGTTGATCATGTTGAAAAGCATGGACAATGTTCTGCCCTTGCTTTTTCATACCATGATCTTCTTTATCTATCCTATAATATAAAACCACCTAAAGCTAGATCGAGAATTCTTCTGCAGCGTAATTTTGGTGGAATGGATTTAGACAGTTTGCGGGAAGACGCTGTCAGTCTTGACTGGAATGTTGTCATGAATGCTACCACAGTTAGTGAGCAAATCACATTATTTAACTCTTTATTAATTCAGCTCTATGACATTCATGCACCAATTCGTCCGGTCCGTATTAAACATTTTCCAGCTCCCTGGCTTACTCCTGAAATAAAAAAGATTCAAGAGAGAAAAAACACAGCTAAAGCCAGGTATAAATGTAATCCGAACGACTCTACCCGAGAAAAGTATTTAAAGATCAGAAATCGCTGCAACAGGATGTGTAGAGATAATCAACGACGCCATATCCATAAAACTATAGCTGAGGAAGAGGAGTCAGCTAAGGTCTGGAAATTTCTCAAGTCGTTAGGAGTTGGTAAGACATCTAAAACACTTAATTCTAACAATTCTGATTTAAATGATTTAAACAAACATTTCTCTTCGTCCAATTCTTTTGACATTGCTACAAAGTCTAATACTTTAAAAGATATTTCTGCCAAACCAATTCCTGAAATTCCTCGATTTTTCTTTAGTCAATTTACTGATAGTGATGTTAGGAAGAACATCTTAGCTATAAATTCTGATGCCATTGGTTCAGATTGCATTAGTCGTAAAATGATCATTCCAATCCTTGATATTATAATTCCTGTCGTTACGTTCATCTTCAACCAATCCATTAACCTTTGTGAATATCCTGAATCCTGGAAAGACGCTCAAGTTATACCACTTCCAAAAAAAACGAATCCTTTATCATATACTGACTATCGTCCTATATCAATACTCCCATTCCTATCTAAAGTTCTTGAGCGCCTTGTTCATGGTCAATTAAGTCATTATTTATCAAAAAATGTAATTTTGAATCCTTTACAATCTGGTTTTCGTCCTGGTCATAGTACGACTACTGCTCTGATCAAAATAACTGATGACATCAGAGCTGGAATGGATAATCAACAGGTTACTGTGCTGACATTATTAGATTTTAGTAATGCTTTCAGCGCCGTAGACTTTGATGTTCTTCTTGCTGTTTTATGTTCTCTTAACATATCTCCTACAGTTATTGATTGGTTTCATTCTTACTTGTATGGCCGCCGGCAGCGTGTAAAAGTTCAGGATTCTTACTCTGAGTGGGTTCCTATAACTGCTGGCGTTCCTCAAGGTGGCGTGTTGTCTCCTCTCTTATTTTCAGTTTTTATAAATTCTATTACATCTTGCATTACTTCTTTCTACCACCTGTATGCAGACGATCTTCAAATTTACTTGCAATCTAAAATTATCGACTTACCTGACACCATAAAATCACTAAACGATAATTTATCAAATATTGCCAAATGGTCTAAATCTTTTGGGTTACAACTTAACCCAAATAAAACACAAGTGCTAATAATTGGTAGTCCAAAGCTGTTATCACGTATTTCTTTAACTGATCTCCCGGCTGTAAACTTTAATGGCATTAACATTCCATTTAGCACAAAAGCTAGAAATTTAGGAATCACCATCGATCAACATCTGTCTTGGGAACCTCATATAAATGAACTGAGTAAAAAGATGTTTACGTCTGTCGGTTCTCTCCGACGGCTACGCAACTTTTTGCCCATTCCTACTAAAATTATGTTAGCACAATCACTCTTACTACCAATTCTCGATTACGCTGATGCATGTTACCTAGACTTAAAAGAGGAGCAACTTAATAAGCTTGAGCGTCTCCAAAATCTTTGCGTTCGATTCATATTTGGTCTTCGTAAATATGATCACGTTTCTGAATTTCGTAAAAAACTCAAGTGGCTCCCAATTCGGCTTCGCAGGGATACTCACATTCTTCATCTTCTTTATAACATCCTGTTCAATCCGTTATCTCCTCCTTACTTAAAAGAACGTTTTCAGTTTTTAAGTTCTACTCATTATCGGGATCTCCGTTCTGAAGAGAGCTTACTGCTGAAAATCCCTTCCCATTCCTCATCCTTCTATACGAACTCTTTTACTGTCCAAGCTATTCGACTGTGGAACTCTCTTCCGTTAGAAGCGAAACAGGCACAATCTTTTATATCCTTTAAGAAAAAAATAAAAGAGCATTTCATTGCATTATAATTTATTTTTTTTATTTATTTATTTATTTTTTTTTTTTTCCTCCTCATGTATATTTATGTATGTATATTATTTTAATTATTTATTTATGTATAAATAAGATATTTATGTATTGTATTTATTTTATTTATTGTTTTTGTACACCCCTACCATCCTAATTCTTTCCTCTACCAAAGGTTGCCTGGAAGAGATCGCTGGCTTAGCGATAAGGCCGCCTCTTGTACATTAATGACTTTTGTAAATTTAATTTGTATGTGTCACATCGGTGTACAATAAAGGATATTCTATTCTATTCTATTCTATTCTATATATATATATATATATATATATATATATATATATATATATATATATATATATATATATATATATATATATATATATATATATATATATATATATATATATATATATATATATATATATATATATATATATATATATATATATATATATATATATATATATATATATATATATATATATATATATATATATATATATATATATATATATATATATATATATATATATATATACATATATCTATATATATATATATATATACATATATATATATACATATATCTATACTATTATTATAAAGAGGTAAAGTTTGTGTGTTTGTAAATTGTAAGGGGTAATCTCGGGATCTACTGAACCGATTTTAAAAATTCTTTCACCAATAGAAAGCTACATTATTGCTGAGTGTCATAGGCTATATAAAATATCAAACTCTGGTGATGGGATCCTGGAAACGAGGGAACTCCTTAAATTTTATAGGCACCCCTATAGTGATTTCGGTTTTTTTCAAAGAATCTTGGTCATTTTTTCACGAAAAATAACATTTGATGAAGTGGAACTGTTGATGAAGACCACAAATGGTCATGAGAACTTAATAATAAGTAACTGTTTTACGGGTTTGGTTCTATTTCTTTAACATAGTTGCTAAGCAATTGATGTTAGTCAACATGTATATGATGAAGTCTAGCTGATGATGGAGTTCCAGAACAAATCCTCAACGACTAACGGCCCTGCATCGGGAAAAACGATATTTTCTAATTGGTCATGAGTAGTTGACAACAGGCCATTGTAACTTAGGTAAAAGGTAATGTAAGTTGTATTCCACAACGTGCTGAACAGGAGTTGACTTATATTTAGAGTTGGAGGCCGTGTAATGGAGTGAAACATGTATATTCTCTTATGTATTCCTTTTAATTATTATAAAAGAGAGATTTATAGAGGACCGTCGTGGCGCAGAGGCGCAACGTCTGCCTGAAACGCGACGGTTACTGGGTTCGATTCCCAGTCGGGGAAGATGAATTTTTTATTTCCATTTTCTTCGCTCTGCCATCTACGGCAAAGCGCGGCGTTGAGTTCCGCCACTCAATACGCAATGCCTCGAAAACGGCGGAAAGCGGGGACGGAGTAAGCAGGGACTAAGTAACGGAGTGTCTTAACACTAGGTTCGTATGGTCCCTGCAGTTCACTCTGCCTACCCTGCCATGTGCGGGATAAAGCGTGAAGCTAAAAAAAAAAAAATTATTATATACCCATGATTTCCACTGATTTACCCATACCATTTAAAAGGCTACAGTTTTCAGTGAAGATTTCTTTTGCCCTCACTATTAACAAGTCCCAAGGTCAAACATTCTCTCTGGTGGGCATTGACATGAGAAAGCCGAGTCTTTCCCATGGACAGTTATATGTAGGCTTATCTCGGGTTGGATCTCCTGATTGACAATATATTTTACTTCCAAATGGTAACATTTCAACCAATATAGTTTACAGAGAAGTTTTGAACAATTAAAATTACCATAACCAGAGTAATTTTTCCCGTCACTTGGTATTCATGAAATTCGTTTATTGCAAATCCCGCAGAAAAGGTGTTTTTTTTTCTTTCGAACAGAGTTACTTTCGAATTTTATATTAGCATGCAAATACAAACTATACCTACATATAACTCACCTTTTGGCAGTTAGGAATTACAACATAGATTATGCCCAACGAAGTGGGCACAGGTCAGCATATATATATATATATATATATATATATATATATATATATATATATATATATATATATATATATATATATATATATATATATATATATATATATATATATATATATATATATATATATATATATATATATATATATATATCTATATATATATATATATATATATATATATATATATATATATATATATATATATATATATATATATATATATATATATATATATATATATATATATATATATATATATATATATATATATATATATATATATATATATATACTCTTTCAATAATAGCTACATAGTATAGTATGTAACTATTATTGAAAGAGACCGCTTATGGTGGGTTAGTGTCTGACTGTTATAGTGTCGTAGTGTGTTAGTTGCAGTAGATTATTTCTCACTAACGAATGTCACAACAGTGTGAATGAACCACTCTAGTAAGTTCCGACGTGACATCCATCACACATTGTCTTAAATTTGACGGTTAAACTGGCTACGTTTAACCGTCAAATTTAAGACAGACACATTTATAAAAGAAAGTTCTAAAAACTTTAATGACGTAAAAAAATTAATTATATTAGATACTTAAATTATAAATTAAAGTTACAATATACGTTATATGCTCTCTTCCTATTACAAGACAGATATCTTCGTGACCGTTTTCCGTAACGCTACGCTACGCTTCAACGTGACCCTGCGTTTACAAAGTAGGTCATTCATATTTTCTAGCACTTTCCACGGTCAGAAGTTTAACTCTAAATTTAGATTTCAAAATTCTAATAACTGGGGTAATAGGTTACACCTACATAGTACCCTTATACCTATATACCGATAGTATTTTTTATTTCTTAAATAAAAAATACTATCGATATTATATGAACTTTGTGTTTAAGATACATATTAAAAAAATAAAGTTTATTCACAAATCGCTCTTAAATAAATCCAAATAAAACTTTTTGAGGATTATATATTTATTATTTATTTTTAAAAACTACAGTTGATATAAATTAAATATCCTAAAATCTGTTAAATTCAATTTTCATTCCATTTGAGTGACGGAACTCAACAAATTAATTAATTTATTGATTAAATGAACGATTAAATCATGCTTATGATTATGAATATAATGCATAACTATCAGACAAAATTATTATTGGGCCAAAAGGGCCTCACACACTTTTATATTAAACTAAGTCAAAGCAACCAGAGTAATTCTTTCGTATGTTTTCGTATTCTTTTGAGATAAATCATTCTTTTTACGTGTGTTTCGATGTTAGTATTTAAACAAATTTCTAACCACTTCTAGTTTCCATTAGCATTACTTTCGACGTGATATTAAAATATTACGTCAAAATCGAAAAGATACACAATAATAATTATTGATAGTGCTAAAATATAAATAAGTATCTAGTGGTTGTGATGTTATTGGTATTAATGGATGTCAAAATGTAACCGTCTATTTATCTAATGATATAGTCATTTTTTGAAGCAGTATATTTTTCTTTACCTTTGGCCGATTAGCCAATTAGTCGGTTATAAAGACGCCACTGAAAACTTGTTGTTCTAGAAATTTCACAATCATTAAACAAACATGTCATAAACATAAATTTTGTCCTACTGAAAAATAATTTGAAAAGTATACAGATGTGTAGCAAATGTCATATCAAAGTTGTCGGTTGTATATATGGGCGCATATCTATACACATTTTATGATTTTATTGTCAGAAAGTAATTAGTATTGAAATTAATGTTAAATTATTCATATCAGTAAAACCTATTTGTAATGTTAAGTTCTTTATGATATTAATTTTAAATATTGAAGAGAAATGTCAGCTGTTAAATAAATAAAAGGACCGAATTATATATTGTCAATCTCTTCCGTATTAACTATTGTACGAGAATAAACCAATTGCTACCACTCTGTTATTTTATTCTGAAAAATGGAGTCTGAACAACGAAACCCTGGCCTAGCGCCGACATATAGGTACAATTATGTCTTTTTAAAGGTTTGTCTCTGATTTAGGATATTTTTTATATGTTATAGGTTCTCAACATAGTTGCAAATAAAATTTTGTATTGTATCGTTCAGGAATTACACACGTTCAAGGTCGTGGCCCGTGGACTGGCGGACTTTGATTTTATGGTTGCTTGTATATTTTACAGCAATACCTGTAGTAATTGGAATGAAAGTGTGACATACTTTAATTCTCTAATTTTTTTTATGGCGGAAACAAACGGATAGAAATGTTTATGCTAAATATTCTAATAAACCAACAAAGTTAGTTAATCACAAAGCTTGTTATTTAAATATATAAGCGATTGCTTAATTATTTCCAAACAAAAAATAAATTTTCTAACATTAAGTAGAAAATACTAATTCAATAACAGATTTCAAGTAGCATTAAGGAAAAGTTTGGGATGGTAACACGTAAATAATAATTACAATTAGCTCGTTGCGAGGTGCTGTAATTACGCGAGATTTAAATTGAATCATCTAAAGTTGTTTAATCATTTCATTTTCATTACAGTGGAGGTTGTTCAGAGGTATTGAGAAAGCTATTTTAGTTGTAACGTAGAAAGTTGAGGCAATATACATCCCTTTAAATAAAATTACTATATCTTTTTCAATTCAAAGACTGTTTTATCATTCATTTAAAGACGCTTAAGACGGCAATTAAACCTTTTTTTATTTAAATATTATGTAAAAGGGCAGAAATACAGTGAAAAAAATTCAATTACAAGGAGGGAAAATAAAAAATATTTCTTTTAACTCGTTTTAATATTTATCCTTATCGATTTTACTGAAAATAGAAAAATAATTTTTCTGTATTGATGAATCATAGGGACTTGATTTCATTTTCTATGTTGATAAAAAATTCAATTAGTATTTAATATAAAAAAATAATATAATAACCAAGTAATTATAAGTTATATTTGAATTATCTAACTAAATAGGACAATTGTGTACCTACTAAAGTAATTTTTATGGACTGTCGTGTCGCAGAGACGCAGCGTCTGCCTGTAAACGGGATAGTTTGTTAGTTCGATTGGAAATTCGGAGAGAATGGAATTTTTCATGTCCATTTTTGTTGCTCTGGCAACTAGACAAGTGCGGCGTTGAATTCCGCCATTCACCACATAATGCCTCGAAAGAAGGCAGAAAGCAAGAAAGGGGTTCTCTTAACACTAGTTTCTCGCAGTTCCTGCGGTTGCCTCTAACTGCCCTGCTGTAAGAGGGATAAAGCGTGAAGCTAAATAAAGTATCTTCAGGTCCGGAGCTACAGTGTCTTGTTTTTTAACTAAATCTATTTACTCCGCCAGACAGAATTAATTATATTTAATTATTTATGTTATGTTTAGAAATTTAGTTATTACTAAATTTTGGTGAAAACTTTGTAACCTCCTAAATCCTCTTGTAATTGAATCAGAATTTATGTATGATTATCCTTTTTATCAGCAGATATGAAAATACATTCATAATATTTTAAGGATAATATCAAATTAATTTTATATGTTTAATGTATTGTCTCTATAATATTTAATGTATTGTCGACGGTCAACCGCAGCGTCTGTTGATGCAATCATATGATGGACATTTAATTTGTACCCTTACGTTTATTTCGAGTCCTTACTGATAAATGCACTATACTGCAAACAATGGTTTTTGATATTTGATTTATTTTTTAGTTTTTTTTATGGCGCGATGCGCTATCTATCTATGGATATATACGAGTATTTTAAACAACTTTGTCGTCAATAAAATGCTTCATTTGAGTGTATCTGAGAATTAATTACAATTACAGCTATACAGAATGTTCGTAAAAAGAATGTAAGTGAAAATGTATTGTATGCATAACTTTTCAAACATTCTGAAAGTGATAAATTCTACAGTTAAAGTCACTCCCCCTAATAATATCGGCCATTTTAAATTGGCGTTAATGGACGAATGGTGTAATTTGTGAAAAGTAAGTGATAAGCTTATTATAAATAACGCGTACAAAACTTACCAAGAGCTTATAAAAGCGATAACTATCGGTATTAATTTTATATATATATATATATATATATATATATATATATATATATATATATATATATATATATATATATATATATATACATATATATATATATATATATATATGTATATATATATATATATATATATATATATATATATATATATATATATATATATATATGTATATATATATATATATATATATATATATATATATATATATATATATATATATATATATATATATATATATATATATATATATATATATATATATATATATATATATATATATATATATATATATATATATATATATATATATATATATATATATATATATATATATATATATATATATATATATATAATATATCGTATTATAAACTTCAAGGACTATAGGCCTGGATATATTGTTCTCAGATTAAATTTGAGATACAAGAATGGTCTAGACATATGAATAAGCAAACCAGTAATTAGACGAGAAATAGTCTTATATGGATTTAATATTTTTTGCTTTTTGACATAAAATGAAAAACGGTGTTAGAAAACCTAGACATTATGTTAAAGGAAACATTAAATATTATGTGTATGGACAAAGGACGACAGATATCTTGTAGAAGAATCTAAAACTCATGTTATTTATAGTTTCACAGGGAGGAATCAATAAAATATTTGTCCTTTCAGAGTATGAGGCTCTGTGACTGTAGTTTTACGAGCAGGTAGGTGATGAAATTAGTAGTAATGATTTTGATTTGTTAACATTTTTTATTAATTACTTTATTTAAAGTAAAAAGTATTTATTAATAATATACACATATATACAAAACTCTTTTGTTATGAATAGTACAAACAATACAAATAGAACTACAATATTTCAAAGTATGAAAGCTGACTACGACAACTGATGCTAGTTGTATTGAACGCCATTCACGCCTGAATTGATTGGATCTACCTGTGTTTTATTTATTATATCCGAACGTCGATAGTGGATTAACAACCTGATGTAATATTTCAGCTTAAATTATATTAATGGAAATGGGAAATGTTGAAATAAATAAAGTGTAATCATTTTATTACACTGCGAATCGTATGACTGTTGTAGTTATGTGTATACTTTTATGTACAACTGACCTGCTTTTAACTTGTTTTTAAGTGAGTTAGGTTTTTTCAACTAACTTTCTTTATTTTATTTTTCGTCAACCATGCTGGAATTATTTCTTTACTCTAAAAGTCTGAAGTTCGAAGAAGTAAAACTGGTAACTTACTCCCCTTAGTATAAAATTCTGTCAGTCTTATTGTAATCTATCAAATAACTTCTTCCAGCTGAATTATACATACTGTGTTAATATTCAGTGGATCCAAAGCTAAGCTCAATTTGCATCACGAAACTAAATTAAAGCTACCATTTCCATATAAGTTACACAGAAAATAGTATGAAGAAATATACTGAAATTCTTTTGGTAATAAATATACGCTTATGATTTCATTAGTGTTTCCTATTCAATCAAAAATAGTACTTAAAAATATTAATATGGCATATTTCTTTATAAATGATAAGTAAAACTTACAACTTACCATCAAAAAGTATAATTATTTGTATGTGCAGTTTTTTTTTCTTTTTATAAAGCTATCATGGAACAGTTACACAACGTTTAAGTGTACACACAATTGTTCTGAGATCGATTTCCACTAGTGGAAATCAATTGTTTTCATTTCCTTGCTCTGGTAATGAAGTAAAGCGAAGCGTTGAGTTCCGCCATTCAGACACAATGTCTTTAGCATTACGCTGAAACTGGGGATTGGAGTATCTAACTTAAACTTAACTTTAACTTTTAAATTTTAGCTGTCTAAATAAAATAGCTTTGGAATAAATTGTCTGTGACGTACGGACAGAGAGACAGATATATGGATCTGGTTACAGAAACCCTAAATCATAAAGAAAGCCAAATTATTGAATTGATCCAAAAGTTGATTTTGAATTAACATTTGTAATCTTTACAGATTACAGCTGGAAACTGTTTAAAAAATATTGACCATAATTATACGTTTCGAAAAACAAACTTTGGATCAATTTTTTTGATTATTTTAAAATATGATTTATCGCCTGTAAAAAATATTTCTAGTCAAAATAATAAAAATTCTTATGATAATCTTTTTTCTCCTTGTTTTGCTATTTATTCATTTTAAATTACAACAATTGCCTAAAAAGTTTTTACCTATATAAGCCCGTGGGGTTGTTAACACAAAATTATTTGATAAATTATTAAAATAATATATATGAGATACTAATTTGAAATACTAAATAAAAATCTTATTAACTTGATCATAATATGCACTCTCTATGATATTGTATATAAAATGTAGCGTATTGTTCGTAATAGTTGGCTTTAATGTAGCTGCAATAGAAGTAACGTAGGAAATGTTTGAAATGACCGAGCTAAGCTTTAAACATGCAACAGTTTTATTGTAAAATACTTATAGTCTTTTGTGAAACGTACTTATTTAAAACGGTTATGTATGAAGAATTCCTTTTGTTGAACATTTTATAGCTTTATTACAATTAAGGGATTTTTAAAATTATTTTTTTTGTGAATTTGAAATAATATGAAATATTTAACTATTCACTATATTTATTTTTATGATAATTTATGATTAAATTGTTAATGTTACACTGAGTAAAGAAAAATATAATTCACTATATATATTTGTGAATATGAAAATTTTAATCATGAGATATACGAAAGCTTGTGATTATATTCATAATAAAACATTTTTCTGTTTATTAAATCGAAGATATTATAATTAATATGATCATTCATTTAAAATGACAAAGCGAAGACAAATTAAGTGATGTTAACGTAAAGATAATCTAAACCTCCTAAACGTTGATGTAATAAAGTCATCTACTTCCTTCGAGCGAACGTGTCGGGCCGAGTTGAATATTTCAAACCAATTTACTGCCGCGGCCCACTGTGGGTTTAAAAGGGGGTGGCGTGGGAATTTTTAATGGAATTCATAATTAAACGATATTACAATATTACATGGTAACTTGTTTATAAAAAAATCGCATTAAGACAACTGTACATGTTCCTTTTTATTGATGCCAATGCCAAAGTTGTCTTGTCGTCTAATGGAAAAATAAAGTAATCTCCTCAAGAGACTGATATTATGTTATTAATCTGAAAAATATATTATGGTAAAGTTAATGATTTAACAAACCATTAACTTTACATAATATATATATATATATATATATATATATATATATATATATATATATATATATATATATATATATATATATATATATATATATATATATATATATATATATATATATATATATATATATATATATATATATATATATATATATATATATATATATATATATATATATATCATCATCATCATGATCCTATCTCCCCTAGATGGGGCAGAGGGCATCCACAGTGCTCCGCCAACCGGTTCGGTCTTGAGCTTCGCGCTTGATTTCGCTCCACGTCTTGCCTATGGTCGCCGCTTCTGCGATGACTGTACGCCGCCAGGATTGCTTAGGGCGACCACGTTTTCGCTTTCCTTGGGGAATCCAGTCTAGGGCTTGCCTCGGGATGTGTTCAGGATCCCTTCGGAGCGTGTGGCCGATCCAGTTCCACTTGCGGCGTTTGATCTGTAGGTCGATCGGAGTCTCACCGCAGCGGTCCCAAAGATCTTGGTTGGATATTTTCTCGGGCCAGTATACGCCGAGAATGCGGCGAAGGCAGCGGTTGACGAAAACTTGAAGCCGGCGCGAGATGTCTTTGGTGACCCTCCACGTTTCGCATCCGTACAGCAATACGGTTTTGACGTTGGACCGGAATATTTTGAGCTTTACTCTCCTGGTCAATTTCCGCGATTGCCATACAGGACGGAGCTGTGCGAAGGTTGCTCTCCCCTTGGCGATTCTCGACGCGATGTCCTCCTCGGTTCCTCCGGTTTCCGACACTACGCTTCCGAGGTAAGTAAATTTGTGGACTCTCTCCACCCCCTCTGTGCCGACAAACAGCGGCTGTGAGTTCGTTGCTCCACATCTCATTTCTTGGGTCTTCCGGGTGTTGATTTTTAGTCCCGTCGCAAAAGCCTCTCGTCGTAGGTCATCTATTTTAGCTTGCATGTCGGCGCGTGTGTGGCTCAGTAGGCATATGTCGTCGGCGTAGTCTAAGTCTTCCAACACGTTGGACAGTCCCCACTCTATGCCGTGGCGCTTGTTTTTGGTGGTGTTTTTCATAATACCATCAAGGACGACAAGAAAGAGGAGAGGTGAAAGTAGACACCCCTGGCGAACACCCGCATGGACCGGTATATCTTCCGAGACAAGGCCGTCGTGAGTCACTCTACAAGAATAATTCTTGTAGAAGGCCTTAATTAGGTTCGTAATTTTCTCGGGAACGCCGATTTCATGTAGCCGGTTCCAGATGCAACTCCAACGCAGCGTATCGAAGGCTTTTTCGAAATCCACAAAGGTCAAGTACATTTCCTTCTGCCATTCTGATGCCTGTTCGAGGATTATGCGTAAGGTGACGATCTGGTCCGTGCATGATCGGTTGGGTCGAAAACCAGCCTGCTCTTTGCGAAGGAGAGGTTCGACGGCCCTCGACAGCCTATCAAGGATGATCCGGCAGAGCACTTTCGAAGCAGTCGGGAGCAAAGTGATGCCTCTCCAATTGCCACATTCACTTAGGTCTCCTTTCTTGGGCACAGTGACGAGAAGACCTATCTTCCAGTCGTCGGGTAACTCTTCGGCTAACCAGATGTTCTGTAGAAGGGGTGTTAGCGCGTTTACGGCGGTGGAGACATCTGCTTTCAGCATTTCCGCCGTAATAAGATCGACTCCTGGGGCTTTACCGTTTTTTAGTGATTTGATGGCCTTCACTACATCCTCACGTGTAGGGGGAGAAACGTCAATGTCCAGGCTGTTTGCGGGCTGGTTGGTGGCGGGTGTGCACGAGGTGATGGGGTCATTCGGGACTCGGAAGATCTCCTCGAAGTGCTCGCGCCAGCGTTCAAGCTGTCCCTCGGATGTCGCGATCAGCTGACCTCCCTTGTCTTTCAAAGGCTTCTTCTTTGCCTGGTTCCTATTTCCGGCTAAGGTCTTCGTCGCCATGTACAGCTCCCTGATCTTGCCGGAGTTGGCAGCACGTTGGGCGCAATCCGCAACACTCTCAGCCCATATTCGCCGGTCGTGGCGTGTGCTGCGGTAGATTTTCCTGCGAATGAGTCTGTATTGCAGCCTCAGGTCTTCGCGCATTGCCTCGTCATTAGTAGCCAGGAGTCGAAGTTGGAGCTTACGCCTTTCTTCTATCAGTTTCCAGGTTCTTTGCGACATCCATTCCTCACGAGTACAGGTTTTGTGCCCAAGAACAACGGAGCTGGCCTCTGTGTAGGTCACTTTGATATGGTTCCACTCCGTGTTAATAGCTGCGCCCGCTTCCTTTTCGAGAACGGAAAAGCGATTTCGCAGCTCCAGTTTAAACGCCTTGTTTACGTCAGGGTCCCGCAACTTGCTTATGTCGAACCGTTTTCCCACCTTGGTTATTTTGATAGCATTTCGAGCTACAGCTACTTTCAGCCGTATCTCCCCTACGACTAGATGATGATCGCTGTCGATATCCGCACCACGACGATTGCGGACATCAAGCAACGACGAGCGCCATTTGGAGCTGATGGCAAGGTGGTCGATTTGGTTCTTAGTGACTCCATCGGGTGAGCTCCATGTGTATTTGTGATGATCTCTATGAATAAATAATGTTCCTCCGATGGTGAGGTCATTGTCCTGACAAAACTCCAAGAATCTCTCCCCGTTCTCGTTCCGTGCTCCCAGCCCATGTGCGCCCATGTGCCTTTGACAGCCATCGTTGTCAGTGCCAACCTTAGCATTTAAGTCTCCCATAACGATGACTATGTCCTGTTTGCGGATGTTTTTCAGGGTAAGGTTGAGTGCACTATAAAAATCGTCCTTGTCCTCCTCAGATGCCAGGTTTGTAGGAGCGTAGCACTGGACGATGGATATCTTACGGGCTTTGCTGTTGAACCGGGCTGTGATGATTCGCTCTGAGATGGGTTTCCAATCCAGCAGGCTTTTCTTTGCAGTGTCAGAAAGGAGAAAGCCTACGCCGTTCTCACGTACGTCCTCTTCATCATCCTTCCCGGAGTAAAGGAATGTAAGGCCCCCGGATGTTCTCAGCTCTCCAAATCCATTTCTACGCACTTCACTGAGACCTAGGATTTGCAGCTTGTATCTGAGCATCTCTGCTTCTGCTTGAGCTAGTCGGCTATCCTCGCTTAGCGTTCGCACATTCCAGCAAGCTATTCGTGTCCGTATTTTCATGCCAAAGGTCGTTGTAGTTTGATCGGTCCGGTTTTGCACTATTTCAGTTTCTCTAATCGTTTGGGTTCAGGTAAGCGAGTGATTAGCCCACTATACCCTAGCCCACTAGTGGGGCTGCCACTTTGGAGCCTGTGGGCTTGCTCGGTTTTGTTTCGGGTTTCCTCCCTCGTGAGATTTGTTCTGTTTTAAGGCGCAGAATACTCGCCTTTCGCCCTGCACCCTCGGCTCAGCTGCACGTCAAGGTGGCGGCTGCACAGTTGTGCAAGTACAGCAGTTCCCGGGAGGGACGGCGGGGACGTGGGTGACTCGGACTGGCCTGGGCTCTGCTCGAAGTTGATGTTCCGCCACTAACACAGCAGAGGGTTTCTTGGCATTTTATAGGTAATGCTGCTCTCACGTACAGCGATTCCACCAAGACCATACCCATATATATATATATATATATATATATATATATATATATATATATATATATATATATATATATATATATATATATATATATATATATATATATATATATATATGTGTGTTAACGTGAAGTGTGTAGGTTACATCGTTTGGTAAAACTGAATGTTTGTGATAATCATCCATCTTCGCAACTGTGCACAGGATGGATTAAACCATACATGTCGAACAAAGAATCTCCTCCTTTTGTAAATCCAGTTAATAACAAATATTAATAACAAAAATGCGGCCCCTATCTAGTTTATAATGTGGTATGTAAGAATTAATATGAACGCAAATAAAATGTAAATAACACTAAAAAATAATACGGTGACTCAATTTGGTTCAAGGCTTTAAAAAAATAGGTCGCATGTAAATTTCATATGTTTGAAGATGTTTTACTTTCTTCAGCTTTTAAATTTAACAAGAAAACTTGTAAAATATAAAATAAAAGAATCTGTTAACTAAAATGTGATGTATTATTGTAATACGTTTACATCAACCTCAATTTTCAATTACTTAAGAGTATTTTGAATGAAATAAAAAATAAAGCTTTCTTTTATTAATTTTATATGAATAAAAATAGACTTTCGTTACAATTATATTTACAGTAGGGTAAAAATGATAAAAAATATTATTATTTTCATTACGGCGAACAAATTGAGCTGACGAGATCCGTGATCAAAGCAAAACGACCTAGAAAAGTGTGTATATTATTTAAAATTTTTAATGAATGGCGATTATATAACAGAGTTTATTTCAATAATTATATTTAATTTATTGTTTATATTTTATTTACATATATAGTAAGTTAAAATACTATTTGCTTTATATGTAAGATAAAATATCGCAATACTCCTTCACGAAACAGGTATAATAAGCTCATAGTGATAATACATAAGAGGCGTTACATACTGAGTGAAAAACCCAATAGCGTTCATTGTGTACTGAGGCGTAACTATTTTTGAACCTTCCTGCAGTATCCATATCGTAGAATTGTAGACGAGGGGACTGTAGGTAGAACGAATTTAGTGTTAAAATATTTCCGTTTCCTGTATTTCGAAGCTTAAAGTAACGGAACTCAATGCTGCATTGTTGCATTATTAGTGAAGCGAAGAAAATTTAAATAGTTCTCTCCGAACCTAACAAATGTATGCATATTAGACTTCTGAGACCGGTGTGTTGGAGAGCGACTTATTTACATTTATTCCTCAGGTAAGTAAGTGCGGCATTTTGGTGGAAAACGGCGAGTGGAGTTTCTTGGCAAATGAAATATAGGAATAGGATGAATTAATCTGAATAAATATAATATTGTATTTAACAAAATCAGAAATTCAATGAGAGCACTTTAGAAGCTCTTTCCCCGGACCCTATAAATATTTCAATTGTAAGCACAATTTTCAAATTTGAATTACACAAACAAAATAATTCGTTTTCTTGAAATAAATGCAAGCCGTTGTTTTATTAAACTAACTTTTAATTCCTTTTTTTAGTGCAAGTCTTTTTGTAATAAGTTTTGCACAGCTATTAATATACGGTAATAGATATTATATAGTTATATCTCCGGGGTTTAACTATATACTTGGTGTAGTATAGTTGGTAGTGAATGATTCCTTTATTTTGTAGAATTATTAGTTTGAAAATTGTTTAGATCTTAAATTTATTTACTTTAATGATGGAAAATTAATTGAATTTAAAGTGTAAATATATTTACTAAATGTTCCAATTCAATTTATATTTTGATGATTGACTGTATCTGAGAATTGAAATAATTATAACTATGTAAATATATATAGTTTATCGATACCTACAGTATTTTTCGTATTCCAATAATTTCCAGTTCTGTGCTATGGAATATGTCAATTTAATATGCAAGCACGTGCCGATAAGGTAACAAAACAGCAAACCTATGAATAAAACAAACGTAACTAACTACCTTGAATATTTTACACGAACCCTCTTGAAATATATGTACGTACGTATTATACCTATATGTTTCACTTATTAAAAAGTTTGAATGGATTTTTACATTTTATAGATAAATCATCTTATACTAATTTTACAAAAAATATTGCTGATGTTTGAACCTTATAGACATCAAATTATTTGTATTATTTCAAGCGATGAAGAAATATCAATAATCACAGGAATTAAATGTAGCTATGTGTTTTTATGAAGAATTAGGAAAATTTCCAACTCAATAAATTGTTTATTTAATACAAATAACCCGTTACCTCTCAAATGTAATCATGTCTGAAATAAAATATAAAAAATATTTCACCGAAATATGTTTCTTTTTAAATGTTTAAAAATAAAGGACGATGAATTCTCCAATTTTTGAATAATTTTTACGTGACAGCAACGTGAAACACGTACGAACCGAGGTTGTGATGATGACAGCTGTCCAATATCTGCTTAAAAGGTACCATGAGCATAAGCTCATAATTTGATAACAAAGCTTTGCAAAATGGAGGCGGAATAAAATCAAGGCAGACTCAGTATTATTTTATAGATAAAAGTGTTTAATAGTAAACAATTTTTCATATATAAATTAATATTGAAAAAGAAGCAACTCGTGTCATAAAAATAAGCAAGGGGTGAAAGTAATGTCTCCTTGACAACCTAGCTTTATGTGCATATATATAGCAGTACTACAAACGTAAAGTGTTTTTGTTATCACAACTATTGTAGAAATATAAACTATTCATAAACAAAATTAAAACTACGGTATATACGTAAATTAATGATCATTTCACTTCAAGGTTACTTCGTATAATAATATCAATGTTAAAAATTTGTACTATTTTAAATTTGATTTTAAGATGAAGCCTAAGAGAAAGAAAAACAAAAAAGGATATTGATAATGAGGCTATAAAACACTTAGCCTGGAGAATTGTCACGGGAGAAACAAACAATAACAGGGTCGGGTGGGTTCCATAAATAATCCGTTATAGAGATTCACAGCTCCTTCACGGGCGTTTATCTTACGGATCTCACTGTATACAGGATTGTTTATGTATATAATGTACAGTTTTAGATATATTTTAGTTTTTATGATTTATTTAATATCGTCACATATTTGTACCGTTGTAAAGGACCGTCGTGGCGCAGAGGCGTAAGCGTCTGCATGTAAACGCGACGGTTTGAGGGTTCCATTCCCACTCGTGGAAGATGGATTTTTTATTTTCATTTTCTTCGCTCTAGAAACTAGGCAAAACGCGGCGTTAAGTTCAGCTACTCAACACGCAATACCTCGAAAAAGGCGGAAAGCAGAGACTAAGCAATGGAGTGTCTTAGCACTAGGTTCATATGGTTGCTGCAGTTCCCACTGCCTACCCTGCAATATGCATAGGATAAAGCTTGAAACTAAAAAAATATTTGTTGTCGGGTTGCAGGGAATGAATAAATATTGAGAGACGCTATGGTAGTAGGTTCGATCATCACGATGAGGAATGTTATTTTCATTTCTTTGTTTCCTCGAGTTCCTCGGTATACGCGCTACACAGTGTAAAGCTAAAAAAAGGTGAATAATATTTATACTGCTTTCCTATATATAACTAACTAACTAGAATATTAGAAGTAAAAATTGATATTTGTCTTGGAAGTGTAATTTTTACATAAAGAGTACTTTATACCCTACATATGCTGTGATCATATCAAACGATCGTTATTATTCTAGTTTTTGAGAAATTAATGCAAATGTAGAAAAATACAAGTAAAATTCGATTCGTTAAAATTCGAAAGTGATATATAGATTGTGAAAGAAATTTAAAATAGTAAAACTATTTTAAAATCGCATTTCTCAATGTATCGAATTTCATTTTGCTCTCATAAAGTTCTGAAGTGCTCATACTTGAAGACATTTATCAAGTTATACCTCTTCCGAAACTGCAAGAATAAAAGTTCTCAGAATTAAAGTTTTCAAAATCTATATAGGTACCGTATTTTGCTGAAATATAGAAAATAATATCTGATGATAAATTGTATATTGTTTGGTGTATATCTCGTTTTTTTTAAGTCCACGCTGAAGGAGTCAAAGCAGGCAGACAACCTAGAGTCAAGATGTTTCGATGTCCATTTGCTGGGACTTTATCTGGACCAGGGGAATTAACTTCATTCTTCATCTTTCTTGAGTTGGAAAATAAACATATTTAATCTAATCTAGTTGTAATCGACACTACTATTACAGTCAAGTGCTTTCAAACCCTCTCTCACAATCACGCAGTAGAAGAGCGTTTTACTGTAACAGGGTACTCATGTTTTATTATATTAAATATTACTTCAAATACAAACAATTTATATCGTGCTCAGTAGAGTAGACAGCTAAGTTTAGCAATAACAGTATTTCCTCAGGTAACTTCGGTACGCCAGCGCGCTTCGATATTTTCATATAAATTGCCCCGCTGTTATATGCACTGATACGTCAAATATTTTGTAAATAATGTATAAAATGCACTCGAATTTTATTAAAAGCCATTTATCAGATAAAAATAGTATAAATTTAATTATTTTTTCTGGTTATATCACATTATTGACTTTGACTTTGACTTTATTTTTCATTTTGCAATTCACAACCAACAAACGAAACACGTAAAATAACAAGTAAAATGATAGTCTTTAAAGAATACAGTAAAAAGAATATACAATTGAAATATTTCCTTCAAACAATCTCGTTTCACATTTTTTGCTTCATATTATTCTCCTTTGCCATATTTCTAATAGAAAAAGACAAGTTTCTTCCTTCTGGAGCAATTTCGACGTAACAAACTACAAAACTTTTATTAGTCGTAAATGAATTTATATTTATTCAAATTTAGTAGTTAATTAAATATGTTTTTTTTTTACTTTACGCTTTCTCTCAAATTAGTGAAATAGAGTACGTACGTAGAGCGTTCGTTTTATTTTATCGAAGAGGGAAAATGAAAATAACATTCCTTCACATGGTATTGAATTGAGAACCTTAATGTTTGCGTCTGTGAGATCCTACTGTACCAAAATTAATCTCTGTAGATGGTACAAACATTTTGATCGAACATTATTCTATAAACATATCATCTGTTCATTTCATTAACACATTATGTATATATATATATATATATATATATATATATATATATATATATATATATATATATATATATATATATATATATATATATATATATATATATAAAATAAATATATATATATATATATATATATATATATATATATATATATATATATATATATATATATATATATATATATATATATATATATATATATATATATATATATATATATATATATATATATATATATATATATATATATATATATATATATATATATATATATATATATATATATATATATATATATATATATATATATATATATATATATATATATATATATAAGAAGTTGCATAGCATTGCGCTACAAACCCATTATATTAATATGTTACTTTAAGCGGCATTCTGATACTGAAATAGATACTGTAACAACGCTTAGATATACGGCAATAATTTCTGACAGCATGCTATTGGAATTTAAATTATTAATATTGATATATTGATTTGTTATCACGACTACTCCTTTTCTAGAATGATTGCTCTAAAATCATCTGGACGGACCAATATCTGTTTATATATATAAAATTACATTTTCATATAATATGAAGAATTTTTAAAGCTTTCTATTCACTTTTAAGAAATAAATACAATTTCAATATATTTATTACAATTAAAACTGTGCTACAACAATGGTTGGTCTCCTAAGTTCGTAGCACGTCTACACCACCAAAAGTCCTTTTTATTTTATAAGGCACGTACGTAATCTCGCTATTGCTGGTCCCACCCTTGTTTATTGCATGCACTTTCTGTACAATACCGATCTATAAAAATTCGAAGAATAAATATGATGTTAGAGTTTCTTTAATAAATGTTAATAAGATATAAAAAGCCTACTGCATTTAATCACTCACAACTAGTAAATTAACAAGTACTATACGCACGTGCTTTCTTTATATAAAATTACATTCGCGTAGTATTATAATAACCTCGCATTTGCATTAAGAGCGACTGATTGCATTTCGATGGGCTTTTAAAAAGGTTTACGAGATGAATTTTATTTATATTTTGATGTAGGAAGGGTTGAGTTGGATAAGTTATTGCTATAACGAACATAAAAAAGTGATCTTTTGAGTGTGTATAATTTACAAATTTATTCCAAATTTTGTACTAAGATAAAATCATTCCCTCATTCTGCAGGAACCTAGGGCAGCGCGAGGCAACTCGGGAACCGTTGGCGGTAGTTTGATATAATAATTATATCAAATGACAGACGAATGCCACCCGTCGTCTACCCGTCACAAGTCTACCCGTGACCACGGACTACTGCTGCTTCACAAAAAATGTTAATCCGGTTAAATTGTTTTATTTAAAATCGTATATTTTAAGACTGCGGCAATATAAATGCAAATAAATAGTGAAAGCGCTAAATGTGTACGTCAACTTAACAAAAGTCACGGAGACGTCGGGCTTCCAATAATGTACTTTATTTTTGAATATATTTTCCCTTTCACATAACACTCGAAAATTAACCTTAATATAAGCGACGTTAGATAGAATTTAGTAAAATATGAATGTAAATGAAAGTTTCAGTCTAGTCTGAACAGAAGGAAAATATGTAATATTTTATATAAATAATTACAAAAGTCATTATACAACTGCGCTATGTTTTATTAAACAAAATTATTGCCGTTTGAAAAGTTACCCGAACATTTAACGATATATATAAAGATACGATACTATTTTTTATTTGTTTTACGTCATTAGGCATTACTGGTTTTCTCTTATGTATTTAGTACGAAATTTGATGTATATGTTTCTTATTAATAAACAAAACGATCAATAAAAAAAGATATAACTTTTGGAGTATTTGGTACAATTAGTGTACGTTTTTGTAAGTCAGAGCCCATTTAATTTTGTATTGAAACAATAAAATAAATCAAACCTAAATCCGAATATAGTTCAAATCTTGAATAATAAGTAAGTTTTGTGATTTAAATACAAATATTTTACTAAAATTATTTACAGCTTTACATTAATGAATGACCTTAGAAATGATAAATTTATTTGCCTGATTATCTAAAATCCAATAGTAATTGCGGATTTACTATTGTGTATAATGTGTTTAACGCAAACAGTTCGTCAATATTAATTGAGATAACAACATAGTTGGTGCTTTATTGATGATTTAATTTTTAACTTGTGACTTAATTTTACTTATAGGTTTTCTTCTAAATCAGTCTATCACAATGTAGTTTTAGATTACATTTTACATATAACGATATTTAGGTATTCTGACTTAATATTATTGATGAAAAATGTATTATATACTCGCTTACTTATTAAATAATTAAATATAATTTTACTAAAAGTATATCTACATTTATATATAGCCCAAGTACCAAGCATTGTGAAATTCCTGAATTTCATATATTATATATTACATTATTCATATTAATAAATAACTATTACATGTACGTGGGTATAATATTGGATAAAAACGTCGGCTTTACAGAAAGAAATACAACAAAACTTATTTCAATAATAAGTTTTATTGTTTAATGCGTCTTTCATTTCATTATATTAAAAATATCGATGATTACTTTTTCTAATTTCATGTCGTATGTGCGAATTTGGCGATACACAGCTTTTTTAAATAATTGTTATAGCAAATTTAGTATTGAGGGATACAGAGATCTTACAGCTAATAGGTACACTGTTTTATATCTTAATTAATACGTAGAAACTTAACATTTAAGTAAGCTTTTCATATTTAAAGAAAAAATAGAAAAAATACTTATAGAAAACATACAAAAAATTTGAACGCAGCGTAATTTGAATCCGCACCCTATTGCAAACCGTGAAAGTGCTTTCACCACTGAGCCATCAGTGTGGATTAATACATAAAAAATAAAAATAAAAAGCTTATACATGTTTTTACTAATTTTTTGCAGATTTCAACATAAATATACATTTAATTATATTAATTAATGTGTTATTAGCTATACTCACATCAATAGCCAGGATTATTCCAGTAGGCGTCTTATAATTATTTAATCATAAAACGAATCCTAAGCTGTCGTATTTTAATGATTACTGTAAAAACTATATTCGTCCTTATCATCCTAAGATAAAGGCGTCTTACTTCGTAGTAATTTCCAATAACCAATTAGGTCGGATATGCCCAGGTGTCCATCTTTGACAACTTGATATATAGTCGTATCTACAGTTTGTGGCCATGGGACTTTATTGCTTATTGAAAAAATAGTCGATATTCTTTCTGTAATGAGATTTTTGTTTTCGTGATGTATAGACTACACAGACGAGACATAGCGATTGAGTATAGAATGAAGAGCGTTTGGGTATGATTGGAAAATTGATTGCAATGATTGGTACTGGCTGCCAGAGCAGACTGCAAGCCGCCGTCGAGCGAATTATTGCATCAAATTGGGGATTTTAAAAGAGTCGTCCCGTTTCATACTAAAAGTCGTTTCGGATTCATTCCAAACAATCTATGCCTTTTATCTGTATTCCTCAATTTTGTTGAATCTTAAACTTAAAGTAACTATTGCAATTTCATAACTTTATGAGTGCTTTCTAAGGGTTATTCGGTATGCTTCAAAAGTACACGTTTTCTTTTAACTTTGAACACGCTTTTAGATGTGTAGGGTTGTTGAAATGAAAATACTTTATAGATTATTAATGTTTTCCTTTCGCTTACAGAATGTGGTTATATTCCGCTTAATACTCAAAAGAAAAAGAACAAATGTGTCTAGTACCCCTAAGTCTCCCTATACCGTATCAAAAGTAAGATATTCATGAAAATAACACGGTGAATAATTTGTTACAAATCAGTGCATCTTATATTGTCTTATTCATAGGCTGAATATGATTATATGTAAATATTTCTAACACACGACCGTTGCTACCAAGGACGTGGATGTGAATTTCAAACAACAAATAGCTATTGTAAATGATATTATTCTATTGATTTATAGATAAATACCAATCGGAACCAGAACTGCATTGTGTACGGCCAAACGTGCAGCGACGCTAACGTTCTGCCGTCTCAACAACGCAGCTAAGGCACCGTTCATTCTGTTACCGGTAGCAATACGTCTTTCAACATCCATTTCGTATCTACCTTCTCTACTTGACATACTTCCCAAGTATACTACTTCGTTCACTTGTTCTAATAATTTTCCATTCACGAAAATCTTGCATTCTGTCCTTTCCTCGTCTCTTTCAAATACCAGAACCTTTGTCTTACTTGCATTCAGGTTTAGACCATTAGTTTCACACCCGTCTTTCAGAATGGTGACCAATGCCTGCAACTCGCTTTCTGATGATGCAATAAGCACTGCATCATCTGCGTACAACAAGCAATTTACCTTCAAGTCACCTACTTTTACACCCATGTCACTTTCTTTCAGTCCTTGGAGACAGCTATCCAAATACAAATTGAACAACCAAGCCGACATGGCACAACCCTGTTTAACACCCGATTGGATGCCAAACCGAGGCGACATGTCGGCTCCTACTCGCACACAGGCTGAGTGATCTCTATAAAGAGATTTTACAGCCTGCAGCAAGGGTCCGTTCACATTGTACCGGGGTAGTATCTCCCACAACTTCTTTCTCACAACCCTGTCAAACGCCTTCTCCAAGTCCACAAAAGCACAGAAAACCTTTTGGTTTACAGCCAAAAACTTCTCTGTGATCATACGGATGGAAAAGATCTGATCCATGCATCCTCTTCCAGGTCTAAAACCTCCTTGAGCCTCCCACAGTAGCCTTTCGGATCTTTCTTGCATTCTTCTCGCTAAAATTTTTGCATATACTTTACCACCTAAGCTAATCAAACTGATAGCCCTATAGCTTGCACAGTCTATCTGTGAACCTTTGCCTTTATACAAAGGCACGATGACTGCACTTTGCCAATCATCCGGGACCTCCCCCGATTTCCAGCATAAATTGCACAGAAACCAGAACAAGTCCAAGATGTGAGGTCCACCATATTTGATCATCTCGACAGTAACTCCATCCGCTCCCGCTGACTTACCACATTTCAAGCTTCTTATTGCACTCTCAACTTCTTTTATACTGATTTCGCCATCTGCTACATCAAGACTCGGCTTGTCGCTGTTACTTGAGGCAGAAGCGTCATCACATTCATACATCTCCTTGTAGAATTCCGCCCATCGCTGCAAAACATGTGATCTGTTTGTATATATCTCACCGTCCTTCGAAAGCACCCCTTTCATTTTAAAAGTTGACGAACAACTCCGTGAATCACTAACTTCTCGCCAGAAAAGCTTCGTATTATCCCGGAAGTTGCTCGTCAACCTTTCATCTCTTTTACTCTCGGTTCTTTCACGCTTCATCTTTATCAGTGCTTTCGTTTGGTGCTTTTGCAGCTTATACTCTTTCTTTTTAATCTCTCTCATACTTTTATTCTTACTCGAGGCTTTATAATCCTGCCATGCCTTCTTCTTTCTTTCTACAGCATCTTTCACTTCATCATCCCACCATTCGTCACGCTTTTTACTAAAGCCTCTTTTCTTTGTACCACATACTTCTGTCGCAGCTTCCACCATGCAGCTCCTAAGGTTCTGCCAGCATACTTCAACACTTTCATTTCCTATTTCACAACTGTCAAGCTTTTCGGAAACCCTTTCTATATATTCCTCCCTGATCGGTGGATCTTGAAGCTTCCAGCTTCTTATGCGATAATTCGATTCCAAGTATGAACACCTCGTGCGGTTACGCCATCCTACGAACAAACCCCTAAATCTAGCAATTACTAGATAGTGGTCCGTTCCCAAGTCGGCACCCCTAAACACACGTGTGTCCATCACTTGTTTTCGAATCCGCTGATCCACTAGGAATAAATCAATCATACTTTTCTCTCCCATGCGCTCCCACATATACATGTGAATTTGTTTGTGGTCAAACTGTGGTGTGTGGTGTGGTGGTCAAACATCGTGTTTGCCACAAACAAATTCCTTTCCTTGCAAAGTTCCGAAATGAGCTTTCCAGCCTCATTCACTCTTCTGTCACCATATTCACCTAACACACCTTCGTAACCACTTCTCGCGGTTCCGACCCATCCATTCATGTCTCCACATAATATTAATTTTTCATTTCCTCTAACACTGCCTAGAACATCCCTGACACTCTCCCAAAACCCCTCAAGTTCGCTCAATGAAGCTGAGGATACCGGCGCATATGCCACCAACAAGAATATTTTTGTAATCCCCAGCTTGAAGCGAACCCAAAGCAGTCTAGGGTTGATCGCCTCGTACTCTACCACTGCACTAACCAATCGAGAGGACAATAACACACCTACACCTTGACACCCGCGTTCGCTCTCTGGAACGCCGGCCCAGAGAGCGACGCGGCTGCCCGGCAAATCGGTTGCATTATTACCCTTTCGCTTGGTCTCAGTCATACAAATGACATCCAAATCTCGCTCATCTATCACATCTAATAGTTCATTCATCTTCTGATCCATCCCTCCTCTTACATTCCACGCAGCTATTTGTAGCTCCGTCCTCCACTTCCCGCCGTTCCGGACATGGCGTGCTGGGTGGCGGTCCCCAACGCCGCATTCGTCTCCACTTTTCACACCAGCGGGGACGCACTGGTGCGCGTCGCCTCGGGGGGACGCCCTAGCATTGTGCTCCCGTATGGTGTTCGTGGCTGATGGAATGTTGCAGCCCTAACTAGGGCTGGCAGGGATCGCTTCGTGCAAGCTTTTCATCTTCTTTCTGTAAAGTAGATAAGAGACTGATTTCCGCCATTTACAAAGACCAAAATTTTCAATTTTATTTAATTTTGGCGATATTTCAAGAGAGCTGAGCTAAGAAGGGTGACAATATTTTGATATATTTTACATATTAAGAAATAAGTAACTATAAAATAAAGTTGATATTATAATGCCCTCATTCCTTTTAATCCATGTCAAAAAGGAATCGTGAAAATAATTACATTTAATATTTTATATGTTCCCGAGACAAAGCGAGCTATGATTGCAGTCATTTATCACGCAATGCCTCAAAATTTCGACAACAGATGTGGATCAGATTGCTTTGATTTTCATCAACCAATTCGTAGTGTTTCTAAGATATATAAAATTAAAAGTTCTAGGGTGTTACACTAAATCCATAATTGTAAATTTTTAATTAACTTCATGAATTATCTATAAATTTCCTCTTTTCTAGCTTTTCTACTTTGTCTTTACGTAATATCTAATTTCTTGTCCTAAGTTTTATAACTGTACGTCAACAGGAAGCTCTATAGGATATAGTTGTTGAGTTAAATTGCTTGTATTTTGAAATAACAACTAGAAATTACAATAATTAATAATAATTTCAGCTAGATATTTTCACATAATAATGACATTAATTCTCTTGACACACACAGATAGACAGAGAGCAAAATGGTATCCTTTATTTTTTTCTTTTCAGTTAAGGAAAAAAATTAACTCATTTTCAAAATTACTTGTAGTTAGCTATAGAATGTTCAATCTGTACCCACCCTTCCATAAATAAGCTAAATGAAAGGATCAACATTCACGGGTAGCCGGCCAGGCAGGATTGATTAGTCGCGCTCATTCGTTACGACTATAAAATATTTTATTTCACGCAAATAATTTTAAAGCTGACTCTTAAGCATATTTTAATATACAAAGGCTATAATGAAACAAAATATTTAATAAAGCGTAAAGCTTATGACTATGAAACACATAAAAATAGTACAATATACAAGAAAATTATGAAATATAGTATCTAAATATCATAGAATATTGGTTCAGACGAAGTACGTAGAACGTTTGAATAACTTTCGAATTTTAACATCATTTTATTTATAAATCAAACTAGTCATTTTTAAAATTAAAAATCTTTCAAGTAGAAAGTATAGTCACCGTGCTATCTCAAGACGTTGATTCGAGCAGTCTCAACCAGAGCTCCGATTACCTGTTAAAGGGAAAAGCGAACGATCTCACTTATCGCCGTAAGATCAAACGTGCAATTTCTACTTTATAGTATTGAAAACTTCATGTTATTGGAACATATTGCGGTGACAGTATAATATACATAATATTTTAATAATATTCGGTATTAGTTTGTATTTTATTTTTCAACATATAAATTGAGAAAAAAATATATTATAACCTTTAAATCATTTTTTAAAGTCCTGTCGATAGATAATCCATATATGTGGATTTGAATAAAAAAAATAGTTTTAGCTTTAGTTCTACATATGGGGAAGCGTCATAATATATTTTGTTTGTGATGTTATTGGAACATAATGCGGTGACATTACAATATGAATATTTTAATAATATTCGGTAGATGTTTATATTGTATTGTTTAACATATGAATTAAGAAAAATGATATTAGAATCCTCAAAATCACTTCACTTACACTGTTTAAAGATAACGTAAACACTGTATGAACATAAGTATGAAGAAACAGAATGGAAATGAAGTATGAAGAAGCTCCAAAATATGTTCTTTTTTGCAGTTTTTACTTTCAATCTCAATGCAATTAAGAGAATACATCTACTTACTAAGTTTAAACAGAATTATAGTTTTAGTTGTTTTGAAAAAAGTGACTGTGACATACTGACGGACAGACAAACAATATATAGAAGGGTTCCATTTTTGCTAATTGGCTATGGAATCCTAAAAGTTACATGAACCAACCTTAGTTTTACTCTATATTTGTACAGGATGTCTGATCTGAAATGTATAACGTTAATGAAAGCTTTTTTACATTAAATTTTGCTTCTTTTTATCTTTCAATGTATCAAACATTGATAAATCGTAATAAATCGCAATATATCGACTTATTTACATCCTTTGAAGACACGTCTCTAAGCAATACAACGTATTTTTTAATATTTATACTTTTTCACAGAACTTTGTACTGTTCAGTCTTCTTGTCATAAAGAGGAAGTGAAAATGATTCATTTCCCCTATTGGTGTTCGAATCCGCAACCATCGCGTAAACAAATTTATAATAAAATATATCTACTTAATAAATGATTTATTACCTAATATAACACATGAGATAAAAAAGTTTGTTATTGATTTTATTTTGTAGTCAATAATTATTATAATGCTATTATTTAATAGTATAAGAAATCAATCATAGCATTTATTTTTTTGTTAATTGTCACTTAAAAAGGGCATAACTAAGCCATTATAATACTTTTATACTTTTTCACTAAAATATACATTTACTTAATACACAAAATTTATGTGTTTATATTGCGGAAATAAAATTATAATTTCCATTGTCTGATTCTGATAAGACGAAACGCAGCGTCTCATTCGACTATATCGGCA
Source organism: Dione vanillae (assembly GCA_037178615.1). Lineage (NCBI taxonomy): Eukaryota > Metazoa > Arthropoda > Insecta > Lepidoptera > Nymphalidae > Dione > Dione vanillae. The sequence continues at coordinate 1,890,702 of JAZFAU010000127.1, forward strand.
TGAAGTTTCTTAGAGTTAGACAAGGCTGCTTTGACATATTTTCTCTATGTCTACTATATTGACCTCAGTTACGTTCGTTCAGTTTTCGATACTTGATAATATTACCCTTAAAATAACTAAATGTAATAATTTATAATTGAAACCGTTCTGACATGCTCCAAATTGTATTTTAATTTCACAAACGCATATAACAACGAAAAGAAATGCGAGGCGAAAGATCATAATATCACCGCCATTTCGGTGCGTTTTAAACTATAATAGCGGGAATTAAAAAATGCTAGTGGACTGTATTTTTGTTTGATATAAAATTAGTGAAAGAACACAATAATAATGGTCGACACTCACAAAAACGAATAGAAAAGGAAAATTGATTTACCAGCTACGGTACGGGTTTAATTGGACAAAATAAAAGATATATGTAGCTGGGGAAAGTAGAACAATCGCACACTTACTTGGTTAGAGGTCTTCCTTGTATCCTTTCGTCGTGGTTGCACGTGGTGGCTCAGCAGCGGCTGGTTATTTCCAATCTTCACCTAGCTAGGCCTTGTTTATCGTTATCTTTATGTTACATACACAGATCTACTGTATTTTAATAACACTGATGCGAATATTGCGAAATATACTAACATTTTTGAATTATCAAGGCGCACACGTTGTCTATATCAGCGGGATCATAAAGGAATGGGAATGGGAAGTGGAATTGCGAGTGGCGGTTTTTTAATATATATATATATATATATATATATATATATATATATATATATATATATATATATATATATATATATATATATATATATATATATATATATATATATATATATATATATATATATATATATATATATATATATATATATATATATATATATATATATATATATATATATATATATATATATATATATATATATATATATGTATATTTCAATCTTTTCTTTGAAAAAAAAAAATTAGGAATATCTATATATTTGTACTTACACAAACATATATTAAATAATGTTTGTGCCGTAACATTGTAGATATATTGTATTTGTATCATATATTAAAACCTAAAATTTATTACAAATGGACTTCGAACCGCTACTATATAAATATTATAATGTCATGAAAATAATAAAAATACCATAAATATGATTTAGACACGCGTATAGGGCCATTATATATAGATTCATGGATCACTGAAGGTGAAGCTTTTATTTTCTTGGCCTGCCTTATGGAACAGCAGTTTGGTACAGGACATTCGTTCCGAAACCCTATCTCCTTAAAAAACACAAACAAAAAAAAAAACAAATAAACAAAAATAAACATAAAATAGAATCTTACGCGTATTGCACCATTAATATCCTATTCGTAGTCATCAATTACAAAAATTTAAAAGCAATGATTGTGTAGTATAATAATTGCCGTATCTTGGTAGATTAATTGTGATATCATGATAATGAAATGCGAAGTCATCGTTATTCTAAGTTATTTGTTACACGGTACAAAGTCCTCACTCACAAAAACATATGACATATGACGACATGTTTTTGTGAGTGAGGACTTTGTACCGAATGACGTACATGACTTATATCTTACACAAACAGACATACGCTCACACGCTGGTGCTAATTAATTAATATACATATATTACTGATTTCAATGTCATTAAGTTTCACTCAACACGCAATGCCTCGAAAAAGGCGGAAAGCGGAGACGGAGAATGTAGGGACTAAGCAACGAAGTGTCTTAACACTAGGTCCCAGCAGTTCCCTCTGCTACCCTGTCATGTATTTTTTTTATGGAACAGTTTGGTACAGGACATTCTCTGCGAATCCCTATCCTATATTTTTTTTTTAGCTTCACGCTTTATCCCACATATTGCAAGGTAGGCAGAGGGAACTGCAGGAACCATATGAACCTAGTGTTAAGACACTCCGTTGCATATAGTTCCATTCTTCGTCCCCGCTTTCCGCCTTATTCGAGGCATTGAGTGTAGAGTGGGGGAACTAAACGCTTTGCCTAAGTATATATATTTTATGGTATTGTACCAAGATGGTTAGTACAAATATAACAATTACTAAAATGCCTTTATCCAGCTAATATAGCACAAAAACGTAAACATATATATAAAGGTAGTTTAAGTAACAATATGAACGGTTCTTAGTCTTTATTAGTTTTATCCAATTTTCATATACTTTGACCTAACTGGTCATATCAGCCACCTGCACTCGCTATCCGTGACTCACTCGACAAACTAAGAGTACGTAAATGTAAATGTATGTATGTATGTGATAACTACGTACATATGTATTATATTATAATGATAGTATGTTATCATCTTAATGAAGAAGATATGAAAATGATTTCTTATTATAACTTAAAAATGACCATGAATTGTTTTATTTGCATGAATTAACAAAGTCATCGTGACAGAGCTTTTTTAAAAACCAGTCAAGGTCGGCGCAATTTAGCGCTGTTATAGTGACTCTCATGGGTGTAATAGCTTTGACTTAGTTTCAAACCGGTTACGGTAACTCCGAAAATACCCAAATTATAATATAGCTCTAGAGTATTTCCCGTTGATTTTAAATCATGATATATGCAAAGACTAAAATCTTACAATGTAAATGAAGGAAAATTCTAAAAATTAGTGATGAAGACTTATAAAATTTTGTTCCATAAAGACAGTACTACCGGTTTATACAATTTATACTTATAGTTAACTTCATACAAAATGAGTAATCACATATTTGATCTGAAACTTTCAGTTAAGTGGAAATTCAGATTTTTTATAAATTGCACTTTCCGCTGTTAAGCAGTCATGAATTTGAATCTTTATAGAATTATATACAGAAAGCAGATATTCAAGCTTTACTAACATTTATTTTACTTAGAACATCATAATGTAATAGAATTTGTAAGCATCTGTTTTAAAATTTATAGAAATTTAACTTAATGTGGAATCGCACAATCCCGCAGGATCCCGCAGTTCCCAGGTTCACAAGTGTAGATATGTTAAAAGCGTTATTAAGCTGTTAGTAAACTTAAACTAATTTTATAATTATAAAACCTTAAGTAAAGTGTAGAATTATGCTCCAAATGATTTTCATGTTTTACAAAAGTATATAATATTTACACAACTACTTCAAACAATACAACATTATGACTTATCAAAATAATTAGATGTTGTACACTCCATATATATCAACATTGTTGTTTATAGCATATCTATATTGAAATTCAGAACATACTTGCGACCCAATAAAATATCTTTAAATATCAAAAATATGTATACAGGCACTGTGTGTGCTAAAACAATGACTTAAGGCTAAGTCAATTGTTTTTATTTTCCATTTCTTACATAAATAATAATATAAGTCATTTTAAAAAACTGACATACAGATGGACAGATTCCTTTTCCTTTTGAAAAACGAAATCAAGCAGAGTCAAGCGCGTTTTGACTCAAACTGGTACAATTGATACAATCATGATTAGATTAGTAGCGAACCTGATTCGTCTGATACATGTACGTATAAAGCGTATATCACGGTTTTTATAAGTCAGTGAGGCAGACTGCGCGGCCGCGAGCAGACACCGACTAGTGTCAGCGCAAGTATTAGGACAGCCGAGGTATCAGTAAATAGTGTGTATGTACACCGCTAAGCGTAATAAATCGCTCAGGAGAGGTAATTTACAAAAATGATAGCAATAGCTTTGATATTGGTGGCTGTTGTCGCCTTTTACATATATGGAACAAGAAATCACAAGTATTGGCTGCAGAAGGGAGTGAAACATGATGAACCGGTACCATTCTTTGGAAATAATACCAAAAATTACCTAAGACAGAGGAGTGTAACTCAGATTTTGGTCGATATGTACTGGAAGTACCCGACGGAGAAAGTTGTGGGTTACTACCGCGCGTCCCGTCCGGAGCTGGTCATTAGGGACCTGGATATAGCAAAGCGCATACTTTCTACTGATTTCGCATATTTCTACGAACGCGGGATCAATCTACATAAAGATCATATAGAGCCCCTCTTAAAAAATTTGTTCTTCGTCGGCGGCGACACCTGGCGACTACTGCGTCAACGTATGACGCCTGCGTTTACGAGCGGCAAGCTCAAGGCGATGTTCCCTCTGATTGTAGAGCGCGCAGAGCATCTGCAGACGCGCTTGTTGACGGCAGCCAAGTTGGGACGCGAAATCGACGCCCGAGACGCCATGGCTCGCTACACCACGGATTTTATAGGAGCCTGTGGTTTTGGACTCGACGCTGACTCTTTGAATGACGAAGACTCTGCCTTTCGTAAACTTGGTGTAAATATATTTAAGCTTGGCTATAAAGAATTAACTTTCATATTGCTAAAGGAAGTATTTCCAAATTTGTTTAAAAAACTAAAAACCATGTCTCGAGTGGAACAAGGTATGTCTACATTAGTCAAATCGGTTTTAAAGCAGAGAAACTATCAACCTTCTAACAGAAACGATTTCATTGACCTACTTCTCGAGTGTAAAAAACAGGGAAAGATGGTAGGAGAGTCTATCGAGAGGATGAAACCGGACGGCAAGCCGGAAGTTGCAACGCTCGAATTGGATGACGAGCTACTAATAGCACAAGTGTTTGTATTTTTCGCCGCAGGATTCGAAACCTCATCTTCCGCTACCAGCTACACGCTGCACGAACTCGCATACAACATCGAAGTCCAGGAAAAAGCACACAGTGAGATAGACCGGGTGTTGGCCAAACATAATAACAAACTCAGCTATGACGCTGTCAAGGAAATGACATATCTGATCTGGTGCCTAAAGGAAGGGATGAGGAAGTTCCCATCTCTCGGGTTCTTAATACGGGAATGCACCCGCAAGTACACTTTCGAAGAACTTCAATTAACGATTGATAAAGACATTCGAGTGTTCATCCCTTTACAAGCCATACAAAATGATCCAAAATATTTCGAAAATCCGGAACAGTTTCAACCGGAACGATTCAATCCAGAAAATATTGATTCTTCTAATAAATATATATATTTGCCGTTTGGTGATGGACCACGGATGTGTATAGGTGAGTAACATTAACGCAGTCACTTCATGCTCGTACACCTTGCCTGTTGTCGTATTTAATTTCACTGTTTTTTTATGTCTTCACGTTTTATCGCGCACATTGTAGGGTAGACCAAGGGAACTACAGGAACCATAGGAACGCAGTGTTATGACACTCCGTAGGTTAGTCTCCGATTTTTCCTTTTTTTCGAGGCCTTGCGTGCTCATGGGCAGAACTCAACGTCGCGCTTTTGCGTAATCGAAGCGAAGAAAATTAAAATAAAGAAACAATCTTTCCCAAGTGGAAATCGAGCTCACAAACTGTCACGTTGAACGATAGACGCTACGCCTCTGCACCACGTCGGTCCTTCAATTCTACTGAGTTATTTTTTTAACTAAATTTGTTTTAAAGTAACAAGTAATAAAATATACTTAGTTTGGAGCGGATTGGAATATAATAAATCCATGTTATGGTCTATATAAAATAATATAATAAGTATAAGTCGAATAATTGTATAGTGTAAGAGGGACAGTACACGGCGTATACACTTGTGCTTATTGCAGGCGAGCGCCTGGGCTTGATGCAGTCAGTGGCGGGACTGGCGGCGGTGTTGTCGCGCTTCACGGTGCGGCCCGCGCCCTCCTCGCGCCGCGTGCCGATCGTCGACCCCTCATCCGACATCGTGCAGACCGTCAAAGGTGGACTGCCGCTCTTGTTTATAGAGAGGACGCCCGCTCAACGTTGATAGTTACGTGATATAATATGCTGTGTGTAACAGTTGTACATTCGTATTGTGTTCCATGTAATTATTCTGTGATAAATTTTGGAAAATGACATAAAATTTGCTGGCTTAAAAATCTTGTAACTACACAGTCACAGTCTTGTAACTACATAAGTCTCTTTATTAAATAAAGTATTTGTTATGATATTTTTTTCACGGGGTATCTTGCAGCCGCATACAGCAAGTTAGGCAGTGGTCGTTCACTCTCAACGCCACGTAGACATAATGAAATGAATATAATAATTAATTTCAACGAGTGAAAATCAAACTTAAAACCGTCGTGATGGTGATACTATAGACACTGCGTTGTTCGACCACTACGTGACTACGCGATGCACTGTGCACGATAATAAGGGTGTAGAAAATACAAAAATGCATAAATACGAATATTTTTTATGTGTCTGTATGTTCAGATACGCATATCTATATCGCATATTCTATTATATTACAAAATCAGACATCAAGATGACATCACCCATTGTTATGTCCAAAGCAAAGCAAAAACTAAAACATAGCTGCTTATTTGTAAGTAATAATTAAAGACATTGTTGTTATGTAGAGAAGTATACACGTTGTTAAACTATTGTTACCATTTACTTCCAAAATCACTTGTCCGACTTGAATGTGCGTAATAGTTTTCAATTTCATTGGCGAAAGTTCTTAGATAAGCAAATATTCGTTTGAACAAACAAAGTACTCTCATAAAGTTACCCTTAAAGGTCCACTAACAGTAAAAAGAAAATGAATTTAAAGTTCTGAAAAACTAAAGAGTTCTAATAGATAATAAACTTATGCTTTTTAGGAGCCAGTTTCGGTTAGCTTGTCAACAAATTTAAGAATTGTGCTGCATTTATTTTCACTTTATAAGTATTCTGTGTTTTTAATTGTCGCTATTCATGTCGACCTACCAGGGACCAGACAGTCCCTGCATCATTTTACCTGCAATTAAAAAATTGTTCTTGCAAGGCAATTGTAGATTATTACTGCACTCGTTCCTAAATATAAGTCAGCAAGAACGAAACACTAAAAAGAGGAGATGACATTTTAAATGTCAGAAGGTCCTTTTGAAATTTTTGATAACGTGTTATTTTATATGAGCATGAAATATTTTTAAAATATCCTTAAAATTAAAGGCGGAACAAATGACTAAGTTTTACCTACGACTATACCTGAAGGTAAAAAAGTTACCTACACAAATTTAATGAACTTTTGTTAATTGTAGCCAAAAAAAAATATGATTCATTTAGATCTATAAAAAAGTATTTAAATAGTATTTTTTTATAATACGTTTTGCTTAAGTCAATTCATTAAAAAAAGTTAAATTAGATAGTTTGTGTTCTTATCTTTATTTTAATTTATTGTTTATTTTTATTTTTAACCAACTTCAAAAAAGGAGGAGGTTCTCAATTCGACCGTATATATGCTTTTTTTTGTTTGTTCGCGGATAACTTTGTCGTTTATGAACCGATTTTGATGATTCTTTTTGTATTTGGTAGGTCTTATACCAGAGGTGATCCCATTAAAATTTTATCAAAATTGATTGAGTTCTTTTGGAGATAATCAACAAAAACAAATATAGACACAAACATTTACTATTTTTGTTCGCGAATAACTGTGTCGTTTATGAACCGATTTTTGATGATTCTTTTTGTATTTAGTAGGTCTTACATAAACGTTGTCCCATTTAAATTTTACCGAAATTGATTCAGCACTTTTGGAGATAACTAACAAAAACTTTTTTTAACTTCTTATGTCTGTTCGTGGATAACTTTGTAAAACTGTGTCGTTTATGAACCGACTTTGATGATTATGGGTTATGACTCATTTGGGGTCTGATGATGAAGACGAAGGACAGTTCAGGGAACTCTTCAATGATTTAAAGATCCTTGTGTTTGAACTTAATTAATTTATATTGATGAGAAGAAAACTTTGCACCCATATGGGTTGTAATGAAGGTCTGCAGTATATCTGATCATGAAGACCATAGACAGTAGAGGGAATGACTCAACGCTTTGATTTAAAAAAAAAAGATAGGACATCCTAGATAGATAGGACGTCATGCTGAATGGTTGATAAATGAGGACAAAAATAAAGAGACTGAATTTAAGTTGCGTAAGTCAACTTAAAATCTTTTCCGCCTATCATTATCCGTCTCAAATAGCCGTCGTTTCCTCATTCGAGAGGCATCCTTGCTCGGTCTACCATCACTCAAAATCGTTAAATAAAGTAATTTTTAACAAAAAAGAACCGACTTCAAAAAGTAAAAAAGTTTTAGTCTAAAGCAAAAAAGTTTACTAAAAAGCAAAAAATAAATTTCGGCACAAAGTAATACGTTCGTATTTTTTCTTTGTTAAATTAAATTAATGATTACTTAAGTAAATAAAAAATATTTTATAATTTTGAAGTCGGCGCCAAGTAAATACTACAACAACCTTACTACAATATCAAATTACTAAGTACACACGATATTATGAAACAAACAATAAGAAAAATATATGAATACCTAGAAACTATCAAAGTATCTTGTTATTAAATATATGAAAGAACGATAAATAACTAAAATTAATTTTTTGCTTTAGACTAGAAATTTTTTACTTTTTGAAGTCGATTCTTTTTTGTTAAAAATTACTTTATATTACTACCCAGATAAGAGTATAGTATACATATCAAACCATGAGAAATTATAGTGACGTATTGTTGTCAATCTGTCAAGGGAACTAATATCACACATGAGATACAAAAAATTATTGTTAATTTTATTTTGTAGTTAATATTAATAATAATGCTATTAATTAATGGCAATCATAAGAAATCAGTCTTAGCATTTATATTTTTGATAACTGCCACTTAAAAAGGGCATAACTAAGTCATTATTATACTTATTACATTTTTTCACTAAAATATACATTTACTTAATAAACACAAATTATGTATTTGTACTGTGGAAATAAAATTTCAATTTCCATTATTCGATTCAAATAAAACGAAAAGCAGCGTCTCATTCGACTATCTCGGCAAGAAGTTTCTCGGATTTAGACAGGGCTGCTTTGACATGTTTTCTCTATGTCTACTGTATTGACCTCAGCTACGTTCGTTTAGCTTACGATACATAATATTATTATACCTTAAAAATAACTAAAAGTAATTATTTATAATTGAAACCGATCTGCCATGTTCCAAATTGTATTTTTATTTCACAAACGCGTATAACATTTATTTATTTATTTGTTTGTTTGTTTGTTTGTTTGTTTGTTTGTTTGTTCGTTCGTTCGTTCGTTCGTTCGTTCGTTCGTTCGTTCGTTCGTTCGTTCGTTCGTTCGTTCGTTCGTTCGTTCGTTCGTTCATTCATTCATTCATTCATTCATTCATTCATTCATTCATTCATTCATTCATTCATTCATTCATTCATTCATTCATTCATTCATTTATTATTTATTTATTTATTATTTATTTATTATTTATTTATTTATTTATTTATTTATTTAAAATACACACCATCGATATACACACAATAAAAATAGTAGTTAACAAAGGAACATCAGACTTATTCTGTGGTAATCATTACAGGCGTGTACAACATTTGCTACAATAACAATATCAAATTAAAAAAAAAGTGACACAATTATTTTGACAAAAATGAAACCAAACATAAGCTAAACACAAATTCTAACGAAAATTACAGTTAAGGTAAAACTAATCACACTAAAATAAACTTAAGAAAATATAAAAAACAAAACATACAATTGAAATAAAAAACCAAATAAGATACAATTTAAATTAGAGTAAGACTAAATAACAGAAATAATTTTTTTCTTAAATTTAGGTAATGTGTCGTGGAAGATGTCAACATCATTTGTAGGACCAATTTCATTATAGGTATTTACTATATGGTTTATAGGTGAATGTTTGCCAACATTTGTTCTAACTCTTCTCATTGAAAATGGTTTGGAAATAGGGAAACGGGGGCTAGTACGCGGTACAGATAGGCAAACTTCTGACAATATATCCGGTGCATCTAAAGATCCATGTAAGAGTTTATAAAGTAGCAATAAATCTGAATAATTACGACGACTTTCCAGTGATTTTTAATTTAAAGTGAGATAGGCATATTTCATAGCTAGCACGATATGGACATTCCCTATCCTTAAAAGCTAGAAAACGACAAAATTTGCGCTGTATTTTTTCCGATCTATTAACGTTTACTTTATAACTGGGATTCCAAGCTGGGGTAGAATATTCAAGAAGACTCCGTATTAAAAAATTATAAACCGTTAAAATATTTTGAGTATTTTTAAACTATTTACAATGGCGTTTTACGAAACCGAGCATTTTCCAGGATTTCTCAGATATACTATTTATATGTTTATTAAACGTTAGTTTACTATCCATAATAACTCCTAAATCTCGGACTTCGGGAACTTCTGTTAAAGATACACCATTTATTAAATACATGGACGAAATAGGATTTATTTTCTTGGTAAATTTTATATGGATACATTTATTCATGTTTAAAATAATTTTATTATCTTTACACCAACTATTTACAGGGTTTAAATCACTTTGAAGTAGTTTAACATCATCAACACTTAATATTTGCTTATAAATCAGCAAACATTAAACACTTGCTATGCACAATTTTATCTGTATTATCATTTATGAATATTAGTAATAGAATAGGACCGAGATGGGAACCCTGCGGTACACCTGAACTGGCTACAAATGGACTAGAGTTAAAACTATTGACAATTACTTTTTGCACTCTATTATTAATATAAGACTCAAACCATTTTAACAGAATACCATGAATACCATAACTTTGTAATTTTGATTTTAAAATAATGTGATCTACCCTATCAAATGCGTTACTAAAGTCTGTATATATGGCGTCTATTTGTGTCCCATCATCTATATATTTAGAGAGATCTGAAACATAACTAACAAGGTTGCTTACTGTCGACCTATTCTTACAGAATCCATGTTGTTTATAGTAACTAGAAAAGTAATATATTTATTTGGTTTAACGTTTTAGGGACTCTTTACACAGCATAGTAGGGTATATTATATGTACATAGATTTAAATAATTTCTAATAATTGAAACTAATAATAAAAAGTACTATATAAGTAAAGAAAACAATTGGAAAATCTCTTATTTATGTATGTTGCATAGGACCAAAATATTACAAATTTATGTCTGTAGTTAATCTCATACAAAACGAGTGTACTGGTATGCACAAACTTATAAATGAACTTGAAATTCGCATACTTTGATTACAGTTATATCTGAGCAGTAAATAGCTTAATAACAAACTAAATCCTAAATCTCTACAAGTTCCACAAACAATTCTAAGTTAATTACACGTTACTCTCTAGTACCTAAGCCAATTAATGATAGACCGTCTAGTTAACAATCTTGATTTTATTTTGATATCATTTTATTTACGAAGAGGGTGGGCTTGTCGCAGATAACCTGTTCAAAGATACGCCCATTTCGGATCCACACACATGTAACACCTTTATCACGAGCTGCTTGTCTAGTACGGGCATATAAATATTTAAGTTGGGGTGATAAATGTTCCGAAACGTAGATAGGTGTTTTCTTGGTGCCAAAACCGAGATGGCCAGTGTGCAATTTATTTTCTCGGTTTGATTTATTAAATTTGGAAACTGCGGCTATAATTTCATCTCTGGCTATGGTACTAATAAGTTTAACAATAATGGATCTTAGCTTGCTACTTGTTTCGTCCATTTTCCGTACTCTTACACAATTTACTATGTCAGCATCTTGTAGTGGAGCTGAAACAGTAGAAACCAACTGTTTTACAATGGTAATTAGGTTCTCAGATTTATTTTCAGGTACGCCGTTTAGTTCTATATTGTTTTCTCGTGAATGTTGTTCCAATGGAGTCATACCATTAGATAGGTTAATAACTGTATCAGACAGTTTTTTATTTTCTTCGGAAAGTACTTTCATTTTATTTTCATATGTATTTAGATCAGTCTTAACTTTGTCATAGTCAGCGCTAATAAATTCGATTGTAGATTTAAGATCTTTTAAGGTGGCCAAATCATTTTTAATTGATTCAAACTATTTCGCAAAATAAAAACTTACTGCATTTTTAACAGCCTCAGCAACGGCATTTTGTATTTCTTTCCTGATTATAGGCATTAAATCGTAAACAAAAGTAGGTGGAAAAGAAGTAACGTCATACGTAAATTATTGATTAAAGTATGTTCATTCTAAAGCATCATTAATTTCGTATTAAGATCGTTTGACGAGCCGACGCTGTGGTCGGATTGGCTGTCGGGTTTAATTAACAAGCTCAGAGGTGCTTTGTCCCTGTATTGCATTCAATAGCGGTTGATCTTCTCTTATTTTCAAAAGATTATAGTAACAGATTAATGTTTGTGTGACAAGACAACAAGACGCGATCTAAAAATGTAATAATTCATTTTAAGTAAGAACTTATTAAGACTATATTCTATTATAATCCACAATTATCTAGCGTCTCATTGAAAGGATGTTAATCTATTGTTGTCTCTTACGACAGTGAAAAACATTTTAATATTACAATTTCCATTCTCATGTCTCAAAGGTGCAAAGCGTGAAGTGTTGGAGCTCAGCCAATTTGATTTGTTTGCCCCACATTTCAAGTGTGTCGGAAACTTTGTGAAGGTATTACGAATTCGTTTGTCTCAAGAATTTTATAGGTACAAAATACGAGTCAATTGTTAGTGATATTAGTTTTCAAATATTCATATTTTATTTTGATGGAGCATCGAGGAAATTGATTCGTTTGTTATAAATACAAGCTGTAAAACTATATTTTCTAATAATACTTGGCTTTTAAATCTTTTCTTTTTAAATATTTGTCTATTCTTGCCGTAGGTATTATAAAACTCAAACTCAACTATACCAAATTATTATAAATGATACTGTAAATATTTAGCTTAGTGACTTCGACTTCGTGACTTTATGCACAACTCCTCATATCGGTGCAATATACAAATATTAATATTATAATACTCATTTCCCCTGATAGCTACATAGGTAAACCGCTATTTGGCTATAATTTGAAGCGCTGCCATTTCTTTTGTTAATTATAAAGTTTATTTCATATTACAATGAGACGATTTTTTTATCTATTTATTTTTTTAATTTAAAAATAAAACAAATAAAAAGAATAATATCTTTTCCAGAAAAAGTAAGTTTCCAATACAGATGTGGCAAGTGCGATAAAATAACGTCTGGAGTAAAAAATATTATTTATTATTAGATGCTTTTAAAATGTAAATTTAAAGACACAAAGTAAATATAAATAATAAATATATTAGTATCTTGTAGCTCGATGATTTCTTTGAGATGATTTATGAAATATTCAAAATATTTGTTGAAAGGAAATTAGTGCTTTCAGCGCTGTCCCCCGTTACAAATGAAGCTAAATATAAAAACTTTTATTCCGTGTATGGATAAATTGAGTTTTCATCAATTCAATTCACTCTTGTCGTGTTTTATGTGCTCATTAATTCATGTAAGTTGACTTTATTATTAGAAGATATATAGTGACAATTTATAACTTAAGGATAAATTATTTTAGATTTTTTGCTGAAGTTATATAAACACTGCTAAGGCTATTAGTAAAATTGGCACATACAATTTAGGCTATTAGTAAAATTGACACATACTTACAATTTGTACATACAATTTTTAATTTATTTTATTTATTTATTTACTGCGAATGTTTTGCGAATATTGAAAATTAGAAAAATAAAAAATTGGTGAATATAATACGTTATAAAATAATAGAAATCCGGTTACTTTTGTGTGTTTGTTATAAAAAATAAGTAACTTAACCTCGTAATCAAATTATTAGTCTTTATTATATTTCATGAAACAATTTTTTAATGCAATGTAAGCAAAAAAAGAATAATATTTCAAAAAAAAATTTTTCAAAAAAATTATCATATGTTACTTAGGTTTTTAATCAGTAATAATAATAATCAGTTCAAGTAGATTGAACTAAAATAAAAATAATGATCAAAGAAATGCTCTATTCTCTTATAATAAACTACTAATATAAAAAAATCATAAGAATAATAAGTAGCGACCGAATGGGTCTAAAGTGCTATCTTGCCGTAAACATTAGGGCCAAATTTGAAAGAATTACTGAATATTCGCATTCGCATTCGCGAATGTCGATAGCAAATATTCGCATTCGCATTCGCATCCGCGTATGTTAAAAAAGTGACATACGTTACATCACTAATATATACACACAGTTATATGTCAGTAGCTCTAATTGCTTTAGTATACGTATATACATAGTTATATTTGCATATAAATAGTGTTGGTTTTACATCGTAGCAGCTCGTAGTATCTGTCGGACGCGACGTCCAATTTTATTTTATTTCCGCCAACTTCGACATTTGCACGCTAAGAGATTAAGCCATTTTGATGTTTGTGAAATATTTTATCTAAGAGAACACATTTGTACGTATAGAAATATATATTGTATTAGAAATATATATTGTATTTTTTATTGTTTTATGTTTTATTTCGTCTATACTGAGGTTAGGTAGAGACAACAGTCTCTGGCAAGAGACTGTTTTGTACTTTCCACCAGAATTATTGCGTCTTAAGAGATGTGAATCTACATTGTCTTTATTTTAACTGGAATATTAAAAAAAAATAAATAAAAACAATTATCAAAAATAATCCGTTTCAAGCATTTAATTTATTTTCCAAACGGAGGAAATTACAAAATGATGTGTTTTCCATACATCAGTCACATTTTGTACATATACTTACTTATAGATACTTCCACAGATGCGTGTCTAGGTCACCGTTATAGCGTCACAGGGTGCTCATTGAAAAAATATGTTATAAAATGTTAACATATTCGAAACGTATAGGATTATTAAAACTTTTTACATTATTATTATATGTACATATGTAGTAAAATATCTTTTAGCTATCTCACATATAGCACAGTAGCTAGAGGGAATCTAGTGAGAACACACTTCGTTTTCCACTTTCAGCTCAATTTGTGCGTTCTTTACGCCTCTAAGTGTTGTTAACCAATAGTCGGAAATACATATAAAGGACAGGAGCGACGCACCTCGTAAAAAATTATCACGCTTCATTCAAAGCTTCTACCATTAAGCCACAGAGTAAAATAATTATTCATTCATTTTGAATTTTGTTAACCTACCTAGGTAACAAAATTTAATAAGTAAAGCAACAATATCTATAACATTTATTTACACTTATTTATTTATTACTTATACTTATTTATTTACATTTACGTATTGGTGGGTATATAAATCTATATCTAGTAAAATGGTTTTATGGTGAACTTTTATTTCTTTTATATAATCTGTATCTAGTAAAATGGTTTTATGGCGAACTTTTATTTCTTTTATAGTAAAATAAATATATGAATCGGTAAATCGTTAAATTAAGACTAATGTGTATATAGAGATGTCAATTTAAGCTATGGAATGCAATATATAAGAAATTGTTTGTATAGTTTCAATAGTAAATTTATTTCGTCAAAATGTTACCTGACACAGAGCTAACCTAACACAGCTATTTAAAATGAAAATAGAGAACTCTACCAAACGTCAACCACTTGAAAATAATGATGCCAAAATATAATTTCCGTCCCGACTCGCCTTTTCGTGCATCGATGCGCTCACGAAATATGAAACGCTTGTGGCTCGCGTCTGCCTCTAAGGTTGACTCTGCATCGCTTTACGTTGTACAATCGTGTATAACATACGCGGAACGAGTATATCCGTGAGTAAGACTTTTGAGACGAACTATGTAAAGCCGAATCTGAGACAATATGTTCTACAAGTGAACGGGACAACTATCTGACTGAAAATGTGATTGTCGTAGTTTCGATCTCAGTTCGGGGACATCTTATGTATACTATAAATACGATGATTATAAAACTCTAAATAGAAGAAAAAACGTTTTTTTTATAATAACTTGTATTTATTGACCATTTTTTGTGTCTAATTATATGTATAAAATACATATTGATTTGATTCATTTTAATATTTTTTTTGTTGCAATAGCTCTTGAAGTTTTGTTTATGTTAGTTAAATTTCAAAGCATCAAATAATTAATTTAGTATGTTATACTAAATCTTTTCAACTTTCTTTCACATATTTAAATATTTAAGTCTTGTCTTATATAAATCAATCAATATAAATATTTCTTTTCAGGGAAATCGGATTATATTCGTGTTTCTCGTTTTTCTAAAGAAGTTAAAGAAACATATTACATAAGTCTGAAATTAACAATTTTATTTGGCCTTACATAACTTAACAATAGTCCTAGTTTAAATATTTTTTTGATCTTACTAATTTATTGTGTTTTGTTAATAAATAGAGCGTACTTAAAGAAATGTTTAGGAAAGCCAACCATATTCTTAGTTGCTTTACAGTTTTTAACTAAACCTTTTTTCGAATGAACGTCTAATACAAAATGAGGAAAACAGAAATTTTAACTACATTATAAAGACCAAATTACTTCTCAATTTTATTTAGTGTTAGCGATGATCCAAAAGAGCTGAGCTCGCCCCTGTTCGAGAAATATTTCAATATGTTCTACATATTATGAAATAAGTAACTACATAATAAAATGGATATTTAAATACCGTAATCCCTATCTTAGAACTTCTGACTACAAACGCATTGGATATGGATCCACACAAAAAATGAATCGTGAAAATAATTATATTTAACATTATTTTATTAATTTTTTATTTTATTATTATATATTACAAAGCGAACTGTGGAAGCCGTGAAGGATTTCGAAAATACCTGTATTTTTAGCTTACAATGAATTTATGACGTTTTTTTGTACTCTAGAGGGCTACAAATTTCAATTTCAATTAATATCAATATTAATTTCAGATAGATTGACAGACCTATAGAGATTATTTTTTTTTTTGAACTTAAGAAAAAATTAAAAAAGAACATACTCTTTTACAAAATTACTTGTATTTAACGATAGAATCCTTAATCTGTGCCCACCTTTCCACAAATAGAGTAAAGAAAGGATCAACGTTCACGGGCAGCCTGCTAGGCAAGATTGATTCACGCTCAATCGTGTTAATTATATTCGAATTTTTTCTATTCTTATATTACTCCTAATTGGGATTAGTTATTTTTTTAAATCAATTATTTTTCTAGTAGAAATTTTGGTCGCCGTGCTATTTCAAGACGATATTAACCAAAGTCTCAACCCACCTGTTAAAAGGAAAAACGAATCTCACCCATCGCAATGAGATCAAACGGGCAACTTCTACTTTGCAATATTGAAAATTTCATGTTTTTAGAACATATTGAGGTAAAATTGTAATATAAATATTTTTATAATGTTCGGTTCGGAAGTTTAATATATATTGTTCAACATATAAATTGAGAAAAAATGATATCTCGACTTATAATATCCATAAGGTAGAGTAAAAGTGCCATAAAAAGCATAAAATATGAAAACATTTTCACATTACATATCATTTCTTTTTATCTTTCAATGTATCAAGCATTGATAAATCGTTATAGAGCACAAATTATCATTGTACCTACATACTTTAGAAACGTTTCTAAGCAATTCAACATATTTTAATAAATTTTTACTTTATCACAGAAATAAAGTAAAAATTTATAGCACGGGTCTTGTTATGTTTGTCTTAAAGATTTGTTTTTCTTTTTAAAGAAAATGATGACACAGTCCTATATTTTCTATTTGGAGCTATGAAATCCTATTAAAAAAAAAAGCAAAATTGTAGCCGATTTCTTATTTATGGGGATAATAACTTCGCCATTTAACATCTATTCAAAAATTATTCAACTGAGGGATTAAATTTACAGGTTTTAAGTCAGTTGTCTCAATAGTCGATTCTATGTTTAATTCTGCTCTTTGATCTTTACACCGTCAGCAAGTGTTACTTAAAACTAGATACCGAGCCCATGTTAGATGTTTTAAAACAGAAGCTTCTAGTGTCACTCCATTAGTGCTCTGCTTACACAATCTAAACGCCAGTGCGCTTTTAACTTTTACGATACATGATTTTATACTTTATTACCTATACATTACGGATGATATTTATATTTTATTTTTCCTGTTTACCATTTTGTAGACCACCAGATTTAAAAATTATAGGTGTTTGTGAACGAACATAATCGCATTTAGATGTTATTTTTGTAGTTGGAATTTGAAAGATTTTTAATGGAGTGATTCATTTGTTGTTGCTATTTAGAAATTCTGTAGAAGTATGTACATTACATACATATGTTAATATTATAAGGTAGGTATTAAAATACTATTTAAACACTTTTTTATAGATCGAAATGAATCATATATTTTTTTTGGCTTCATTTAACAAAAGCTCATTAAATATTTGTAGGTAACTTTTTTACCTTCAGGTATAGTCGTAGGTTACAACTTAGTCATTTGTTCCGCCTTTAATTTTAAGGATATTTTAAAAATATTTCATGCCCATATAAAATAACCGAACATTATAAAAATATTTATACAGTGAAAATAATACTTATACAGTGAAAATATAAGCAGCACAATCCTCAAATTTGTTGACAAGCTAACCGAAACTGTCCCCTAAAAAAGCATAGGTTTATTATCTATTAGAACTCTTTAGTTTTTCACAACTCTAAATTCATTTTCTTTTTTATTGTAAGTGGACCATTAAGCGTGACTTTATGAGAGTACTTTGTTTGTACAAACGAATATTTGCTTATCTAAGAACTTTCGCCAATGAAATTGAAAACTATTACGCATATTCAAGTCGGACAATATCACTTGTCCGACTTTAATATGCGTAATAGTTTTCAATTCCAATCATTTGGAAGTAAATGGTAACAATAGTTTGCCAACGTGTATACTTCTCTACATAACAACAATGTCTTTAATTCGTTTTTAATTATTACTTAAAAATAAGCAGCTATGTTTTTTTTACGTTTAGTTTTTGCTTTACTTTGGACATAACAATGGGTGATGTCATCTTGATGTCTGATTTTGTAATATAATAGAATATGCGATATAGATATGCGTATCTGAACATAAAAAATATTCGTATTTATGCATATTTGTATTTTCTACATCCTGATTATCGTGCACAGTGCATCGCGTAGTCACGTAGCGGTCGAACAACGCAGTGTCTATAGTATCACCATCACGATGATGGTAAGTTTGATTTCCACTCGTTGAAATTAATTATTATATTCATTTCATTATGTTTACGTGGCGTTGAGAGTGAACGACCACTGCCTAACTTACTGTATGCGGCTGCGAGATACCGCGTGAAAAAATATCATAACAAATACTTTATTTAATGAAGAGACTTATTGTGTAGTTAGAGGTAAATTTTAATTCATTTTCCACAATTTATCACAGAATAATTACATACGAATGTACAACTGTTACACACAGCATATTATATCACGTAACTATCAACGTTGAGCGGGCGTCCTCTCTATAAACAAGAGCGGCAGTCCACCTTTGACGGTCTGCACGATGTCGGACGAGGGGTCGACCAGCGGCACGCGGCGCGAGGAGGGCGCGGGCCGCACCGTGAAGCGCGACAGCACCGCCGCCAGCCCCGCCAGCGACTGCATCATGCCCAGACGCTCGCCTGCAACAAGCACATGTGCACACGCCGTGTACTGCCCCTCTTACACTATACAATTATTCGACTTATTATATTGATTTATTATATTCCGCTCCAAAATAAGTACATTTTATTACTTGTTACTGTAAAACAAATTTGGAATAACTCAGTAGAATTGGAGGACTGACGTGGTGCAGAGGCGTAGCGTCTACCTGTAAACGTGACAGTTTGTGGGTTCGATTCCCACCTGGGAAAGATTGACTTCTCTATTTTAATTTTCTTCGCGTCGATTACGCAAAAGCGCGGCGTTGAGTTCCGCCAATGAACACGCAAGGCCGTGAAAAAAGGTAGAAAGCAGAGACTAACCAACGGAGTGTCATAACACTGCGTTCCTATGGTTCATGCAGTTCCCTCGGTCTACCCTATAATGTGCGCGATAAAACGTGAAGACATAAAAAAACAGTGAAATTAAATACGACAAAGGACAAAGTGTACGAGCATGAAGTGACTGCGTCAATGTTACTCACCTATACACATCCGTGGTCCATCACCAAAAGGCAAATATATATATTTATTAGAAGAATCAATATTTTCTGGATTGAATCGTTCCGGTTGAAACTGTTCCGGAGTTTCGAAATATTTTGGATCATTTTGTATGGCTTGTAAAGGGATGAACACTCGAATGTCTTTATCAATCGTTAATTGAAGTTCTTCGAAAGTATACTTGCGTGTGCTTTCCCTTATTAAGAACCCAAGAGATGGGAACTTCCTCATCCCTTCCTTTAGACACCAGCTCAGATATGTCATTTCCTTGACAGCGTCGTAGCTGAGTTTGTTATTATGTTTGGCCAACACTCGGTCTATCTCACTGTGTGCTTTTTCCTGCACTTCGATGTTGTATGCGAGTTCGTGCAGCGTGTAGCTGGTAGCGGAAGATGAGGTTTCGAATCCTGCGGCGAAAAAAACAAACACTTGTGCTACTAGTAGCTCCTCATCCAATTCGAGCGTTGCGACATCCGGCTTGCCGTCATGTTTCATCCTCTCGATAGACTCTCCTACCATCTTTCCCTGTTTTTTACACTCGAGAAGTAGATCAATGAAATCATTTCTGTTAGAAGGTTGATAGTTTCTCTGCTTTAAAACTGATTTGACTAATGTAAACATACTTTGTTCCACTCGGGACGTGGTTTTTAGTGTTTTAAACAAATTTGGAAATACTTCCTTTAGCAATATGAAAATTATTTCTTTATAACCAAGCTTAAATATATTTACACCAAGTTTACGAAAGGCAGAGTCCTCGTCATTCAAAGAGTCTGCGTCGAGTCCAAAACCACAGGCACCTATAAAATCTGTGGTGTAGCGAGCCATGGCATCTCGGGCGTCGATTTCGCGTCCCAACTTGGCTGCGTTCAACAAGCGCGCCTGCAGATGCTCCGCGCGCTCTACAATCAGAGGGAACATCGCCTTGAGCTTGCCGCTCGTAAACGCAGGCGTCATACGTTGACGCAGTAGCCGCCAGGTGTCGCCGCCGACGAAGAACAAATTTTTTAAGAGGGGCTCTATATAATCTTTATGTTGATTGATCCCGCGTTCGTAGAAATATGCGAAATCCGTAGAAAGTATGCGCTTTGCTATATCCAGGTCCCTAATGACCAGCTGCGGACGGGACGCGCGGTAGTAACCCACAACTTTCTCCGTCGGATACTTCCAGTACATATCGACCAAATTTTGAGTTACACTCCTCTGTCTTAGGTAATTTTTGGTATTATTTCCAAAGAATGGTACCGGTTTATCATGTTTTACTCCCTTCTCCAACCAATACTTGTGATTTCTTGTTCCATATATGTAAAAGGCGACAGCTGCCACCAATATCAAAGCTATTGTTATCATTTTTGTAAATTATCTCTCCTGATCGATGTACTACGACGCTTAGCGGTGTACATATACACTGTTTACTGTTTACTGTTATATCGGCTGTCCCAGTACTTGCGCTGACACTAGTCGGTGTCTGCTCGTGGCCGCGTGGTCTGCTTCAATGACTTTTAAAAACCGTGATATGCGCTTTATACGCACATGTATCAAACGAATCAAATTCGCTACTAATCTATTGATTGTATCAATTGTATTTGAGTCAAAACGCGCTTGACTCTACTTGGTTCCGTTTCTCAAAAGGTAAAGAAAAAAGTATATACTGAATTTCCGTATAGATATGCTATAAATAACAATTTTAATGTATATTAAATGTACAACGTTCCTAATTATTTTTGTAAAAGATAAAAATCAGTTGGAGGCTTGAAGTAAATATTTCCTTTTTAAAAACTTTTAACCTTTAACCATATTAAAATAACATGTATTATATACATGTTATTTTAATATGGTTAAAGGTTAAAAGTTATATTGCATATATTCTTACTAAACCTATGGGATATTGATTCGACGTTAGAACTGTAAGTGAACATCAAATCGAAGTATCAAAGAAAACATTTTTTCCCATCGGCATTATAATTGTTATCAATTATCTGTCTGTAATACAATGCGCTATATAACTAATGTTTACTTAGTAATGTAATAATGCCCAATTTTATAATATCTATGTAAGTAGACTAGTGTAGAAAACATTAAAATAATAATAATCATTATTATTATGTGTCTCCTGAAAAATCCTTATTAATAATTATTAAACTTAACCTACGTATATATTATGTGTGTAGCTGGCCTGTACATAATATATAGGTAAGGTTTACTTTCAAATACATAAAAAGTTTGAATGTGACAGATAATAAAATTAAAAGAAATAAATTTTATTAATTCCTCCTACGATTAGAAATGACATATAATATGTATATTATATTTATATACGTACCGCTAGCAGCAATGTTCGTGACTAACTGGTTTACAAGTCAAGCTAAAAAGCTCATATTAATTAATCAAAATTAATATTAAATAAAACACTTCATGATCATTGTTTAGTAATAATAAGAAATCATCTTCATGTCTTTTGTCACATACATGCGTACATTTACATTTATGTACATTTACGTACTATTAGATTGTCGAGCGAGTCCCCGATACTGAGTGCAGGTGGCTGATATGACCGGTTAGATCAAAGTATGCGAAAATTGGATAAAACTGATGAAGACTAAGAACCGTTCATATTGTTTACGTTTTTGTGCTATATTGGCTGGATAAAGGCATTTTATTAATTAATATATTTGTTCTCACCATCTTGGTACAGTACCAAAAAATATATATACAAAAATAGTGAAAAATCCTAAAAGACCCTTTTATCGTTTTCATGTTCCTTGCAGTGACGTGGGACGTAAATCATTATATATTATTTACTTCATCTGAAAGTATCAAGATATCATAGTTAATATTATCAAGATAAGGCAATTATATACTACTCAATCATTGTTTATAATTTTTTATAATCGATGTCTACGATTAGGATAAATATTGTGCAATAGTGATATATTGCCATTCAATGTATTATTTTTGTTTGTTTGTTTTTATTTTTTGTATTTTTTAAGGAGATAGGGATTCGGAAAGAATGTCCTGAACCAAACTGTTCCATAAAAGCAAAAAACTAATTTTTTTTATAGCTTCACGCTTTATCCCGTACATGGCAGGGTAGGCAGAGGGAACTGCTGGGACCGTGGGAACTTAGTGTTAAGACACTCCGTTGCTTAGTCCCTGCTTTCTCCGTCCGCTTTCCGCCTTTTTCGAGGCATTGCGTGTTGGGTGAAACATTAAAATCAGTAATATATATATATATATATATATATATATATATATATATATATATATATATATATATATATATATATATATATATATATATATATATATATATATATATATATATATATATATATATATATATATATATATATATATATATATATATATATATATATATATATATATATATATATATATATATATATATATATATATAGCGTGTGAGCGTGTATCTGTTTGTGTAAGATATAAGTCATGTACGTCATCCGGTACAAAGTCCTTACTCATAAAAACATGTACGTCATTTGTTTTTGTGAGTGAGGACTTTGTACCGTGTAACAAATAACTTAGAATAACGATGACTTCACATTTCATTATCATGATATCACAATTAATCTACCAAGATATGGCAATATACTACTCAATCATTGCTTTTAAATTTTTGTAATTGATGACTACGAGTAGGATATAAATGGCGCAATACGCGTATAATTCTATTTTATGTTTATTTTTTGTTTATTTGTTTTTTTTGTGTTTGTGTTTTTTAAGGAGATAGGGTTTCGGAACGAATGTCCTGTACCAAACTGCTGTTTCATAAGGCAGGCCAAGAAAATAAAAGATCTACCGTCAGTGGTCTATATATAATATATAATACCTTTACGCGCGCGCGTGCTTTAATCTATATATAATACCTTTACGCGTGTCTAATTCATATTTATAGGTTTTTTGTATTGTTTTCATGATACTATAACATTAATATAGTAGCGGTTCGAAGTCCATTTGTTACATACGCACAAACGGACTTCGAAAGGAGTCAAAATGAAGTCGTTTCCGGAGTAATTAAAGATAAATTTTAGGTTTTAATATATGATACAAATACAATATACCTACAACGTTACAGCACAAACATTATTATTTATGTTTGTGTAACTACAAATATATAGATATTCCAAATATTTTATTATATGTTAAGTCTTTGCTGTGTAAGTATTTATAATATATTTAAAAATAAAACACAAATAGTGTGACGTTAAAGAAATTCTATTAAAGTGTAATTTATCTACATTAGCTTATATGCCTACATTGTGGTACAGTAAATAAGTAAACTGGATAGGTACATTTTGGTTACCTACCATCAACATCAACTCGAAATTCAGGCGAATAATGTTTTTTTTAAATCATTATAGCAAAAAGGCGTTGAGTTCCGACATTGCATTGAAATATTTCAACATATTTTCACTTAGTTCTTCGTGTCTACTTTGCTATATGGGAGTTCCGCTAAGTTGCTTTACCAACTATATTTTGTTACCATCAAAATAGTTATAAGAAAATAATGGTATAAGTATAAATATTGTTGCATGTTTATATGGAATACTCATATACTTCTTCTTCTTTACTGTATTCTGTTCAATCCAATTTCTCCTCCATATCTTAAAGAACGTTTCCAATTTTTGGGCGAGTCACATTCTCGGTGTCTTCGCTCGAAACGTAACCTCTCCTCAAAAATTCCTTCCCATGCCTCTTACTTTTATAGTTGCTCCTTTACCACAACTGCCTGTCATGGAACTCACCTCGATATTAGAAATGCCAAAACATTTTTAATTTTTAATATATATGTTTGTTTGTATGTACATATTTATGTATATTTTATACACTACTTAAATATTACTTGCATCCCATCCCTACTTCAATTTTGCTATTTCCTCTGCATTAAGGTTGCCTGGCAGAGATTGGTATTTAGCAATAAGGCCGCCTTTTGTACCAACATATGTTCTTATTTTTGTAATTCTGTATATATTATTGGGTGTAAAATAAAGAATTATTATTTTTTTTTTATGATCTTTTGTAGCTCAAAACTTTTAGGTTTTGGTAGTAAGTGAAGTCCGCGGGCCTTCGCCAAGAGTACTTCATGATTTTTTTTTAGTAAAGTTGGTGTCGTCTTGTATAAACTTTCTGACAATTCTACAAGTGTTTAAAATGGCAGTTATATACATTCTTTCTGAATTTAGTGTCGGTAGTGGGAGGAGTTTGGACAGTGAAGGTAAGCGTTAATGCATTTTTAAGGGGCCCTTTAAAGCTACACTTGGGTCGCAAGTCCCAAACGCTCCTCGGAGCTCTTCTTCCTATAAAACCATGCACCCGCACGGTGAATCCATGGAATGCTAAGCAGTTTCTATTCATTTATACGTGTATGTAGGTATTCATACATATTTAATTGTAAACTGTTACCTAAATTTAAATGGTCAGTAATGTAATATAAACTTTTAATTAACTAGGTATAATATTGCGTAATTATGAATTTTATAAATGAAATAAAAATATATTGGCATGTTGTTTACGCTTCTTTAAGTTCTTAGGTTGAAATTAAGTTTTGTATGAAATAAAACAGTACAGTGTGGTTTGCAATTATTTTTTTGTATGAGCTGTACCTAAAAAAATATAAAAAGTTATAAAAGTTTTATTATTTATTCTTTATTGTATTATTAAAACAATATACACATAACACGCAGGTAAAATATGAAAGGGGATTTGCTCCAGCCAATCCTGCTGGAAATAAATGTCTAGGTGTACAAAAAAACAAACTATAGAATATGAAGTCATATGAATAATAAAAATAAACTTCTAGCCAAATATCATAACTCTAGATTAACGAACAGTACCCAGATTAGTATAGTGATAGTGTAGGTATTGATAACGCGACGTATTTATAAACACTCATATCTATTGATTAGTTAACTCAGAAGTTTGATTTCGTAGAAGAAGTATAGAGTTGATTTTTTCTTTACAATTATAAAATATTTTCTTTTTCCACAATTCTACATATCAAAAAGAGTATTCAAAGTTAAAAGAAAATATGAACTTTATGACGCATATCGAATATCCTCATTTATAAATATAAAGCTATAAGGTTTCCTGTTTGCGTTTCTCTAAAGGAAATTAATTAATATTAACTAATCTCATATTTATAGAAATCTTTTTCTGATTTTTTTTAGTGTAATTGACACTACAGACACTTGGTCCGTACCCTTTTTTAAGTTGTACTATATATTCTTATCATAAATATTGTTTATAATATTAATACATTTTTTTAGCTTCACGCTTTATCCCGCACATAGCAGGTTAGGCAGAAGCAACTGCAGGAACCGAGAAACCTAGTGTTAAGACACTCCGTCACCGCCTTTTTTCGAGGCATTGAGTGTTGAGTGGCGACACTTAACGTATTATTATACATATATACATAATATATATAATATATATTTAGAATATAAAAGATAATATACAGAATTAATATTAATCATAATAAAAATTTATCATTACATTTTTTTAATATTTATAACTAAGGCTATGGTTGATAAGCGAATTAAATAAAGTTATATACTCTATTTTTGCGTTAGCAAATGAAATTAAATTATATAATCAAATAGGACCACATGATGGTGGGGTCACATTTTTGTGACAAAAAGTACGCTTTGATACGACTTATATCTTAAATATTAGGGCATGTCTGCTATTATGGAATTCGTGACCGCTGCGTTTCTATCATTAGCGGCCACCTTTAAATTGTACTCTACAATGCTTTAGGATTCTTTTACCATATTTATAAATAAGTGACATAAAGGAAATCCTAACAAAGGTATACTTTAATATTAAATTTTATAAAGTATAGTTTAACGCAAACAGACAAGTTCCTTTTTTCTCAAGCAACTTCGACGAAACAAACTGCAACTTTTATTAGTCTTAAATGGATTCATACTTATTTAAATTTAGTATTTATTCATATTTACTTTTTTTTACTTTACGCTTTGTCCCAATTTATGGAAATATCGTATTGAGTGACAGAGACTAATGAGAGACTAATGCCATGTTAATGTGATCAAACATTTAGAAATATATGATCTGTTCATTTTAGCAATAAATATAAAGAATGCATCACATTTAACAATAAAATTAAATTTGAAATTCAAGAACTTTTAGACTTTATTTGATTTCATATGAAATAAGTAATTAAAGTGTGAGCGGTATTCGTAAAAATCCATAATCTAAGAGAATTTTAATCGATGCGAGGAACTCAGAGGTTGCATTACACTGCGCCAGAAACTCGTTAATATCCTACTTTAAACCGCATACAGATATTGTACTGCAACATCGCTAAGATATTACGACGATTATTTCTGTGACCAAGAGAGGTTATGAGATGGCATGGTCAAGGAATTTTAAGTTAAATTATATCTATATTGCTATATAGATAAATATTTATTTCAAATCAAAGCTATGCAACAATAGTGGTCAGCCGTCTCCTAAGTTTGTAGCACGTCTACACCTACAAAGATCCTTTTTATATTGTAAAGCACGTACTCAATCTCGGTATTGCTGGTCCCACCCTTGTTTATTGCATGCACTTTCATTACAATATCGAATTACCGAAAATAAGGAAAATAAGTCTGATATTAGAATCTCTCTAATAGATGCACACAAGATATAAAAAGCGTACTGCATTTAATAACTCACAACTAGTAAATTAACAAGTACTATCCGTACGTACTTTCTTTGTATAAAAATACATTCGCGTAGTATTATAATAACCTCGCATTTGCATTAACAGCGACTGACTGCATTTCGATGGGCTTTTAAAAATTTGTGTAAGTTATTCCTATTAGGAATATAAAAATGTGATCTTTTGAGAGTGTATAATTTAATTCCATTCGTAGCAGGAAATGTAAATATTTATTAATTACTTGGAATATATTCGAAGTATAATAGTAAAATATACTACGCTCTGGTATATCTTTTTAACATGACAAAAAATAATATATGACTACTAATTTTTTTGCTCATTTTACGTCATTAAGCAATACCGGTTTTCTCTTATACCGGTTTTCTTTTAGTAAAAGCTTTGATGCATATGTTGCTTATTAATTAGCGACGCTATCAATATAGAAAACAAATGACTTTGAAGTTTTTGTACAATTACGGAAAAGATCAGAAGAGAAATCTTCACACAAAAGCTTTTGATATACGTTTCTGTAAAGGGCTCTATTTTTTATTAAAACGATAAAATAAATCAAACCTAATTCTGAACATAGTTCAAATTTTGAATAATAAGTAAGTTTTGTGATTTGAATGTAAATATGTTATAAAATTTATTTACAGCTTTACAGTGGTCGCTTTCGAACCGGTAAACTTATTTGCCAGATTATCTAAAATCCAATAGTAATCCTAATTTATGATTGTATATAATGTGTTTAACCCAGATCGTTTTTCAATGTTAATTGAGATTCTTGTTGATGACAACATAGCTGATGCTTTATTGAGGATTGAATTTACAACTTGTGACCTAATATTACTTACAGGATTACTTCTATTCTATAACGATGTTTAGTCCCAGTCAATGTATGTGTATAATGTATTTGATATACATATATATGTATGAAATACATATATATGTGTATCAAAGGTTACTTTTAAAATTAAAAAAATATCGCTTAAACCTGCTGCAGTGCCAAGCCTTGGAAACAAATCTAGCATGTAGTTGTAAGTTGTCTTTTGAAAAAAAATATAAATCACCTATTCTATTACAAAAGAAATTGAAGTCATAGTCATATATGAATAATAAAATATTTTTTTTGTTGAAATGCGTCATTAATTTCGTTGTATTAAAAATATCGTTGATTACTTTTTCTTATTTCATATAGTGTGTGCGGGATTTCAATTCATAGATTTTCTTTAATAATTATTATAGAATATTATACTATCGACTACAGACAGACTTACAACTACTTTATCTCTTAATTAATACGTAGGAATTTTAACATTTCATGCCTTTACTAATTTCTACGTCGATTATTTAATTAAATATTTAACTACATTAATTAATTTGGTGTTCGCTACATTCACACCGATGACAGGATTATTCCTGTGCCTACCAGGGTTAGTCACTGGAATGATCCTGGCAACTGTTGCGTCTTATACTTTTTTAATCATAAAACGAATTCTATTGATTATCATAAAAGCTATATTTGTTCTTATCGCCTATAGATAAAGTCGCTTTATCTCGTAGTAATTTCCAATAACGAATTAGGTCGGATATGCCCAGGTGTTTATCTTTGACAACTTGATAAATAGTCGTATCGATATTTCGTGGTCATGGACGTGGACTTTATTACTTATTGAAAAAGTTGTAGATTTTCCTTCTGTAATGACATTTTTGTTTTCGTGATATATTTCCTAAGTCGATGTAACTTAATTTTCAGATTGTTTTTTCGTGTATTAGTGGTTGTAATGATCTTATATATTTTATATTTATTTCATTAAAAACATATTTTATTTTTTAATAATAAAACGTAATAATAATAAAATAAAATATTTTTTATAAACTTTTATAATAAATGTTCTAACAAAATCAATACTATAGAAAATATAAGTGTATATTATAAGTCCGATTTCGTTGAACGAAATGGCAAGTCGAAGGCACTGTGTAACATATACTAAATAAATGCTCTGATTCTAGAGTTTACTAAGAAATCTTATTTAAGCAAGTTTTAAGAGCTCGTGGCTTTTTTTAAGCAATTGTTCGTGATATTAGGTTTCAAATATTTTCATATATTATATTTTCATTTCATTCGATCAAGTGTCGAAAATTGTATAGTTTCTTATAATACAAGCTATATAACTGCATAAAGTTATTATTAATAATTGCTAATAACATTTACCTTTTCAAGAGTCTTTTCTTTTGATTATTCAAAAATGATGAAATATTTTGGATGCCTTATAAAGGAAAGAAATATTTGTCTATTTTTGCCGTGGGTACTATAAATGTGACCTTTTCTAAGATAAATTAAAAAACTTTCAATATTAAGCTTACTGAGGTTCGATTTCTTGACTTTAAGCACTAGTTCCAGTATCGGTGCAATATGCAAATTACTCATTTCCCCAGATGGCGGTTGCAGTCTGAGGTAACTTAACTTTGGTTGAACTAAAAGGACCGTCGTGGCGCAGAGGCGCAACGTGTGCCTGTAACGCGACGGTTTCTGGGTTCGATCCCCAGTCGAGGAAGATGGATTTTTCTATTTCCATTTTCTTCGCTCTGGTAAACTAGGCAAAGCGTGGCGTTGAGTTCCGCCACTCAACACGCAATGCCTCGAAAACGGCGGAAAGCGGGGACGGAGAAAGCAGGGACTAGGCAACGGAGTGTCTTAACACTAGGTTCCCGCGGTCCCTGCAGTTCCCTCTGCCTACCCTGCCTTGTGCGGGATAAAGCGTGAAGCTAAAAAAAAAAAAAAAAACTTCATAGTCTTTGGTGAATAATGACGAAACGAAATCATTGCAAAATGCAGAAAAAGAATAAATACTCCTATATTTTGATTACGCCGACATATATATTGCTTCTTTCCATGCTCCAAGAAACACTAAACTTTTAAAAATCATTACAATATACTAAATAGAACGAGAACGAAAACTAGAGTAAATATTTCTTTACCAAGGTATTTGTTACATACTACAAGTGCAGTGAGAAATGTACACAAGTATAGTTGCATACACAAAATATATACAAAAAAGGCTCCCTTACGCTTATTGTAGTGTACCGTAACAGGGTACTCTCGGGGACGATCTCGGGCACGCACGTTGAAGCTACCCGTACAATCACCGTAATCTATTTCACATGTAAATATTGCATGCACCTTCATGCACCGTGCATGGACTCACAAGTTAGAGGAAATTGTTCGATATATTATGATTTTATTTTGTTGGTTTTTGTTATATTAATATAATTTTCTATAATAAATAGTTGTTACTACAATTCTAAATCTAAACTTTATATGTAAAGATAATATTTATACTAAAAAATTACCTGTTAAAGTACGAATTTTGCTTTTGTCATTTCTTCCCTCATTTATTTTTTATTGTGAATGTTTTTTTTTACTATATTTATAAAATATTGTCTTAATATTTATTTTAATAAAATTGTATAATGTACTTAAGTTATTGGTAACATTATTAAAAAAAGAAACAAGGAGAATAAGATAGTAATCCAGAAAAACATAAGTTTCCAAAACAGTTACAGTACCTATTCAGGAATGTACAATTTAATAAAAATAATATTTTTATAAAGTTAAGATTAAGTGATTTTTGTACGAAACTGTACCTTTTATTACATAAAATATTTTTTGCTGTAGCAAGTGAAATATAACAACGTTTGGAGCACAATATCTTATTTATGATTAGACGCTTTCAAAATCTAAATTTTAAAACACAAAGTAAATATAACAAGCGAGCGGTCTTGATGTTTTCTGCCTCGATGATTCCTTTGAGATATTTTATGAAAAATTAAAGATACTTGTTGAAAGGAAATTAATGTTTTGAACGTTGTCCTCTGTTATGAGTGAATGTTGCGCGAATTGAAACAATACAATAAAATAGCTTTTTTTAAATTATCTTTGTGAAAAACGATTAAGTGCAAGATTATTTATTATGTTTTCATACGAGTTAAAGACTATTCCATATTTTTCATCTATATTTTAATTCCAGCTTCAAAAACGGAAATCAGCCTAAGTGCTCTAGAAGATCGGTCCGATAATGTTTGAAGCTTTTGCTTAAACTAGTTTACGTCATAGAAATCTTAAGTTTCCGGAGAGTGGAAGTATTTATAAACGAAGTATTATTATGTTTAAATTAAATGTAAATTGTAATAAGGTTTGTATACTAGATTTCTTTTTTTTGGGTGTAAGCCAGAGTAGAGAAAAGAGTTCCTTATTATTTTCTGCCAAACCTGTGAAAAGAAAGCGTTAAAGTAAAAATAAAATTATAAATGGGGAATTTCCTCAAGAATAAAAACCTTTGACAGGCAGTGAGAATACAGTAAAAAAATATCTAGTCAAGCCAATACAATGTAAAAGACAAACGTTGTCGTGGCGTAGGAAGACAGCATGTGACTAAAATCGTGTTAGTTGTGTGTTGCTTTTACTTTCCATTTTAAGTGTGAATTAATAAAATGGACTTTTTTGTATATTTAATATTTTTGTAACCACTTAAATCTTAAGGGCTTATGTAGCAATTAAAATGAGTACTACTATAGGATCAATGACAGCTGTTACGTA
This sequence comes from Dione vanillae, assembly GCA_037178615.1. Lineage (NCBI taxonomy): Eukaryota > Metazoa > Arthropoda > Insecta > Lepidoptera > Nymphalidae > Dione > Dione vanillae. The sequence goes on from JAZFAU010000127.1 coordinate 1,922,983, forward strand.
AAATTGTTAGTCTTTCAAGAAGTTGCCACTGGCTCTTTTTAGCACAAGTTATTTAGTATAGTTATTTATATTATTTTCGAACAATAAGTTTTTTTAGCAATTCTTATTGTAATACTTTAAAATAACATGGACGTTAGTTAATAACGCATGTATAATTTGCCGAAATTGAGATTAGTTGATCAAATGTAATTTCCAATTTATTGATCATTTAAAAATGTAATTAGATTTGTTTTTTAACTTTAGTCAGACACGTTTGCCACTGCTCCGCAATAGCTTCATTTTGATTATAAGCTTTGTTTCTGAATGTAATAATGTATGGAAAAAGGATTCCGCAATTTCCCTCAAAGAGTAACTATTAATCTTCATATACCCGCTAAGTAAGTAATGGTCAGTCCGTGCTAATATTAGTCCGAGTGCAAAGAGCTTAGAGGCTCGTAAAAAGTCCACAGTTTTTTACCGAACCACTACAAACGTTACTTTTATATGTGGATTCCGAAAGGAAAAATCGAATGATGTTTGCTTTTAGCTAAGGTTTTTAGTGACAGCTACAGCTTTAGTTGAAGTATAATTTATGTAAATATGTGCCAAGTGTGAGTGGTACTCGCGCACCAAGAGTTCAGTATTAATTTTGTAATAATATATTGTAAAATTGATACAGAACCCAAAAGAAAATTTATAAAAGATAAAAACGTATTATGTATAAAAAGAATTAAAATGAAATAAACATAATTTTAGGTGTACCAAGTAGTATTTGTTAAAGTGCACTTATTGTATATGGAATTAAGTATATTTTTTGGTGTATATATTAGTATAAAAAATCCTTTTTTATTTCAACCACAGATTTTATTTTTGCGAAGGATTTTCATATAAATCGCTACATAAACAAAGCATAAATTGTAGTATTTTTTAGTGTAATTAATAAATAATGTTACTCCATCACTCGAGGTACCGACGAGCAACATGAAAAAATTTTTTTTTGTCCTTTTGTCACATACTTTCTAATCTCATCCAGAGAAACCCATCGATTTTGTCTTTTATATTTCATTTGAAAGAACGTGAAGTTGACTGTGAACAATTGACTTAACTTCTGACTGTGTTATGAGCATAAAAGCCGCACCATATTTAATATTAAAAAAAAACTCTTACATCATATTTCTTATAATTTTTTTGAAGTTGCAGTGCTGATTTTCGCTGTTTGAATGACTTGACAAGATTTCTCATAATCTTAATTGAAAAACAAAACGACGACTAAAACTAGAAAATTATTCAATGAAATAATCTGCATTATGAGGTGTGCACTACTTCTAAAATTTAATAATAAACGAAATCTCATTTAACTCCGGCAAATTTTAAGAGTAACCTCTTAAAACTTATATTATATTGAAAATAATTTTTTACAAAATTGAAACTAAAAATAATATAAAATAATAAAGTAGGTACATAAAGTTGATCAAAAATTAGGACTATGTATATAAGACACAATCAATTTAGGTCGAATCTAAGACATTTACTTTTCCTTTACTTTACTTGCACTTGCACTTACCCAAAAGAAAGTATCGAAAAAAGTAACAGAGTTGTTTATTAAAAAAACGTTATAAACCGTTAAACGAATAGTTACTTTATTCCTTCCTACTTGCCGTAGGCCGCTATATTAAAGAGCTCAGCGTCGTTTCTAAGTTTATATTTTAGCTAGCTTTTACCCGCGGCTCCATTGGCGGTTTTTAAATGTATTACACACATTATATTCTTTAGTGGTATGCCCGAGTTAAATTATCTTAGTAATTCGTAAAATTTACCTACACAGTCTTGATAATGCTAGGTTCCTTGACGAAATTATTTCGAATCGAATCTAAACTAAACAGAGTAACAAAATTATGACTCATTTACACATATTAAATACAATTAGAACTAAAAGAAAATGTTAAATAATTCATAATTCTAATAAGAAAATCCAACAAAACTAAAATAAGTTTCTTTATAACAATTAAATTCCTCATTAAAAGCTTCTTTGCTCAAACAGCTATGAGTACCTTCGTACAACACTGTTACGAACGGCAAAGTAGTTTATCGACATAATGTTGTTGACGATTCGCGGAACGTCTGGGAGTGCTCATAAGGACGATATAAAGAGGTTGAGAGACTCTCATCAGTTCCATGTAACATGTATGTATGTACATATACGCTTTATTTTGTGCTTTCCATATTTAATATGTATATACAAAGATATCACATATTGTAATTTGGGAAGGATTCAGACTATTGGTAAAAAATGGTATTTATTGGGTACTTATTATTACACATATGCACGTGACAAATGTTATCATAACAATCAGGATTAAATATATCTAATTTATAATCGATATTTTGATAAAGAATGAGAAATATTTTAAAATAGCATATTCTTTTTGTTTTAATTCATACTTGTGATAAGTTATCTATACGTTTTATTTTATATTTCTTCAATTAAAAAATTGATTTATAATAAAGACATTTAATATACGACTGTATTACATATGGATATTTCTTTTGGTCCTTTGAGGTATGAAGTCTATAGATATATGTCAGTTGCTTTAATTGCTTTAGTTTTTGCATAAACATAGTTATATTAGCTTACACATCGTGTTGATTTTGCTTCGTGGCTCGTAGTATCTGCCGGACGCGACGTCCAATTTTGTTTTATTTCTCAAATGGAGGAAATTACAAAATTATTAGTTTTCCATTATTAGTTCCACATCTATCATATTTTATAAATATAAATACTTCCATAGATGCGTGTCTATAGCGCTTCTGGGTGCTGAGTGAACAAGTATAGTATAAAATGTTAACTTATCCAATACGTAAAGTTTTTACATATTTAATATGTGCATGAGTATTAAAATATCTTTTAGCTATCTCGCATATAGCACAGTAGGTAGAGGGGACCTGGTGAGAATACATTCCGTTCTCCACTTTTAGTTCAATTTGCGCGTTCTGTACGCCTCTAAGTGTTATTTATTTTTGAATAGTCGGGAATATACATAAAGGAACGGCGCGATACACCTCGTAAAAAATAATCACACTACATACAAAGCTTCTACAACTACCCCACAGAATAAAATAATTCATACATAGGTTACCAAAATACAATCAGTAAGGCAACAATATCTGTAGCATTTATTTATACTGTGTTTACGTATTTGTGGGTACGTAAATGTTTTATATCCAGTAAAATGGTGTACCCAGCGTGTAGCTTAAATAAAATACTTTATGAGATAGTATTTATATTAATTTACTTATACATATATATTGTTTATTACTTATTTTTTATCACTGACCTACAATTACAAAATTATCTCTATTAAGTGAACTTCATTCCCACTTAACCCATATTTCACGTTTTAAAGGTCTGCCAAAAAGCCATGCATAAGTTGATTATTCGGAAATCTGTAACAGTATATTTTTCATCCTTATCGAATCTTTGAATTATATTTTTTTGTTTCCAATTACATGATTTGTTATGTACAAATAAGAAATCTAAATAAACAAAAAATGTATACAAGCTAATATTAGTAATTTATTTCATACAAAATTGTGCATACATTCGCAAATGTATGTTTGTCAACTATTGTGCTTCTCGTTTACTTATGAAGAAATGAAAATCATACGACAATCTGGATGCGCAAATCGAACTCACACTTGACTTACTTTTTTAATATAACCTTCAGAGTTATCAGAATAGGCAGAGAACAAAATAGAACGTAATAGAATTATTTTGCCAATAAAAGAACGACTTTTTTCATTATATCTGTATATATATCAATGTAGTAAATTAAAATTTGATATATCGGAATGGTCATTTTATCGGCAAGAGCGTTTTCCGATGACTCATAAAATATTATGTCCATCCGCCGAGTATCCGCTCTAGGTGAATAAAAAATCAATCAAACAATTTGAAATCGTATTAATATGTTTAAAATAAACGTATAAATACGATACGAAATAATATATTTGGTAGATTATCTATGAACACTGCATATTAAAAATAAATAATATTTAAATACCAGTGGTCAAACAAGCTTACCAACTCTAGACAATTTGTTACATATAGAGACAAAACACATTTTAACAGATACAGCCCAAAATTATTTAAAATCCTTCATTGTAATTTAAATACAATAAACTCGTTTAAATTGGTGAAACAGCCACAATTTGAACGTTGTATTATGAGATATTTATTTGTACGTATGGAAAAACTGCATTAAATCGTTTTTATTGCATCTAAAGTGTTCTCCACAGGAAGTAATAGCTAGAAAAAATTGCAAATGAAAAATATACGTTTTCAAAGTTGTAATAAAGGTAGAAAGAATAGTTTGAATTGAATTGAATTTTAATTGAAATTGATATTTGTAATATTATTAAAAATTATCTCTTTTCTGAAAAAAAATAAAAAAATAAAGATTTTATGAATAATCTTACTTAATGAATATTGCAATTTTTGATAATTAAAATAACAAATCAATTTTTACTAAAATATTTATAGGGGGTCGAAGATGGAAGGCTTGCACGCAGCGATCCCTGCCAGCCCTAGCTAGGGCTGCAACATTCCATCAGCCACGAGCACCATACGGAGCACAATGCTAGGGCGTCCCCCCGAGGCGACGCGCACCAGTGCGTCCCCGCTGGTGTGAAAAATGGAGACGAATGCGGCGTTGGAGACCGCCACCCAGCACGCCATGTCCGGAACGGCGGGAAGTGGAGGACGGAGCTACAAATAGCTGCGTGGAATGTAAGAGGAGAGATGGATCAGAAGATGAATGAATTATTAGATGTGATGGATGAGCGAGATTTGGATGTCATTTGTATGACTGAGACCAAGCGAAAGGGTAATAACCGATTTGCCGGGCAGCCGCGTCGCTCTCTGGGCCGGCGTTCCAGAGAGCGAACGCGGGTGTCAAGGTGTAGGTGTGTTGTTGTCCTCTCGATTGGTTAGTGCAGTGGTAGAGTACGAGGCGATCAACCCTAGACTGCTTTGGGTTCGCTTCAAGCTGGGGATTACAAGAATATTCTTGTTGGTGGCATATGCGCCGGTATCCTCAGCCTCATTGAGCGAACTTGAGGGGTTTTGGGAGAGTGTCAGGGATGTTCTAGGCAGTGTTAGAGGAAATGAAAAATTAATATTATGTGGAGACATGAATGGATGAGTCGGAACCGCGAGAAGTGGTTACGAAGGTGTGTTAGGTCAATATGGTGACAGAAGAGTGAATGAGTCTGGAAAGCTCATTTTGGAACTTTGCAAGGAAAGGAATTTGTTTGTGGCAAACACGATGTTTGACCACAAACAAATTCACATGTATACGTGGGAGCGCATGGGAGAGAAAAGTATGATTGATTTATTCCTAGTGGATCAGCGGATTCGAAAACAAGTGATGGACACACGTGTGTTTATGGGTGCCGACTTGGGAACGGACCACTATCTAGTAATTGCTAGATTTAGGGGTTTGTTCGTAGGATGGCGTAACCGCACGTGTTGTTCATACTTGGAATCGAATTATCGCATAAGAAGCTGGAAGCTTCAAGATCCACCGATCAGGGAGGAATATATAGAAAGGGTTTCCAAAAAGCTTGACAGTTGTGAAATAGGAAATGAAAGTGTTGAAGTATGCTGGCAGAGCCTTAGGAGCTGCATGGTGTAAGCTGCGACAGAAGTATGTGGTACAAGGAAAAGAGGCTTTAGTAAAAAGCGTGACGAATGATGGGATGATGAAGTGAAAGATGCTGTAGAAAGAAAGAAGAAGACATGGCAGGATTATAAAGCCTCGAGTAAGAATAAAAGTATGAGAGAGATTAAAAAGAAAGAGTATAAGCTGCAAAAGCACCAAACGAAAGCACTGATAAAATGAAGCGTAAAAGAACCGAGAGTAAAAGAGATGAAAGGTTGACGAGTAACTTCCGGGATAGTACGAAGCTTTTCTGGCGAGAAGTTAGTGATTCACGGAGTTGTTCGTCAATTTTTAAAATGAAAGGGGTGCTTTCGAAGGATATCGTGAGATAAAACAAACAGATCATACGTTTTGCAGCGATGGGCGGAATTCTACAAGGAGATGTATGAATGTGATGACGCTTCTGCCTCAAGTGACAGCGACAAGCTGAGTCTTGATGTAGCAGATGGCGAAATCAGTATAAAAAAAAGTTGAGAGTGCAATAAAAAGCTTGAAATGTGGTAAGTCAGGGGGAGCGGATGGAGTTACTGCCGAGATGATCAAATATGATGGACCTCGCATCTTGTACTTGTTCTGGTTTTTGTGCAATTTATGCTGGAAATCGGGGGAGGTCCCAGATGATGGCAAAGTGCAGTCATCGTGCCTTTGTATAAAGGCAAAGGTTCACAGATAGATTGTGCAAGCTATAGGGCTATCAGTTTGATTAGCTTAGGTGGTAAAGTATATGCAAAAATTTTAGCGAGAAGAATGCAAGAAAGATCCGAAAGGCTACTGTGGGAGGCCCAAGGAGGTTTTAGACCTGGAAGAGGATGCCTGGATCAGATCTTTTTCCCTCCGTATGATCACAGAGAAGTTTTTGGCTGTAAACCAAAAGGTTTTCTGTGCTTTTGGGACTTGGAGAAGGCGTTTGACATGGTTGTGAGAAAGAAGTTGGGGGAGATACTACCCCGGTACAATGTGAACGGACCCTTGCTGCAGACTGTAAAATCTCTTTATAGAGATGACTCAGCCTGTGTGCGAGTAGGAGCCGACATGTCGCCTCGGTTTGGCATCCAATCGGGTGTTAAACAGGGTTGTGCCATGTCGGCTTGGTTGTTCAATTTGTATTTGGATAGCTGTCTCCAAGGACTGAAAGAAAGTGACATGGGTGTAAAAGTGGGTGACTTGAAGGTAAATTGCTTGTTGTACGCAGATGATGCAGTGCTTATTGCATCATCAGAAAGCGAGTTGCAGGCATTGGTCACCATTCTGAAAGACGGGTGTGAAACTAATGGTCTAAGCCTGAATGCAAGTAAACAAAGGTTTGGTATTTGAAAGAGACGAGTAAAGGACAGAATGCAAGATTTTCGTGAATGGAAAATTATTAGAACAAGTGAACGAAGTAGTATACTTGGGAAGTATGTTAAGTAGAGATGGTAGATACGAAATGGATGTTGAAAGACGTATTGCTGCCGGTAACAGAATGAACGGTGCCTTAGCTGCGTTGTTGAGACGGCAGAACGTCAGCGTCGCTGCACGTTTGGCCGTACACAATGCAGTTCTGTTTCCGACGCTGTTATATGGCAGTGAAACGTGGGTATTACAGAAGAAGAATGAAAGAAAGATGAATGCTGTGGAGATGCGATCTCTTCGAAGGATATGCGAAGTCAGCTTAGCTGACCGAATTCGCAACGAAGAGGTACACAGGATGGTAGGTACCAGCGAGGATGTCACAGTAAGAATGAAGAGGAACGTGCTCAGATGGTTTGGGCACGTCGAAAGAATGAGTGACGAAAGAATGGTAAAAAAGATATATGATGGAAAAGTGAGTGGTAAGAGAGGTAAGGGGAGACCTCGGTTGACTTTCGAAAACACAGTATCGAAGATACTGGAGGAGGTCACGTAAAAAGCATGAGAATCCCCGTAGGCATGCGTGAAGAGGTTAATGACAGTGGGACGAGGCGAAAGAGGTATGCAGGGACCGCAGCGTTTGGCGCTCCGTTCTCTCTGACTATCCCGCTAGGGATAGAGCGTGAAGCTATGTATGTATGTATGTATGTACTAAAATATTTATTTATATTATTATCTCAGATTTAGACAGTTCAATAGTGAATTTGTTTTATGTCAAAATGTTACACAAAGCTATTGGAAATGAAAATCTACAAAACGTCAACTACTTGAAAATAATAATTCCAAAATAGAATTTTCATTCCGGCTCGCCTTTACGTGCATCGATGCACTGATGAATAATGAAATGCTCGTGGCCTCAAAAGTCTACCTCCACAGTTGCCATGTTATACACAATACTTAAAGCGATGCCCTTTAAGTATTGTGTATAACATAACGTACTCGGTACGAGTATGTCCGAGGAAAAGTCCTTTGAGACGAACTATCTGAAACCGAATATGACACAGATGTTTTGCAAGTGAACGGGACAGCATCTGACTGCGAATGTGACGGTTGTAGTTTCGATCTAAGTTCGGAAACATGCATACAACAATGACATATAAATAGAAGAATGAAACTCTAAATAGAAGAAAACAATAATTTCTTTGATAACAACTTTTATATTTTGACCCTTTTTAGTATCTCTATTATTAGTTTAATAACAGTTAAAAAGTTAAAAAGTTAACATCTATTAGCCAATTAATTTTATGAAATTATTTCATTGTATATTGCAAACAATCTTCTAGTTTTGTTTAAATTGGTTACGTTTTGAAGTCTCAAGAATTTGTTCAGTACATTATACCAAACCTCTTTAACTTTCCTCCATATATTTAAAAATTTAAATCTTATATTACATTAAGATGCGTAAATATATGATAAGGTTTATACGAACGCGGAATAATTAAAGGCTTCATACACGCCTTGTGCGTGCTAAGTCTTAATGCTTCGAGTTGAGCCTCTCCAAGTTAGCTTTCGCGAACAGACGAGCAAACAACTTATATACTTTAATCTAATTTGTCAGGCAGGCATCATTATATAACATAAACATCTTATTTTGACATATTGGCATCAAATTATATTCAATTTATATATAAATTAAAGCTTATTAAGCTTATTGTTCTTATAGATTATAGTGAACATAAATTTTATTAACATGGGAGCCGACTCCGAGTTGGTATAAAACTATAAAAATATTGAAAAACAGACGTGTGAACTTAGGTATACTTTTTTTTATTTAAAAGATTTAAAGCCCCCATTAACAATAAAACTTACATACATTACATCTAATCTCAACCTGTTATTCAGTAAATTTATTATTTTATGCTTTATAATTCTATGTGCTAATTAACAGTAAAAAGAGGAAAACATATGAAAAAAATGGTTGCCTGTAAAGTGGGTTTTACGGGCGAAAATTTTACGTGACAACGTCTTTTTCTCGGTAGAATATTTATTGATATGAATAATAATTATAGTATAAATTGCACAAATTTTAACTATAGAAAATATATTTTGTTTACTAAAACATTGTACATGTGTCAAGTGATACGCGCGGCGGACCGATCATAGTTCGGTGACAGTTGACACATCGTTACGTTACCATTTTCATATTTGTGTGTTGTCACGTCAATAATGTATAGAAAACGTAATAATAATTGAACTTAACGTTCGTTCAGGTGTTTAAAGTTACATCAAATCTTATATATTTTCTAAGTATGTTATTATGTCAAGTAAGTGTCGAGCGTATGTATAATTGCGTCTGCTCCACGACGGGGGACGTCCATCCTGTTACGCGACTGATCTATTGTGTAATTGATGCAGAAGTGGACGATGATTTTTTGTAACTTTTATGTAAATGTGTTCAAGATATTTTAACTATGCAGCTGTACTTCTAAGGTGTATATATTATTTACTAGACTTTACTAGTGGCTTTTTTCGTGTAGCTAAATTAATTTAACTGATATGAAGCAGTAGTTCTTGAGATAAACGCATTCAAACAAACAAGCTTCATTATTGATAATGGTGAAGATATTAATAAATGTCACATTTATATGTTTCTTAAGTATGGCTTAAAAATAGTAAATATATATGTAATGTGTACATATATTTAGTAAAAATACACAGTTCACAAATGTCAAATCTTGTTTCATGTAATATGCGCCTAGGATCCGTCAACAGCACTTTATAGTCTCTCAATGGACAGAATATAGATTTTTTTAATTACTTTATTATTAAACTTTACGCATGTTCCGGTCTGGAGGTATTCAGTCATATCTCGATGCAAATTGACAAATCCCTTTGGGACCCAATACAATTGGCGGTACTGTCGAAACAGTCGTTTTAGTTTCTTTTCTTACATTTGTCAGGATTTACTTAGAAACGTATAAACGTGAAATCTCATAACTTATGAGTGGTTTCTGAGGGTTATTGGTATGCTTCATAAAGATCATGTTTTCTTTTAACTCTGAACACGCTTCTTGAAATATGGGGTTGTCAAAAAGAATAAAACTTTATAAATTAATAACGTTTTTTCTTTCGCTTAAACCATGTTATTATATTTCCTTTAAAACTGAAAAGAAATGGGACAAAACGATTGTAGTACCCTTCTCTATGTACGTCTCTGTATACCGGATCAAAAGTACGGATTTTGTGAAAATAACACAATTGAATAGTTCGTTCCGAATCAATGCACTCTCATATTTTCATACTCATAGGCTGGATATGATGAAATGTAAATTTCTGACACACGATCGAAGCTACTAAGGATACGTGGCTGTGAATTTTAAACATCAAATAATTATTATAAATGATATATTCCGCGCGTAGTTTTAATTTAAATATGTACCTATATACTTTTGTCTTCTATGTTTTTGAAGAAAGCTGAGGAGAAATTACGAGGAGGCTCGTCATGGCGCAATGTCGTAGATAAAGCGTGAAGCTAAAACAAAAATGATATCTTGATGTTAAATAAAACACCAAAATTGTTTGTTATTTAGTCCTTATTTCAAACAATGTTAATAAAATAAAAGGGGGTAGTTTTAGATAATAAAAAACGTTGAACTTATGTCAATCAGGGTTATGTGGGACGAGGCACACAACTTTTTTAAATTAACTTTTACCACTTCTGTTTCCTAATAATATTTATAATACAAATCCAAAGTACATTTTTTTTAGTAACTGCTAGATATTCTGTTTGTTCAGAAAGTTGAAAATCTTAAGACAGTGTAGTCTGGTGACTAAGGAAACAGAAGACAATAATTTAGACGATTTACATACATATATGTACATATATGCAACGACAACGAGTTGTCTTAAATAAAAGTGATGCCTTACAGATGACCTTAACATTGAAAAGGATTAATAATAACATAAATCAGAGATCAATATCGGTTTGACAGTTATCCAACTTAATACTAAAACTAATAAGTAAGTATTAAATTTATATGATTTCAGATACTCGCTTAACCGAGTTAGCTTAAGCTAAAGGTTTTGAATTTGCTTAATATATAATTAATTGTCATTATTTAGTAGTTTTCTATACTCTAACTTACGTGTATATGGCAGAAATAACCTAATGCAAGACACTGTCACTATGATGATCAGAGAAAAGAAAATGATCAATTCCATTGAACCAATTACTTTACTTTACTTGTGCTTATTTTTACTCACTGACCCGCAATAATCTGTTTCTTTTTTACATAATTAGATATATTACTTACTTTGACTTTGATAATGTTTCTTTTACAAGTCAATCTTACAATTACAAAATGCTATAACATTTTGTACCATCACGATTATAAATAATTTGAATAATTGATTTCTTTACCAAGTTCTTATTTTCTTGATGAGAGACGCTGTAGTAATATTGCAAGGTAAAGGCCAATTTCGTAATGCTTCAAATTCCCTAATCACCTAATATCACGCAGTTTTTCCCTTGAGATCGGCCGTCAGAAATGTATATTAACCTGAGAATACAACTGGGTAACATGCAACCACATGAGCCGCTCAAAAAAGTTTTCTTGAGCGAAGGATGACATGATATATGAGTTAGGCGGAACAAACGAGGGAATTTTTGTAAGTGGACGAAATTCTTTTGAATAAATAATATATTATAATATAACAATATAACACAAATAATAACTAATTATAATGAGTAATATACAGATAAAGAGATTAAAGATAAATAATCAAGCAGGGTATTAATAAATGGAAATCTAAACCACTACACGGACAATTTTATAGCATCCAGTAATAGATAAAGAAACATTGAGGACCGTCGTGGCGCAGAGGCGCAACGTCTGCCTGTAACGCGACGGTTACTGGGTTCGATCCCCAGTCGGGAGACGATGGATTTTTCTATTTCCATTTTCTTCGCTCTGGCAACTAAGGCAACGCGCGGCGTGAGTTTCTGCCACCAACACGCAATGCCTCGAAAACGGCGGAAAGTGGGGACGGAGTAAGCAGGGACTAAGTAACGGAGTGTCTTAACACTAGGTTCATATGGTTCCTGCAGTTCCCTCTGCCTACCCCTGCCATGTGCGGGATATAAAGCGTGAAGTTAAAAAAAAAAAAAAAACATATAGATACAGAATATTCTTTCGTCGAGGCCCGCCGTGGCGCAGAGGCGCAAACGTCTGCCTCTAACGCGACGGTTTCTGGGTTCGACCGCCAGTTCGAGAAGATGGATTTTTTCTATTTCCATTTTCTTCACTCTGGCAAACTAGGCAAAGCGCGGCGTTGAGTTCCGCCACCTCCAACCGGATGCCTCGAAAAGGCGGAAAAGCGGGGACGGAGAAGCAGGAACTAAACAACGGAGTGTCTTAAACACTAGGTTTCCACGGTCCGGTGAAGCTATAAAATATTCTTTCCGTTGGCTCAAAAAGCAACCGGTATCATCATCACTGGACTCAGGCCAATATAGGTAATAGGATCAGGCAGTTCTGACCAGGCAGTTTGAATTAGATATTTTGCATAAATCTATAGATGCTAAATGCCGACTATGCTTGACGAAGGACGAGACCACGCAACACATTGTTTCGGAATGTGAAAAGAAGTTTCTAATCTCTGGTGGAAAGAAAATTTATGTCAACCTTTAGTAAAGAAACCGAATCTGCAAAATTAATGTGGGAGATGTCAGTTCAGACAGATGTCACAGTAATACACAATAGACCAGATATCATATACACGAATAAAATAGAAAGATATAACAGTGCCATCAAACTATAATATCGGAACAAAAGAAATAGAAAAATAAGCAAATATCACCTTTTAAAAACTGCAATCAAGCGGCTATGGTAGACACCGACAGAGATGATACCGGTTGTAATAGAAGCAATAGAGATAGTGGCTAAGAGCATTCATAGATATTGCCAAAACTAGATTCTAAAATAACATACACATTATGCAAAAGCAAGCAGTCGTACACACAATTCTGAGTAATTTTTAGGAGACACAGTTTTTTGTTAGAAATGGGGAAACTGAACCTCCTCTTCCCTGAGGAGTCTAGGGGCGGGAGCTAGGTAAAATACCGAGTATACTCGAGTTAAAATTTAAAATTTAATAATAAGTAATATTCTTTCACTTGAGTACACTCGGTGTTTTTCCCTTGCTGCCGCCTCGAGACTCTCAGGGAATAGGAGGGAGGAATAAATAATAATTATAATATAATGGATACTATACTGAATAAAATATATTATATCCTTAAACAAATGTTAAGTATCCCTTGTTAAAAGCTCTTACAATTCTGGCTTTGAAGTTAATAGCTTGAAATTGCGTAATGACACCTGTAACGCTATTAGATTTGTA